>NC_069416.1:58320174-58340174 GCF_026875155.1 Cherax quadricarinatus
ACTTGAAGGGAGAGTGATTTACAATGAAGCAAAGCAGCCTGGATTTAGGGAATGTAAGTCCTACCTCACTAACCTAATAGAGTTCTTTGGAAGAATAACGGAGATCTAGCAAAAAAACACAAAAATAGATCGACTACATATTCGTGGACTACAAACAATTACTTGACACTGTACCTCGCCAAATTGACTTACAAATTAGAGGAACACGCAGAATTTGACACAGAGGATTAAGTCTTGTGTATCATTGTTTGAGGTAAACCCCAAGAAGAATTAAAACGGAAGAGGATAGAGTCAGACTGAAGAAATATTTGGATAAGCTGCAACAGTGGTCAAACATGATTATGCAAACTGGCAAGGGTAAAAGAAGACCAGAGACGGAAAACAGCTTAAAGTCGAGAAAAATACAAATAACGCTCAAAACATGGCCAGAGGTGCACATAAATCACTAAACATCTGCAGCACATGCAAGGGTAGTGAATCTCACAGCTGCCTTCATAGTGGTCAAAGTGGGACTGAAACGTCGTCACAAGTTCCATTCTTCTACGTGCCAGTTATCTGTGTATAGTTCCAGTCACAGTATTGTGACTTTCTATTCTCCAGGGCCTCTTAGGCTCTAACATAACTAAGTCTAATAGGGCAGGAACCAGTGATGATGACGATTATAGTTTAAGAGGCGGGGCCAGGAGCTGAAACCCGACCCCCGTAAACACAACTGGGTGAGCACGGACACAGGTTAGTGGTGCTGGGTGTGGGGGGGAAGCGGGGCAGGGGGGGGAAGCGGGGCAGGGGCGGGGGAATGCTAGGTCTCCCTGACTCCCTTCCCCAGGCCAGCTGGGCGCCGCCCGGGGCTTCATTCATTCATTTCTGTTTCCTTCCTTCCTTCCTTCCTTCCTGCCCCTCTCCTTCCCCCCCCTCGCTTCCCCCGCCCTGCCAGCTGTTGCCACTCCCTCTAGAGGGTCACGTAGCTCAGTGGTACAATATTTGACGTAGCTCAGTGGTACAACCAGGCACCTTGTACACACACAACCAGGCACCTTGTACACACACAACCAGGCACCTTGTACACACACAACCAGGCACCTTGTACACACACAACCAGGCACCTTGTACACACACAACCAGGCACCTTGTATACACACAACCAGGCACCTTGTACACACACAACCAGGCACCTTGTACACACACAACCAGGCACCTTGTACACACACAACCAGGCACCTTGTACACACACAACCAGGCACCTTGTACACACACAACCAGGCACCTTGTACACACACAACCAGGCACCTTGTACACACACAACCAGGCACCTTGTATACACACAACCAGGCACCTTGTATACACACAACCAGGCACCCTGTACACACACAACCAGGTACACACACACGACAAGGTAGGAGGGGTTGAAGAAGAGGGTGGAGGGGTTGAAGAAGAGGGTGGAGGGGTTGAAGAAGAAGGTGGAGGGGTTGAAGAAGGTGGAGGGGTTGAAGAAGAGGGTGGAGGGGTTGAAGAAGGGGTGGAGGGGTTGAAGAAGGGGGTAAAGGGGTTGAAAAGGAGGGGAGGGGTTGAAAGAGGAGGTGGAGGGGTTAAATAAAGGGGATAGAGGAATTGAAAGTGTGGGTGGAGGGGTTAAAGGAAGGGGGTGGAGGAGTTGAAAGAGGGGGGTGGAGAGGTTGAAGACGCCTGGGTGAGTCCAGATGGGTTCCGGCCAGGTGTTGAACACAAGCGTTACACACACCCACACCCCGGAACACCCCCTCTCCCATCCCTCCCTCACCCCTACCTTCCCTCTCCCTCACTCACCTTTCCTAGTAAGTTTATTAAGGTGCAATTACACATACATACAGTTACATAAATTATCAAACATAGTAACGCATGTGTAAATTACCCACCAGGATGACCCAAAAAAGTCAGGTGACTAATTTGCATTACAATAAAGAGAGGATCAGATCACAGTGATAGGTATATATATTTTAGCTCCTCCCTTTCTGTAGCTACATTCATTAGGTACCTTTCGGCTTCTTGAACCGGCTCATGCTCTGACAGGCTTTGACATGTGCAGGCAGTCCGTTCAACTCATTTGTTGTTGTACAATAACCGACTGTAGGAAGCAGCAAATTGTGTTCCGTCCCCCTAGTACCATACTGGGGCGGCTTCCCAACCTTGACAAACTTGGCGATACCAACATGTTCTGGACACTGCTTCTACCAATTTTATAATGTGATTTAACCTCACTACCTCCTCCATTCACTACCTCCTCCCCTCACTACCTCCTCCCTTCACTATCTCCTCCCCTTACTACCTCCTACCTTCACTACCTCCTCCTCTCACTACCTCCTCCCCTCACTACCTCCTCGCTTCACTACCTCCTCCCCTTACTACCTCCTACCTTCACTACCTCCTCCCCTCACTACCTCCTCCCCTCACTACCTCCTCCTTCACTACCTCCTCCCCTCACTACCTCCTCCCCTCACTACTCCTCCTCCTCACTACCTCCTCCCCTCACTACCTCCTACCTTCACTACCTCCTCCCCTCACTACCTCCTCCCCTTACTACCTCCTCCCCTCACTACCTCCTCCCCTCACTACCTCCTCCCCTCACTACCTCCTCGCTTCACTACCTCCTCCCCTCACTACCTCCTCCCCTCACTACCTCCTCGCTTCACTACCTCCTCCCCTCACTACCTCCTACCTTCACTACCTCCTCCCCTCACTACCTCCTCCCCTTACTACCTCCTCCCTCCTCCTACACTCCTCCCCTCACTACCTCCTCCCCTCATTACCTCCTCCCCTCACTACCTCCTCCCCTCACTACCTCCTCCCTTCACTACCTCCTCCCCTCACTACCTCCTCCCCTCACTACCTCCTCCCCTCACTACCTCCTCCCCTCACTACCTCCTCCCCTCACTACCTCCTCCCTTCACTACCTCCTCCCCTCATTACCTCCTCCCTTCACTACCTTCTCCCTTCGCTACCTCCTCCCCTCACTACCTCCTCCCCTCACTACCTCCTCCCTTCACTACCTCCTCCCCTCACTACCTCCTCTCCTCACTACCTCCTCCCTTCACTACGTCCCTTCACTACCTCCCTTCACTACCTCCTCCCCTCACTACCTCCTCCCCTCACTACCTCCTCCTCTCACTACCTCCTCCCCTCACTACCTCCTCCCCTCACTACCTCCTCCCTTCACTACTTCCTCCCCTCACTACCTCCTCCCTTCACTACCTCCTCCCCTCACTACCTCCTCCCCTCACTACCTCCTCCCCTCACTACCTCCTCCCCTCACTACCTCCTCCCTTTCACTACCTCCTCCCCTCACTACCTCCTCCCCTCACTACCTCCTCCCCTCACTACCTCCTCCCTTCACTACCTCCTCCCCTCACTACCTCCTCCCCTCACTAACCTCCTCCCCTCACTACCTCCTCCCTTCACTACCTCCTCCCCTCACTACCTCCTCCCCTCACTACCTCCTCCCCTCACTACCTCCTCCCCTCACTACCTCCTCCCCTCACTACTTCCTCCCTTCACTACCTCCTCCCCTCACTACCTCCTCCCCTCACTACTTCCTCCCTTCACTACCTCCTCCCCTCACTACCTACTCCCCTCACTATCACTCTTACTACATTATTTCATTATTTGCTAGAGATATCATTGTCATCCTGCTGTAGTTATCTTCCTGGGTCATCCTGCTGTAGTTATCTTCCTGGGTCATCCTGATGTAGTTATCTTTCTGGGTCATCCTTATGTAGTTATTTTTCTGGGTCATCCTGATGTAGTTATCTTTCTGGGTCATCCTGATGTAGTTATCTTCCTGGGTCATCCTGATGTAGTTGTCTACCTGGGTCACCCTGATGTAGTTATCTTTCTGGGTCATCCTGATGTAGTTATCTTCCTGAGTCATCCTGATGTAGTTGTCTACCTGGGTCACCCTGATGTAGTTATCTTCCTGGGTCATCCTGATGTAGTTATCTTCCTGGGTCATCCTGATGTAGTTATCTTCCTGAGTCATCCTGATGTAGTTGTCTACCTGGGTCACCCTGATGTAGTTATCTTTCTGGGTCACCCTGATGTAGTTATCTTTCTGGGTCATCCTGATGTAGTTATCTTCCTGGGTCATCCTGATGTAGTTGTCTACCTGGGTCATCCTGATGTAGTTGTCTACCTGGGTCATCCTGATGTAGTTATCTTCCTGGGTCATCCTGATGTAATCTTCCTGGGTCATCCTGATGTAGTTATCTTTCTGGGTCATCCTGATGTAGTTATCTTCTTGAGTCATCCTGATGTAGTTGTCTACCTGGGTCACCCTGATGTAGTTATCTTCCTGGGTCATCCTGATGTAGTTATCTTCCTGGGTCACCCTGATGTAGTTATCTTTCTGGGTCATCCTGATGTAATCTTCCTGGGTCATCCTGATGTAGTTATCTTCCTGGGTCATCCTGATGTAGTTATCTTCCTGGGTCATCCTGATGTAGTTATCTTCCTGAGTCATCCTGATGTAGTTATCTTCCTGGGTCATCCTGATGTAGTTATCTTCCTGGGTCATCCTGATGTAGTTATCTTCCTGAGTCATCCTGATGTAGTTATCTTTCTGGGTCATCCATTGATGTAAGTTATCTTTCTGGGTCATCCTGATGTAGTTATCTTCCTGGGTCACCCTGATGTAGTTATCTTTCTGGGTCATCCTGATGTAGTTATCTTTCTGGTCATCCTGATGTAGTTATCTTCCTGGGTCATCCTGATGTAGTTGTTCTACCTGGGTCACCCTGATGTAGTTATTCTTTCTGGGTCATCCTGATGTAGTTATCTTCCTGAGTCATCTTGATGTAGTTATCTTCCTGGGTCATCCTGATGTAGTTGTCTACCTGGGTCACCCTGATGTAGTTATCTTCCTGGGTCATCCTGATGTAGTTATCTTCCTGGGTCATCCTGATGTAGTTATCTTCCTGGGTCATCCTGATGTAGTTATCTTCCTGGGTCATCCTGATGTAGTTATCTTCCTGGGTCATCCTTATGTAGTTGTCTACCTGGGTCACCCTGATGTAGTTATCTTTCTGGGTCATCCTGATGTAGTTATCTTCCTGGGTCATCCTGATGTTTGTCTACCTGGGTCACCCTGATGTAGTTATCTTTCTGGGTCATCCTGATGTAGTTATCTTCCTGAGTCATCCTGATGTAGTTGTCTACCTGGGTCACCCTGATGTAGTTATCTTTCTGGGTCATCCTGATGTTTGTCTACCTGGGTCACCCTGATGTAGTTATCTTTCTGGGTCATCCTGATGTAGTTATCTTCCTGGGTCATCCTGATGTTTGTCTACCTGGGTCACCCTGATGTAGTTATCTTTCTGGGTCATCCTGATGTAGTTATCTTCCTGAGTCATCCTGATGTAGTTGTCTTACCTGGGTCACCCTGATGTAGTTATCTTTCTGGGTCATCCTGATGTAGTTATCTTCCTGAGTCATCCTGATGTAGTTGTCTACCTGGGTCACCCTGATGTAGTTATCTTTCTGGGTCATCCTGATGTAGTTATCTTCCTGGGTCATCCTGATGTAGTTATCTTCCTGGGTCATCCTGATGTAGTTATCTTCCTGGGTCATCCTGATGTAGTTATCTTCCTGGGTCATCCTTATGTAGTTGTCTACCTGGGTCACCCTGATGTAGTTATCTTTCTGGGTCATCCTGATGTAGTTATCTTCCTGGGTCATCCTGATGTAGTTATCTTCCTGAGTCATCCTGATGTAGTTATCTTCCTGGGTCATCCTGATGTAGTTATCTTCCTGGGTCATCCTGATGTAGTTATCTTCCTGAGTCATCCTGATGTAGTTATCTTTCTGGGTCATCCTGATGTAGTTATCTTTCTGGGTCATCCTGATGTAGTTATCTTCCTGGGTCACCCTGATGTAGTTATCTTTCTGGGTCATCCTGATGTAGTTATCTTTCTGGGTCATCCTGATGTAGTTATCTTCCTGGGTCATCCTGATGTAGTTGTCTACCTGGGTCACCCTGATGTAGTTATCTTTCTGGGTCATCCTGATGTAGTTATCTTCCTGAGTCATCTTGATGTAGTTATCTTCCTGGGTCATCCTGATGTAGTTGTCTACCTGGGTCACCCTGATGTAGTTATCTTCCTGGGTCATCCTGATGTAGTTATCTTCCTGGGTCATCCTGATGTAGTTATCTTCCTGGGTCATCCTGATGTAGTTATCTTCCTGGGTCATCCTGATGTAGTTATCTTCCTGGTCATCCTTATGTAGTTGTCTACCTGGGTCACCCTGATGTAGTTATCTTTCTGGGTCATCCTGATGTAGTTATCTTCCTGGGTCATCCTGATGTTTGTCTACCTGGGTCACCCTGATGTAGTTTATCTTTCTGGGTCATCCTGATGTAGTTATCTTCCTGAGTCATCCTGATGTAGTTGTCTACCTGGGTCACCCTGATGTAGTTATCTTTCTGGGTCATCCTGATGTTTGTCTACCTGGGTCACCCTGATGTAGTTACTTTCTGGTCATCCTGATGTAGTTATCTTCCTGGGTCATCCTGATGTTTGTCTACCTGGGTCACCCTGATGTAGTTATCTTTCTGGGTCATCCTGATGTAGTTATCTTCCTGAGTCATCCTGATGTAGTTGTCTACCTGGGTCACCCTGATGTAGTTATCTTTCTGGGTCATCCTGATGTAGTTATCTTCCTGAGTCATCCTGATGTAGTTGTCTACCTGGGTCACCCTGATGTAGTTATCTTTCTGGGTCATCCTGATGTAGTTATCTTCCTGGACTATCCTCAGAGATGGTAACTCAAGCGATAGTAACTCCAGCTCTCCTGCCATGACACCTGTTTGGTCCCAGACCAGGCCTCCTGGTTGCTGGCTTGGTCAATCAGGCTGTTGATACCCTCTATACACAGACCAACGTATTAACCACAGCAAGGCAGACTCGGAACTCATTCAAGGAATTTATGGACTTCCGTCTTGAATAGAGCCAGGGGTCTGTTTGTAATTCCTCTTATGCATGAAGGAAGGGTGAAGAGTTGTTGTCCCTTTACACTTCCTGATTTATCCTTCAGTGTACTCATGCAGGTTACCTCCTGCTTTTAGCAGGAGGTAACCTGCACCGTCTGCCAAGCCTCTTGTGTTCCTGTGTAGTGACTTAGGTGTGTAGGTTTGGGACCAATTCCTCCAAGAGCTTCCAGGTGTAGATTATGATGTATCTTTCTCGTCTACTTTCTAAGGGGGTACAGTTCGAGGTACTTCAAGCATTCCCAGTAATTTAGGTGGGTAGCTGAGTTTATACGAGCTATGAAGGTTCTCTATACATTTTCCAGTTCAATTATTTTGCCTACCTTGATGGAAGCCGTTAGTACACGTAAATATTCCAGCCTAGAGGGAGAACGAGTGACTTGAAGAGGATCATTATTGGTTTGGTCTCTTTTGTAATGAAAGTTCTTGTTATCTAACCTATCATTTTCCTTACATTGTTGTGCTCCTTGAACGTGAGATCTTCTGACATTATCATTCCACTTATTTTTATTTTTCCAATCCTTCCGTAATATAGTAAGTAAAATTTGTCCTCATTGAACATCATACTGTTGTCAGTGGCTCACTGGAAGACTTGATTTATATCAGCTTGGAGGATCGCTGTGTCTTCTATGAGTGCCACACTCTTACAACTTCTAGTATCGTCTGCAAAAGACAATGCAGTGCTATGGTTTACGTCCCTGTCTACGTCAGAAAAGAGAATGAGAAACGGAAGTGGGGCGAGTACCGTGCCTTGAAAGACAACTCTTCACTGTAGCAGCCTCTGATTCCACTCTGTTTACTAATACTCTTTGCTGACCGTCACCCTCACAACTTATGACATTACAACTGACCGTCACCCTCACAACTCATGACATTACAACTGACCGTCACCCTCACAACTCAGGTCATTACAACTGACCGTCACCCTCACAACTCAGGTCATTACAACTGACCGTCACCCTCACAACTCAGGTCATTACAACTGACCGTCACTCTCACAACTCATGACATTACAACTGACCGTCACCCTCACAACTCATGACATTACAACTGACCGTCACCCTCACAACTCAGGTCATTACAACTGACCGTCACCCTCACAACTCAGGTCATTACAACTGACCGTCACCCTCACAACTCATGACATTACAACTGACCGTCACCCTCACAACTCATGACATTACAACTGACCGTCACCCTCACAACTCATGACATTACAACTGACCGTCACCCTCACAACTCAGGTCATTACAACTGACCGTCACCCTCACAACTCAGGTCATTACAACTGACCGTCACCCTCACAACTCAGGACATTACAACTGACCGTCACCCTCACAACTCAGATCATTACAACTGACCGTCACCCTCACAACTCAGATCATTACAACTGACCGTCACCCTCACAACTCAGGTCATTACAACTGACCGTCACCCTCACAACTCAGGTCATTACAACTGACCGTCACCCTCACAACTCAGGACATTACAACTGACCGTCACCCTCACAACTCAGGACATTACAACTGACCGTCACCCTCACAACTCAGATCATTACAACTGACCGTCACCCTCACAACTCAGATCATTACAACTGACCGTCACCCTCACAACTCAGGTCATTACAACTGACCGTCACCCTCACAACTCAGGTCATTACAACTGACCGTCACCCTCACAACTCAGGTCATTACAACTGACCGTCACCCTCACAACTCAGGTCATTACAACTGACCGTCACCCCCAACTCACTCACTTCCTCCTCCCCACTCACTACCCACTTCCCCCCCACACACGCTACCCACTTCCATTCCGTTCTTCTCATAACCGAAATATCCCGGGTTCAATGCCAGGGCGAGGCTAGAGGTAAGGGGGTATGTCTCCTTACACCTGTTGCTGTAGCACTCAACAGGTAGCTGGGAGTTAGTGGACTGTTGTGGGTGGCATCCCTCAGGGAATTAAGCCATGCTGCTTGGCTTTGCATGGATCATGCTGGGCTATTAACCCAGTGCACCCATGCGCACGAGTGACACTCGTGCACATTTCAACGTTTTCCTGATACAGTGAAGCCGCCGCGTTGCCAGGCGTGTTGTGGGTTTTTTAATATAAGTTTTTTGTCATATTTTATGTAACGATAGCTTACACAAAAGAAAATAATGTTTGTGTGTTTACACAGAGCGTTGGAAACTGGACGTTGGGAATTGTGTCTGTAACCTAACTTAACACAAAATATATTTTTGTTCTACTGCGCACACTCCAGAAGCTGCAGCATGCTGGAAGCTGCAGCATGCTGGAAGCTGCAGCATGCTGGAAGCTGCAGCATGCTGGAAGCTGCAGCATGCTGGAAGCTGCAGCATGCTGGAGCTGCAGCATGCTGGAAGCTGCAGCATGCTGGAAGCTGCAGCATGCTGGAGCTGCAGCATGCTGGCAGCTGCAGCATGCTGGCAGCTGCAGCATGCTGGAAGCTGCAGCATGCTGGAAGCTGCAGCATGCTGGAAGCTGCAGCATGCTGGCAGCTGCAGCATGCTGGAAGCTGCAGCATGCTGGAAGCTGCAGCATGCTGGAAGCTGCAGCATGCTGGAAGCTGCAGCATGCTGGAAGCTGCAGCATGCTGGAAGCTGCAGCATGCTGGAAGCTGCAGCATGCTGGCAGCTGCAGCATGCTGGCAGCTGCAGCATGCTGGCAGCTGCAGCATGCTGGAAGCTGCAGCATGCTGGAAGCTGCAGCATGCTGGCAGCTGCAGCATGCTGGCAGCTGCAGCATGCTGGCAGCTGCAGCATGCTGGAAGCTGCAGCATGCTGGAAGCTGCAGCATGCTGGAGCTGCAGCATGCTGGCAGCTGCAGCATGCTGGAAGCTGCAGCATGCTGGAAGCTGCAGCATGCTGGCAGCTGCAGCATGCTGGCAGCTGCAGCATGCTGGAAGCTGCAGCATGCTGGAAGCTGCAGCATGCTGGAAGCTGCAGCATGCTGGCAGCTGCAGCATGCTGGAAGCTGCAGCATGCTGGAAGCTGCAGCATGCTGGAAGCTGCAGCATGCTGGAAGCTGCAGCATGCTGGAAGCTGCAGCATGCTGGAAGCTGCAGCATGCTGGAAGCTGCAGCATGCTGGAAGCTGCAGCATGCTGGAAGCTGCAGCATGCTGGAAGCTGCAGCATGCTGGAAGCTGCAGCATGCTGGAAGCTGCAGCATGCTGGAAGCTGCAGCATGCTGGAAGCTGCAACATGCTGGAAGCTGCAGCATGCTGGAAGCTGCAGCATGCGAAGCTGAGCATGCTGGAAGCTGCAGCATGCTGGAAGCTGCAGCATGCTGGAAGCTGCAGCATGCTGGAAGCTGCAGCATGCTGGAAGCTGCAGCATGCTGGAAGCTGCAGCATGCTGAGAGAAGCTGCAGGCATGCTGGAAGCTGCACATGCTGGAAGCTGCAGCATGCTGGAAGCTGCAAGCATGCTGGAAGCTGCAGCATGCTGGAAGCTGCCAGCATGCTGGAAGCTGCAGCATGCTGGAAGCTGCAGCATGCTGGAAGCTGCAGCATGCTGGAAGCTGCAGCATGCTGGAAGCTGCAGCATGCTGGAAGCTGCAGCATGCTGGAAGCTGCAGCATGTGGAACTGACATGCTGGAAGCTGCAGCATGCTGGAAGCTGCAGCATGCTGGAAGCTGCAGCATGCTGGAAGCTGCAGCATGCTGGAAGCTGCAGCATGCTGGAAGCTGCAGCATGCTGGAAGCTGCAACATGCTGGAAGCTGCAGCATGCTGGAAGCTGCAGCATGCTGGAAGCTGCAGCATGCTGGAAGCTGCACATGCTGGAAGCTGCAGCATGCTGGAAGCTGCAGCATGCTGGAAGCTGCAGCATGCTGGAAGCTGCAGCATGCTGGAAGCTGCAGCATGCTGGAAGCTGCAGCATGCTGGAAGCTGCACATGCTGGAAGCTGCAGCATGCTGGAAGCTGCAGCATGCTGGAAGCTGCAGCATGCTGGAAGCTGCAAGCATGCTGGAAGCTGCAGATGCTGAAGTAAGCTGCAGCAATGCTGGAAGCTGCAGCATGCTGGAAGCTGAAGCATGCTGGAAGCTGCAGCATGCTGGAAGCTGCAGCTATGCTGGAAGCTGCAGCATGCTGGAAGCTGCAGCATGCTGGAAGCTGCTAGCATGCTGGAAAGCTGCAGCATGCTGAACTGCAGCATGCTGGAAGCTGCAACATGCTGGAAGCTGCAACATGCTGGAAGCGCAGCATGCTGGAAGCTGCAGCATGCTGGAACTGCAGCATGCTGGAAGCTGCAACATGCTGGAAGCTGCAGCATGCTGGAAGCTGCAGCATGCTGGAAGCTGAGCATGCTGAGAAGCTGCAAGCATGCTGGAAGCTGCAGCATGCTGGAAGCTGCAGCATGCTGGAAGCTGAAGCATGCTGGAAAGCTGCAGCATCTGGAACTGCAGCATGCTGGAAGCTGCAGCATGCTGGATAGCTGCAACATCTGAAGTGCAGCATGCTGAAGCTGCAGCATGCTGAACTGCGCATTCTGGAAGCTGAAGCATGCTTGGAACCTGAGCATGCTGGAAGCTGCAGTCAATGGATGAAGCTGAGCATGCTTTGAAGTGCAGAATGTGAAGCTGCATTAACATAAGCTGGAAACTGCAACATCCTACCTGGTGTATGGGTAACTTGATGAAGATAATTCATCAGCAGAATAAACTGTTGAGCATTGTAAGTGAAGTAATGAGGTGTATACCAGACTCGAACAGCTCATCTTCCAATCTCTAATACCAGGACACATGAATTATTACTTGTGTCCTACTGAACCATGTTGGTGAAGACAACTTAATACTTAAAGGATGAAGTAATTCAGGAAGACTAAATATCGACAATCTCCTATGGAATGTTCCATAACAGTGATACCAATCTCTGGCAACACGCCATTATATTAACCCAACTATACTCGAACTCAGAGAAGCATTCCATTTAATTGTCATTGTACTCTGCCAGGAGCCTATCACTTGATTACATGTACTCTGCGTAAGGCCATAAAATGGTTATAAATCTTTACACACGCCTCGAAATCCATGAGAAATAATTTTATTACCAACTAACAGATCTACTCCTTGTTAATTAGCATGGAAAATTATAACTAAAATAATCAGGAAAAAGACTGGTAATGTTGTTCATATCTTTCCTCGTGATCAAGCAGATGACCTCATCAATATCTAATCCAAAACATCCAGACATGAATATCTCCCATCTCATATTAGATTAAACTTGAAAGAGTACTTCTGAAGGAAGACCGAAACTGATTAATTTTATGAGTCAGGATATGGATGAGAGTGATTGTCTCTTCACAGAGTATGAATTAGATAATGCATTAAATAAAGGTGGATCAACCGCTCCTGGAGAGGATGGTATAACTTATGATATCCTATGATATCCTCAGAACTCTAAAGCAGGTCCCTGATAAACCTTTGTTAGCATTGTATAATCTCAGTTACATTGAGGGCGTTCTTCCTACTTCCTGGACCAATAGTCTCATTGTGCCTATTCCTAAGCCCCAACAGCCTGATACATTTAGACCGATCTCCTTAACTAGTTGTCTTTGTAAAACTTTTGAAAGAACTGTACTTAATACTTAACAGACTGTACTACAGACTCAAACACCAACTTTCCCCTCATCTCTATAGGTTCATGAAAGGAAAATTTGCTCAGAAATGTATTTCACATGTCTCACTGCACACACTTCTGCATTTGATATTGCAAACAGAACAGTAATACTACATGAACTAGCCAAAATGAATGTTGGTGGTAGCCTACTCTGCTGGATAATAGGATATCTGTCAAACAGAGTATCACCTGTTCTCTACATCATGACCTTACACAACAGGGCATAAAATGAGAACCATTCTTGATGAGGTTCAAGTAATTTGTAACAGACTCGTCATATATTCATCTAAAACAACGATTCTGACAAGCAAACGACATGTCCCACCAATCTGTTTGCAGGGTGAAAATATCAGTTAGGTTAAATCTTGCAGATACCTTGGTGTAGATGTACCCTTCAATAAATCCACCACACCACAACTAAGTAAGATATGCAAAGACAGTTAAATTCTCCCATACTTCTGGCTGGCTACAACCCTAATTATGGTGCTAATGTTAATATTAGCTAAGGAAAATTCTCTCCAGCACTTGGAGTTAATGTAAAATGAAGCCCTCGGAATTATTCTTAACTCTCCAAAATCTACCAAGTTTTTTCTATTAATATGAGGGAGAAGCTTGGTGTCTCAAGTATCAGTGATAGGATTATTGAGATATCACTGAACTTGGTCTAAAACTACATAAAGATCTAAATGGTTGTGAAAACATGCAATTGTATAGTTTCATAACGTGCACGAACTGTATCACTGTAGACAACAGTGATACAGTTCGTGTTCACTTAACATCACATACGTGCAAGTCCCTCCCAAGAAGCTCATCACTAGTAATCCCTTCCTTAAATCACTTGTAAAACCAACTGCTCAAGAAGAAATTTCTAGCCTAACTGTTAGTAATAATATATCACAAGTTAAATACACTAATGAATCTAAGCAGTAATCTACTGGCAGGGCTGCATCTGCTCTTGTTGCTGCCCCCTCAAGGAAGGTTCCTTGATGTTGGTGAGAGGCTCCTGATTTAGGGAATTGGATCTGTGCTCCAGTTCCCCGAATTAAGTCGGAATGCCTTCCACATCCCCCCCCCCCAGGCGCTGTATAATCCTCCGGGTTTAGCGCTTCCCCCTTGATTATAATAATAATAATCTTGTTGCTGCCTCCCGAGTTAAGAACGATAAGAATTATGTTGAGTTAGGCATAAAAATTAACAACTGGGCGTCAACACTATAAACTGAATTGTCTGTCATCCTCATGACGCTTAAGTTAACTTACGACACTGAGCTTAATTCTGATTATTTCTAATTATATGTCATCACTGAATACTCTTGAGTCATATAATGACACATAACAACATGCTTATTAGAGAAACCAGACACAAATACTAAAATATCCTGGATAAAGAAATTTAAGTACAGTTGTTATGGATTTCATAACACGTTGGATTACTCTTTCATGATAAAGTTGATAACAAAAAGGTACCCTGAAGGAAAATGTAGAACATAACTTTGATGTGTCTGTGTCTAGTATTGGGAATAATATTAAGAGAGAAGTAAATAATGAAAATGACTCTTATAGGAATGCAATTAAAAGCCTGAGTAGATCTATAACTCACTATAACATGGACGTAGATAAGCACATTTATAGAGCAACTTGTAATACGAACAGACTGACTGATGTAGTGGCCAGGGTTAGGCTTGGTTACAAGTACTGCTGACGGCGTGATGTTGTAGTAGCCAGGCATAGGCTTGGTTACAAGTACTGCTGACGGCGTGATGTTGTTGTAGCCAGGGTTAGGCTTGGTTACAAGTACTGCTGACGGCGTGATGTTGTTGTAGCCAGGGTTAGGCTTGGTTACAAGTACTACTGACAGCGTGATGTTGTTGTAGCCAGGGTTAGGCTTGGTTACAAGTACTGCTGACGGCGTGATGTTGTTGTAGCCAGGGTTAGGCTTGGTTACAAGTACTGCTGACGGCGTGATGTTGTAGTAGCCAGGCTTAGGCTTGGTTACAAGTACTGCTGACGGCGTGATGTTGTTGTAGCCAGGATTAGGCTTGGTTACAAGTACTGCTGACGGCGTGATGTTGTTGTAGCCAGGGTTAGGCTTGGTTACAAGTACTGCTGACGGCGTGATGTTGTAGTAGCCAGGGTTAGGCTTGGTTACAAGTACTGCTGACGGCGTGATGTTGTTGTAGCCAGGGTTAGGCTTGGTTACAAGTACTGCTGACGGCGTGATGTTGTAGTAGCCAGGGTTAGGCTTGGTTACAAGTACTGCTGACGGCGTGATGTTGTAGTAGCCAGGCTTAGGCTAGGTTACAAGTACTGCTGACGGCGTGATGTTGTTAGTAGCCAGGGTTAGGCTCGGTTACAAGTACTGCTGACGGCGTGATGTTGTAGTAGCCAGGGTTAGGCTTGGTTACAAGTACTGCTGACGGCGTGATGTTGTTAGTAGCCAGGGTTAGGCTTGGTTACAAGTACTGCTGACGGCGTGATGTTGTAGTAGCCAGGCTTAGGCTAGGTTACAAGTACTGCTGACGGCGTGATGTTGTAGTAGCCAGGCTTAGGCTAGGTTACAAGTACTGCTGACGGCGTGATGTTGTAGTAGCCAGGGTTAGGCTTGGTTACAAGTACTGCTGACGGCGTGATGTTGTAGTAGCCAGGGTTAGGCTTGGTTACAAGTACTGCTGACGGCGTGATGTTGTAGTAGCCAGGGTTAGGCTTGGTTACAAGTACTGCTGACGGCGTGATGTTGTAGTAGCCAGGCTTAGGCTAGGTTACAAGTACTGCTGACGGCGTGATGTTGTAGTAGCCAGGCTTAGGCTAGGTTACAAGTACTGCTGACAGTTTGGCAGACATGGAGATGACGATCAAATGAAATGCAATGAAAACCTTAAGAAGGAAACAATGGAACACATAATAGAAATCAGAGAACTGCATCGAGCGGAAGAGGAATACAGAACCTGGCGAGAGAACCATGAACCATGATGTTACCTTGAAGGAACGTAGGAACATGGCGAGAGAACCATGAACCATGACGTTCCCTTAAAGGAAGGTAGGAACCTAGTGAGAGAATCATGAACCATGTTACCTTGAAGGAAGGTATCTTTCACAGTTGATAGAGAGAGAGAGAGCTGGTGTATAACAAGAACCTTTAAAACAAGAGCTGGTCAGCTCATGATGATGCTCTTGAAGACTCTTGATCTTCCTACAGTGTAACCATCAGCACAACCAACGAATGTAGCATTCTTTCCTTCCTTCCTTCCTTCTTTCCTTACTTAGGTGTCTTCCTTCATTCCTTCCTTAGGTGTCTCTTCCTCGTACCCTTGGCTTCACTTCTCTTCCTGCTTGGCAAGTCCCTTCCCTCCTTCCTTTAAGTATCCTTCCTCCCTCCCTCCTTTCCCTACACGTCTCCTACGTCCCTCCACCCTTAGGTGCCCCCTTCCTTCTTCCCTCAGGTGCGAGTTTGAGGCAAGAATGTTAGTGATCAAGAATAGGTACGGTGGAGGTGTTTGTGTGGCAGATGATGGAGGGGTGGGAAGGAGGGAAGGATGGAGGGGGTGGGAAGGAGGAAAGGATGGACGGGGTGGGAAGGAGGGAAGGAAGGAGGGGGTGGGAAAGAAAGATGCAGAGGAGAGAGTGGAAGAAGAAGGCAAGAGAGAATGAAAGAACCCCGGAAAAAGTAGGAAGTGAGAAGACAAATAGGAGGAAGCCAAGAGGAAGACAAAGGCAAACAGGAGAAAGACAGGAGGCAAACAGGGAGAAGACAGGATGCAAACTGGAAGACAGAAGGCAAACAGGACGCAAATACGAAGACAGAAAGCAAACAGGACGCAAATACGAAGACAAAGCAAACAGGACGCAAACACGAAGACAGAAGGCAAACAGGACGCAAATACGAAGACAGAAAGCAAACAGGAATGAAACTTGAAGAATATAAGAGGCAAGCAGAAGATTTATGTGACTGTGTATGTCATCCAGATCTGCATCACAGACAGGGACATAAATCATACCACTGTATCATCCTTGGAAGACGATAAAAGAATTTGCCTGTCATATATGGAGGACACAACAAATCTTCAAGTGGACATAAACAAATTCTTCCCCAGTGGACCATTGACAACAATGTGATGTTCTACGAGGACAACTTTCAGTTACTCTGTTATGGGGGAAAAATTGAGGAAATGAAAGCTAAAACGTAACATAAAACTCTAATGGCATAAGAGAGCAAACAATTAAGGTGAGGGACATAGGAGTGATAATGTCAGAGGATCTCACATGACTCTAACAACATGATCAATGGAGGAGCCAGGTATAGATACTCAAAAATCCGGGAAAAGGAATTAGTGTTCAATTGTTATGGATCCCATCACACATTGGATTACTCCTTCATGATAAAGTTGATATGTTAGCCAAGTATCCTGAAGGAAAATGTCCAATATAACTTTGGTGCGTCTGTCTAGCATTAGGAATAATATTAGGAGAGAAGTATTATGAAACTGAATGTTATAGGAATGCAATTAGAAGCCTGAGCAGATCTATAACCCACTATAATAACATGAACGTAGATAAGTATGTTTATGGAGTAGCCTGCAATGTGAACAGGCTGACTGATGTAGTGGCCAGGCTTAGGCTTACCTGGTTACCTGGAGGTTAACTATGTTGACCACTACTCTTTGTGTTCGATTTGTTAGGAAGTTGAAGATCCATCTCCCCACTTTCCCCAGTTATTCCTTTATCACGTATTTTATGGGCTATTACGCCATGATCGCATTTGTCAAATGCTTTTGCAAAGTCTGTGTATATTACATCTGCATTCTGATTTTCTTCCAGTGCATCCAAGGCCATATCATAGTGATCCAGTAGTTGTGAGAGGCAGGAGCGACCTGCCCTGAACCCATGTTGCCCTGGATTGTGCAGATTTTGGGAATCATGGTGATTTGCAATCCTGCTTCTTAGCACTCTTTCAAAGGTTTTTATGATGTGGGATGTCAGAGCTATTGGTCTATAGTTCTTAGCTAATGCTTTGCTGCCACCTTTATGGAGTGGGGCTATATCCGTTGTTTTAAGTGACTGTGGAATTTCACCCATGTCCAAGCTCCTCCTCCATAGTGTACTTAGGGCACGCGAGAGGGGTTTCTTGCAGTTCTTTAATGAATACAGAGTTCCACGAGACTGGGCCCGGGGCTGAGTGCATGGGTATGTTGTCAATGGCTTTTTCGAAATCTATCGGAGTTAGGGTGATGTCGGAAATCTGGCATACATTTATGGAGTTTTGAGGCTCATTCATGAAGAAATCATTTGGGTCGTCGACCCTCAGACTGATTAGTGGTTCACTAAACACAGAGTCGTACTGGGATTTCAGTATTTCACTCATTTCCTTGTTGTCATCTGTGTAAGTCCCATCCTGTCTGAGTAAGGGCCCGATACTAGATGTGGTATTTGCCTTGTTTTTGGCATATGAAAAGAAATATTTTGAATTTCTTTCAATTTCACTAATAGCTTTAAGCTTCTCCTGTCTCTCCTGGTTCCTGTAAGAGTCATTTAACTTAAGTTCGATAGTTTCCACTTCCCTGGTCAGTGCCTCCTTTCGTGTATCAGATATTCTAGCACTCCTGAGGAGCTCAGTGACTCTTCGTCGTCTTCTGTAGAGGGAGCGTCTTTCTCTCTCCAGTTTACTCCTGCTCTTCTTCTTTCTTAGGGAAATATGCCTAGAACATGCTTCGGCTGCCAGGAAGTTGATCCTTTCAAGGCACTGGTTTGGATCCATGTCATTTAAGACATCTTCCCAGCATGTTTCGTTTAGGACATGGTTTACCTGGTCCCAGTTGATGTTCTTGCTGTTGAAGTTGTATTTTGTGAAGACACCTTCACAGGTACATGCATTCTGCTGATCAGGACCCCTATGCATGTACGTCTGGACTTCGATTAGGTTGTGATCGGAATTAGTTGTTTTTGATATTCTTATGTCTCTTATCAGGTCCTCATTATTTGTGAAGATAAGGTCAAGTGTGTTTTCTAGTCTTGTTGGCTCCACTATCTGCTGGCCTAAGGTGTGTTTTTCGCAGAGACTTAGTAGCTCATGTGTGTGTGACCTTTCATCTGCGCTACCTCCGGGGATTGTTTCAGCTATAACTTTATTTGCTACATTCTTACATTTTGTATGCCTTAGGTTGAAATCACCAAGCAGTAAGATGTTTGGGGATGGAGCTGGAAGGTTTTCCAGACAGTAATCAATTTTCAGTAGCTGTTCCTTGAACTGTTGTGAGGTTGCATCTGGCGGCTTGTATACAACCACAATGACTAGGTTTTGGTTCTCGATCTTTATTGATAGAACTTCAACTACCTCATTTGTGGTGTTCAGCAACTCCGTGCAGATGAGGGACTCTTTGACATACAGGCCAACCCTCCCCCCCCCCTTGTTGCCTGTTCATTCTGTCGCATCTAAAAAGGTTGTAACCACTTATCCATATTTCACTGTCAAAGTGATCTTTTGTGTGAGTCTCTGTGAAGGCTGCAAACATTGCATTAGACTCCTCTAGAAGTCCACTGATAAAAGGTATTTTGTTGTTGGTGGATGGCTTGGTTACAAGTACTGACTGATATTGTAATGGCCAGGCTTAGGCTTGGTTACAAGTACCTCTGGCAGTTTGGCAGAACACAGATGATGATCAAACCCAATGCAAGGTATGTGGCCAGCCCTATGGTCACTATCTTGAACACTATGTGCTTAAGTGTCTAGAGATAGACAGTATAATAACCTACGTGACACATCAAGATATCTTATTAAAAATAAGATACCAGATATATTAAAACAAATCCTAAATTTGCTTGTAACAGATAAGTGAACTGTAGATATAAATCCAGATGTACTCCTGTTAACCCTTCTTGCGCTACCCTCCACAGGATGGATATGGGGGTGCATAATAAATTGTCCACTTCGGTGGTAAACTCTAAAAATATAAAAGGATCATAAATGTCATTATAACACTGGTATACCTAACAGTGCTGTTAGTAACACTGGTATACCTAACAGTGCTGTTAGTAACACTGGTATATCTAACAGTGCTGTTAGTAAAACTGGTATATCTAACAGTGTTGAGTTTGTAGCAATTATCACAACCGCGAGGAAAATGACAGAATGGATAACGAGAACCTTCAAAACATGGAATGACAAGTCAGTGACGGTCCTCTTTAAATCACTTGTTTTCTCTAGGCTGGAATACTGACAGCCCCTTTTAAGGCAGGCGAAACTGCAGACCCAGAGAATATTCAGAAAACCTTCAGTGCACGTATAAGTTTTGTCAAGCACCTTAATTACATCTGAAGTCCTTTGACCTGTACTCTTTGGAACGCAGGCGAGAAAGATA
>NC_069416.1:58342674-58357674 GCF_026875155.1 Cherax quadricarinatus
CCAGAACCACCAGCAGCAGCAACAGCAGCACCAGCGCCACCAGAGCAACAGCTGCAATCAGAGCAGTAGTAACAACAGCAGGAGCAGAAGCAACAGCTGCAGCAACAAGAATAACAGCAGTAGCAGCAACAACAATAGCAACAGCAGCAGAAGTGAAACTGGCGCATGAGCAACAGCAAAAGCAGTCAGGCGCAGAAGCAGCAGCAACAGGAGAGAGGCAGGCGCAAAAACAGCAGCAACAGCAGTATTGAACAAACATGTGAGGAATGTTATAACACCCACCTCCACGGCAGCTGTTATAGGTAGCTCACGTCAGTACTGTCTCACACACACACACACACACACACACACACACACACACACACACACACACACACACACACACACACCTAGTAACGTTCAGTGAAGAGGCGGGGCCAGGAGCTTAGTATTGACCCCTGCAACTACAATTAGGTGAGTACACACACACACATATACACACCGATGTATCTCTGTTGTTGATGTACAATTAATGAGAACAGAAATAGACAGCGTACAGGGAGTGCTACAATTAGATGTGGACAGACACAAACATGGTCAGGTTAATTGGTTACTTGAATTTAACCCCAGCAAATGCAAGGTGATGAAGATTGGAGAAAGGGACAGACCACCAGAGACGGAGTATAGACTCGGGGGACAGTGACTGCAGACCAGGAAGACCTAGGAGCGAGTATTAGTGCCAACTGTATCGCCAGACTTGCAATAAATGAATGACCTTTGTAATCAATGTTCGCCTGGCAAATTGAATAGTAGCCTTCAGGAATCTTAGTCATTCATAGCCCGTTATACAATAAGTGCCAGGCCAATGTTGGGGTACACAGCACCAGCATGGAACCCACACCTGATAAAATACGTTAAGATACTATAAAAAGTGTAGTTAGTTCCAGGTTAGTTCCAGAGCTAAGGGTATGGGGTATGAGAAGAGGCTAAGGAAACTGAACTTGATGACATTAAAAGACACAATAACCAGGGAAGACATGATAACACCATAAAAAATACTCGGAGGAATTGATAAGGTAGAACAGACATAGGCTGTTTGAAAGGCAGAAAGAAGGTACTGAGAGGATCAGTTGGAAGTTAGGGACACAGATGGTGTTAGAGATGTCTGGAAGATCGTCTTCATCTTGAGGGTATACCTGGAGGGTGGTCAGGGAAATGAAATGACCTTGACGAAGAAGTGGTTATCTCTAGGCGCTTCTGGGGGTCACCGCCCCTGCGGTCTGGTCCCGGACCAGGCCTCCCGATTGTTGACCTGATCGATCAGGCTCTTGGTGCCAGCCGCCTGCAGTCCAACATACGCCTGATTTATCAAGAACTGACATAAGGAATTTGTGAAGTTCCTTCTTGAAGATGGCCAGCGAGCTGTTGGTAATTATACAGAAGGCAGCACCAGCTGCCAAGCTTTTGCTTTCATAGGGAGGGATTTCAGTGTGCAGGTGTAGGCCAGAACCCCTTCGGAATTTTACAAATGTAAATTTTAATGTACCTTTCTCGCATACTTTCTAAAGGAGTTCAGGCGTCTTCAGTACTTCAGCTTCTAGACTAAATTTGTACGAGCAGTGAAAGTCGTCATAAGTTCCAGTCTCCTACGTGCGGGTTACTTGTGTAGTGAAGGTTCTCTTAATGTTTACCAGTTCTGTAGTTTCTCCTGCCTTGAAGGGAATGGGTAGTATACAAAAATATTCTGGTTTAGAGAGAACAAGTGACCTGAAAAAAATAATCACTGGCTCGGTATTTCTTGTTCTGAATGTTTTAGTTATCCACACAATCATTTTCCTTGCCACTGCAAGAGTAACATTGTTGCGATCCTTCAGCGTGAGATGGTCAGACATTATCACTCAGAGATCTCTTTCGTTTAATTTTTTTTTCGTTCCTCAATTTTACTGTAGCAGAATAATAGATATTGTTGTCAGTGACCCACTGGAAGACTTGATTTATATCAGTTTAAAGGTACGTCCTCGATGGATACTGCTGTCAAACAGGTTTTGGTATCGTCTGCCTCTGCCTATGTCGAAAATAACAATGAGACAGAGAACAGCGGTGAATACCGCGCTGAGATTTTTACTGTGGCAGATCCCGACTTCACTCTGTTTACCACTACTTTTTGGGTTTTATTTGTTAAGAAATTAAATAGCCATCTGCCACTTTTCGAGTTATTCCTTTAACAAGCATTTTGTGAGCTGTCTCACTATTCGCCGGGTCACCATCTAGAAAAGACCCGGACCGGGACAAGACCGGCGAACCCACTACAGTACAGTCTCACTATGACCTCACTTGCTGAAGGCTTTAGCAAAGTATACGTACACTACATTTGTCTTTCAATATGTCCATATGATGAAAATTAGACATGTACAACATCTGGATATCTTTACTGTAGACGTTTCGCCATCCAGTGGCTTTATCAATACAAATTCAAGGACATAACTGGAAGACAGTAGAATTATATACAAAATATAAGGTAATGCTGTCGGTACTGTATACCAATCTCGTATCCATGTCATAATGGTCAAGCAATGTTGACAGGAAGGAGCGACCTGCTCTAAACCCATGCTACCCTGGCTTGTGCAACTGTTGTCAGTCCATTTGATTGGAAAACTTGCTTCTTCAGACCCTCTAAAAGATTTTGATAATGTATGAAGAGAGAGACAGAGCCATTAGTCCACAGTTTTGTTGCGAGTGCTTTGCTGCCACCTGTGTGGAATGACGAAGGCAGACGCCATACACAGTATTAAGAACAGGTACGACAAGGTACCTTTGAGAACTGGTAATTAACACACGCACCCAAAACAAGCCAAGTGTCTAACGACAGGTGTCTTTGACAACCGCTAACTAACACACACACATACACGCACCCCACATACATACCTCCCCCTCCCACACACATACACCTCCCCCTCTCACACACATACATACCTCCCCCTCCCACACACACACACACTCCTGCCCCTCCCACACACACACCTCCTCGTCCCACACACATACACACTTCCCCCTCCCACACACACACACACCTCCTCCCACACACATACACACCTTCCCCTCCCACACACACACACATACACACACACCTCCTCCTCCCACACACATGTCAGCATAGTTGCTGATCCTCCTTTACATGTGTTGTATGTATAGATTAGTTGAGTATCATAGTACCATCCATGTGCTTTATATAGAAGCTCCCTAGGCCTGTGACTGTATGACGTCACGGGATACAGCATGAGTCAGTGAGACGAGATGCCTCCTTCTCACTCGACGCATAGGCATAGAAGAAGGCAGAACACGGCAGGCTGGGCTCCATCTCCCATTACCACAGTCTGACAATATAGCGTTACCATCCAACAAATGAGTTTACCTTATCCATCAATCTCCTACCGAACCCCACACGAAGCTCCCTAGGCCTGTGACTGTATGACGTCACGGGATACAGCATGAGTCAGTGAGACGAGCTGCCTCCTTCTCACTCGACGCATAGGCATAAAAGAAGGCAGAACACGGCAGGCTGGGCTCCATCTCCCATTACCACAGTCTGACAATATAGCGTTACCATCCAACAAGTGAGTTTACCTTATCCATCAATCTCCTACCGAACCCCACACGACACACACACACACACACCTCCTCCCACACACACACATTCCTCACCCTCAGATACTTCACGGTAAACCCGTATGCTCGATACAGTATGTATGTCGTGGAATTGGTGGTAGAAAAGTTAGATCAAGTTTAACTCCAGTTCTTTAGATCAAGAGCGTTTCATCTCACCCTTAAAGAAGGCTTGTGGTGTGTGAGGGATGAAGTGTATGGTGAAAGAGGGGTTAGGTTTATGGTGTGTGACGGGGTGAGGTGTGTGAGGGGGGTTAGGTGTGTGAGGGGGGTGAGGTGTGTGAGGGGGAGGTGGTGAGGGGTGAGTGTGTGAGGGATGAAGTGTATGGTGAAAGAGGGGTAGGTTATGGTGTGTGAGGGGTGAGGTTGTGTGAGGGGGTTAGGTGTGTGAGGGGGTGAGGTGTGTGAGGGGTGAGGTGTGTGAGGGGTGAGGTGTGTGAGGGGTGAGGTGTGTGAGGGGTGAGGTGTGTGGTGAGGTGTGAGGGTGAAGTGTGTGAGGGTGGTGAGGTGTGTGAGGGGGTGGGGGTGTGAGGGGTGTGAGTGTGATGAGGGTGATGATGGATGAGGGGTGTGGCTGGTGAGCGTGAGTGTTAGGAATGAGGTGAAGTGTGGAGGTGTACCAGGTGAGGGGTGTTGGTGTGAGGGGAGGTAAATGTGTTATGTTGAGGTGTGAGGGGATGGTGGGAGGGGCATGCTCACATAAGATGACAGATCATGACTGCAGATCGAACACAGTGTTGGCCTGCGCACTGCACACTATTATCATGCCACATAGTACCACACATTGCCACACAGATGTCACCAGGGCACATAGTGCAACAGTATTATATTTATTTCTGTGAGGCATAGTACATGAATACGCCTGACTACTTTGTTACTTCCTATTGCATAATAGAGAGAGAGAGAGAGAGAGAGAGAGAGAGGAGAGAGAGAGAGGAGAGGAGAGAGGGAGAGAGGAAGAGAGAGAGGAGAAGGAGATGCATCACGCTGCAGTTTGTAGTATGTTAGTAGTGATATCACCCCCAGAGGTTGTCTGGTGGCAGCCAGGGCAGAGAGAGGTGAGAGGTGGTGAGGTGAGGCAGGGCTGGGCAGGGGGTGGTGGTGTGCACCTGCCAGGTGGTGCAGGTGGTGCGGGGAGGTGGGTGGGGTGAGGAACCTGGCAGCGGCGGGGTCGTCCTTGAGGCCAGGGTGGTCCTCGAGAGCGTGCTGGAGGTCGCAGATGTAGTCGATGACGTGTTGAATTAGCTCAAGTCTAGTCACCTTGCGGTTCTTAGGGATGTGCGGGACGATCTCTCTCAGCTTGTCCAAGTACAGTCTCATCTCAGCTTCCACCTCAGCGCTGGGGGGGTGGCGCTGGGGGCGGCGGCCCCTCTCACTCGCCCCGCCGCCCCCTTCCCCCACACCACTCACGCCACCCAAGCCACCCACAGCACCCACGTCGTCGTGAGGCGTTCCCATCATGTTGTCCTGGTACGACACACTGTTGTCCTGATAGGGAACACTGCTGTCCTGGTACGACACACTGTTCGTACGGCGCGCCAAACTGCTGTCCTGGCACGCCACTCTGCTGTCCTGGCACGCCACTCTGTTGTCCTGGCGCGCCACTCTGTTGTCCTGGCACGCCAGACTTATGTCCTGGTACGCCACAGTGTTTGTTTGATAAGCTAGTGTGTTGTCTTGAAACTCCACAATATTGTCCTGGTACGCCACAGTGTTGTCCTGGCACGCCACGATATTCTCCTGGTGGGCCACGATATTGTCCTGATAGGCCCCGATATTGTCCTGGTACGCCACGATATTGTCCCGGTGGGCCACGATATTGTCCTGGTATGCCACGATATTGTCCCGGTGGGCCACGATATTGTCCTGGTACGCCACGATATTGTCCCGGTGGGCCACGATATTGTCCTGGTACGCCACGATATTGTCCCGGTGGGCCACGATATTGTCCTGGTATGCCACGATATTGTCCCGGTGGGCCACGATATTGCCCTGGTACGCCACAGTGATAGCTTACAACAACTAAGTGATACTTTGTAAAGGTAGGAGCGCCTTGTAAGTACTAACGTACTAGTTACTTGATGACTGTCACTGAGTGAGCACGAAACCCGAGTGAGTGAGCTCAGGGGCCTCCTGCTGGAGCGACTACGTCCTCACTATTCCCTCTCCTGGTCACAACTGACTCCTCCCTCCGCTTGTGTTGACTTTAAGAGCGTGGAGGAGAGCACGTGGCTACCAGGCTCAGCTGTCCACGACGTAGGTTCGACTCCCAACACTGCTACCTCTCTTATGACACTGACAACACTCCAGTACCAGAGGTGTGGTTCACACACACACACACACACACACACACACACACACACACACACACACACACACACACAAACACTTCTCTAAATAAGTGTTCAAAAGACGTGTGTTTTTCAGGTTTCTAATGCAAGATGACTCTTCTGCGCACATTCTGTAGCATAACACTGTTTTATTTATCTGCCATAGTAGAAGAACGATGTTAATGAACATTTTGGTTAGCGTAGTCTTTCCGGTGATCGAAAATAGAAAATTACGCGAATTGCAATGAAAATGTTTTCGTCTCAAACGTTTGTTTATGGTCTGTTGATTGACCAATCAGCGTCACTTTCCCACGGACGTCAGGGTGGTGGGGGTGGTGACTGAAAGGACCAATGAGCGCGGCCGTAATAAGGTATGATGTCATGGTGGGGGCGGTAACTGAGCGGACCAATGAGGTGGGGTGTAGCAAGACGTGTGGACGTGGGCGCCAGCTGGCCCACACGTGGTTCCCGGCTCACCCAACTCCTACTTGAAGACGCCAAATGTTCCATGAATGATTTTCAATGCAGGTGTTGCTCAGAGGCGCACATCCGGCCCTTCGTCACTTGAACATTCAGCACGTGGAGCATTTAATTAATGTTCCACTTCGGGTAATTCTGGGAAATAATCAAATTTGTCAGCATTAATTGAGATAATAAACAAATGGTCAGTACAAGAAACCTCATCTTTAATGTGGACTGTCAGCAGTGTTTGTTATACTACGCGCGCGCGCGCGCACACACACACACTATATATATATATATATATATATATATATATATATATATATATATATATATATATATATATATATATATATATATATATATATATATTTACCAAACTGCAGCAGGTCAGGACTCGACCCTACGAACCTTATACCGCCTCCAGAGACAGCACAATGTACGCATCACCTTACCACTTGAGCCAGCGATCCTACAAGAATCACGCATACAGCTGAGCTACATGCTTTTCTCGTGATCCGAGGACACTCGTGGCAGTAGTATCTCGAGGATTAAAATCACTTGTTTCGTGATTTCATTGCTATATAGATTGCTAGTTGAGGTGGGTATTCAAACAGGAGGAGGCTGAAATTAATCCACGAGATACTACTGCCACGAGTGTCCTCGGATCACGAGAAAAACATGTAGCTCAGCTGCATGCGTGATTCTTGTAGGATCGCTGGCTCAAGTGGTAAGGTGATGCGTACATTGTGCTGTCTCTGGAGGCGGTATAAGGTTCGTAGGGTCGAGTCCTGACCTGCTGCAGTTTGGTATATGATATATATATTATATATATATATATATATATATATATATATATATATATATATATATATATATATATATATATATATATATTATATATATATATATATATATATATATATATATATATAATATATATATATATATATATATATATGTCGTACCGAATAGGTAGAACTTGCGATCTTGGCTTAAATAGCAACGCTCATCTTGCCATACAAGACAAGCGAAAATTTGTGTATGCAATAATTTCGCCAAAATCATTCTGAGCCTAACGAAAAAAATATATTTCACTGTGTTTGTTTAGTATTAAATTATTGTAAACAAATCTAAATTATATTTAGTTGGGTTAGGCTAAAATAAATTGTTCTTGTTATAATAAGGTTAGGTAAGTTTTCTAAGATTCTTTTGGAGCAAAATTAAAATTTTTACATTAACATTAATGAAAAAAATATATCTTTGAACGTATAAGAGAAAAATTTAAAAAAGACTTAATTTTAAATGAGTTCTTGCTAACTGACCAGTTCTACATATTCGGCACGACATATATATATATATAATATATATATATATATATATATATATATATATATATATATATATATATATATAATGCAATAAGATCACAGTAAACAGGTGATTTCAGAATATGCAAAACAACCACTCTGAAAAAGAGAATTCAAGATCGTGACTACACCAAAGCGCATTGGAATTTCTACTTTCAGAAGGTTGTTGATATATTTATATATTTCAAGTGTTTTATTATGATATAATATATATATATATATATTATATATATATATATATATATATATATATATATATATATATATAATATATATATATATATATATATATATATATAATATATATATATATATATATATATATATATATATATATATATATATATATATATATATATATATATATATATATATATATATATATAATATATATATATATATATACCGGCCGTATCCCACCAAGGCGGGGTGGCCCAAAAAGAAAAACACAAGTTTCTCTTTAATATTAGTATTGTATACAGGAGAAGGGGTTACTATCCCCTTGATCCCGGCATTTTAGTTGCCTTTCACGACACGGAGGAAGAATTCTGTTCGACTTCCCCATAGAGATAGCTATAGCTATAGCAACACTGTTGTGATCCTTGAACACGAGGCCTTCAGACATCATTATTCCCAAGTCTCGCATATGGTACTGTCGCTGTACTGTACTCCATTTAAGTCTTTATATGCTCCATTCTTCCTTAGAGGAGCAACTGAAATCTGTCCTCAATGAACATCATATTGTTGTCTGAGGTCCACTGGAGGACTTGATTTATAAATCAGCTTGAAGATTCACCGCATCTTGGACGGACGTCACTCTCATAGAGATGCTGGCGTAAGTCAGCGAAAGTTGTTATGGTGCTACACATATGTTGGATATAACGAGAAACAGAAGTGGAGCAAGTACCGTGTCTTGAGAAACACAACTTTTCACTGTGGACGCCTCTGAATTCACTGTTTACTATCGCTCTCTGGGTTTTATTCTTTAAAAAGTTAAAGATTCATTAAAAGGCCTTTGCGAAATCAGTTTACCTGGAGACCTGGAGAGAGTTCCGGGGGTCAACGCCCCCGCGGCCCGGTCTGAGACCAGGCCTCCTGGTGGATCAGAGCCTGATCAACCATCAGCACAATGAAAAACAGAACTGCAAATGAGTCACAGGGATGTCAGGAAGAACTTCTTCAGTGGTCAGGAAGTGGATGGATCAGATTGAAAAAGTATGAAGTTCATAAACAGTTTTAAAAATGTTATGGCACATGAGACAGGAAGAGAGTGCAGCTGTTCCTGAGTAGTCTAGAGGCAGGGCCAGGAGATTAAACTCAACCTCTGCAGCTTCAAATAGGTGACCACATGAACCAAGGTGTGTGTGTGTGTGTGAAGGGGCGGGTGGGGGAGGGGTCTCGAGCGGATGGGTGAGAGCAGCTGTGTTCCTTCACCCACACATGGCTTCCTTGGCCTTGATTTTTATATTAGCTCAGTTTCCCTGACGACAGCTGGACGCACGGCAGGTGGCGTCCACGGTCGCTCCTCCAGCAAGCAGCAGGTGGTGAGGGTCACCAGGACTGCTGCTCAGATTGGCACCGACCATGGCAGCTGACGCTGGGGTCACTAGGGCCGCTTATCCAGACTGGCACCAACCATAATGTTGAGTGTGGCACCAGACAGGCTGGTATCCAGGGAAGGTGTGGAGGCGCAACCTTGTCCACACTCAAGAATGATTTACGGGACAGGAAAGAATTAATTGCACAGCGTTTATTAACAACCTCACGATGAATTATTCCTACAAGTACATGTACAAGGTATACAGGCCTAGCTGACATCAATGACATACTACTATATATACAGTATTTCGGGCACACATTTTTGTCCCCAGGATGCGAATCACACCAGTCCACTAACACCCAGGTGCCTATTTTACTGATAGGTGAACAGGGACAGCAGGTGTCTTAAGGAAACACGTCCTAATGTTTACACCCGTACCGGAGATCGAACCACGGACCTCAGTGTGTGAGCTAACTGCGCTACCAACCTAGCTACGGGACACCAATGAAAATGGATATAACCTTCGTCTCTCTATGTCCCAGCGGAAATATTATGAGGAAGCAGTTAAATAATGAACTGAAATGTCATAGGAATGCAGTTAGAAGCCTGAGCAGCTCTCCACCTGGCTCCATAACATGAACCTGAATAAGCACATTTAACGAGCGACTTACAATATGAACAGACTGAATGATGCTCTCGTAGCCTGGCTCAGGCTAGGTGAATGATGCTCTCGTAGCCTGGCTCAGGCTAGGTGAATGATGCTCTCGTAGCCTGGCTCAGGCTAGGTGAATGATGCTCTCGTAGCCTGGTCAGGCTGGTGAATGATGCTCTGTAGCCTGGTCAGGCTAGGTGAATGATGCTCTAGTAGCCTGGCTCAGGCTAGATGAATGATGCTCTAGTAGCCTGGTTCAGGCTGGCTGAATGATGCTCTAGTAGCCTGGGTCAGGCTAGGTGAATGATGCTCTAGTAGCCTGGCTCAGGCTAGATGAATGATGCTCTAGTAGCCTGGTCAGGCTGGTGAATGATGCTCTAGTAGCCTGGGTCAGGCTAGGTGAATGATGCTCTGTAGCCTGGGTCAGGCTGGCTGAATGATGCTCTAGTAGTCTGGCTCAGGCTAGGTGAATGATGCTCTAGTAGCCTGGCTCAGGCTAGGTGAATGATGCTCTAGTAGCCTGGGTCAGGCTGGCTGAATGATGCTCTCGTAGCCTGGGTCAGGCTAGGTGAATGATGTTTCTAGTAGCCTGGCTCAGGCTAGGTGAATGTATGCTCTAGTAGCCTGGCTCAGGTTTAGGTGAATGATGCTCTCGTAGCCTGGCTCAGGCTAGGTGAATGATGCTCTCGTAGCCTGGGTCAGGCTAGGTGAATGATGCTCTCGTAGCCTGGCTCAGGCTTGGTGAATGATGCTCTAGTAGCCTGGGTCAGGCTGGCTGAATGATGCTCTCGTAGCCTGGGTCAGGCTAGGTGAATGATGCTCTCGTAGCCTGGCTCAGGCTAGGTGAATAAATGCTCTAGTAGCCTGGGTCAGGCTGGCTGAATGATGCTCTCGTAGCCTGGGTCAGGCTAGGTGAATGATGCTCTGGTAGCCTGGCTCAGGCTAGGTGAATGATGCTCTCGTAGCCTGGCTCAGGCTAGGTGAAATGATGCTCTAGTAGCCTGGGTCAGGCTAGGTGAATGATGCTCTCGTAGTCTGGGTCAGGCCAGGTGAATGATGCTCTCGTAGTCTGGCTCAGGCCTAGGTGAATGATGCTCTATTTAGCCTGGCTCAGGCTAGGTGAATGATGCTCTAGTAGCCTGGGTCAGGCTGGCTGAATGATGCTCTCGTAGCCTGGGTCAGGCTAGGTGAATGATGCTCTCGTAGCCTGGGTCAGGCTAGGTGAATGATGCTCTAGTAGCCTGGCTCAGGCTAGGTGAATGATGGTCTCGTAGCCTGGCTCAGGCTAGGTGAATGATGCTCTCGTAGCCTGGCTCAGGCTAGGTGAATGATGCTCTCGTAGCCTGGGTCAGGCTAGGTGAATGATGCTCTCGTAGCCTGGCTCAGGCTAGGTGAATGTTTGCTCTAGTAGCCTGGCTCAGGCTAGGTGAATGATGCTCTCTTTAGCCTGGCTCAGGCTAGGTGAATGATGCTCTCGTAGCCTGGCTCAGGCTAGGTGAATGATGCTCTAGTAGCCTGGCTCAGGCTAGGTGAATGATGCTCTCGTAGCCTGGCTCAGGCTAGGTGAATGATGCTTCTAGTAGCCTGGCTCAGGTTAGGTGATGATGCTCTAGTAGCTGGCTCAGGCTGGCTGAATGATGCTCTCGTAGCCTGGGTCAGGCTAGGTGAATGATGCTCTACGTAGCCTGGCTCAGGCTAGGTTGAATGATGCTCTAGTATGCCTGGGTCGGGCTGGCTGAATGATGCTCTCGTAGCCTGGCTCAGGCTAGGTGAATGATGCTCTAGTAGCCTGGGTCAGGCTGGCTGAATGATGCTCTAGTAGCCTGGCTCAGGCTAGGTGAATGATGCTCTAGTAGCCTGGGTCAGGCTGGCTGAATGATGCTCTCGTAAGCCTGGTCAGGCTAGGTGAATGATGCTCTAGTAGTCTGGCTCAGGCTAGGTGAATGATGCTCTAGTAGCCTGGCTCAGGCTAGGTGAATGATGCTCTAGTAGCCTGGGTCAGGCTGGCTGAATGATCGCTCTCGTAGCCTGGGTCAGGCTAGGTGAATGATCCCTCTAGTAGCCTGGCTCAGGCTAGGTGAATGATGCTCTAGTAGCCTGGCTCAGGCTAGGTGAATGATGCTCTCGTAGCCTGGCTCAGGCTAGGTGAATGATGCTCTCGTAGCCTGGGTCAGGCTAGGTGAATGAGCTCTCGTAGCCTGCTCAGGCTTGGTGAATGATGCTCTAGTAGCCTGGGTCAGGCTGGCTGAATGATGCTCTCGTAGCCTGGGTCAGGCTAGGTGAATGATGCTCTCGTAGCCTGGCTCAGGCTAGGTGAATGATGCTCTAGTAGCCTGGGTCAGGCTGGCTGAATGATGCTCTCGTAGCCTGGGTCAGGCTAGGTGAATGATGCTCTGGTAGCCTGGCTCAGGCTAGGTGAATGATGCTCTCGTAGCCTGGCTCAGGCTAGGTGAATGATGCTCTAGTAGCCTGGGTCAGGCTAGGTGAATGATGCTCTCGTAGTCTGGGTCAGGCCAGGTGAATGATGCTCTCGTAGTCTGGCTCAGGCTAGGTGAATGATGCTCTAGTAGCCTGGCTCAGGCTAGGTGAATGATGCTCTAGTAGCCTGGGTCAGGCTGGCTGAATGATGCTCTCGTAGCCTGGGTCAGGCTAGGTGAATGATGCTCTCGTAGCCTGGGTCGGCTAGGTGAATGATGCTCTAGTTAGCCTGGCTCAGGCTAGGTGAATGATGGTCTCGAAAGCCGGGCTCAGGCTAGGTGAATGATGCTCTCGTAGCCTGGCTCAGGCTAGGGTGAATGATGCTCCGTAGCCGGGGTCAGGCTAGGTGAATGATGCTCTCGTAGCCTGGCTCAGGCTAGGGTGAATGATGCTCTAGTAGCCTGGCTCAGGTAGGTGAATGATGCTCTCGTAGCCTGGCTCAGGCTAGGTGTAATGATGCTCTCGTAGCCTGGCTCAGGCTAGGTGAATGATGCTCTAGTAGCCTGGCTCAGGCTAGGTGAATGATGCTCTCGTAGCCTGGCTCAGGCTAGGTGAATGATGCTCTAGTAGCCTGGCTCAGGTTAGGTGAATGATGCTCTAGTAGCCTGGCTCAGGCTGGCTGAATGATGCTCTCGTAGCCTGGGTCAGGCTAGGTGAATGATGCTCTCGTAGACCCTGGCTCAGGCTAGGTGAATGATGCTCAGTAAGCCTGGGTCAGGCTGGCCAATGATCTTCGTAGCTGGCTATAGGCTACATGTTGAACTGATGCTTACTACTGGTACAGCTGCTAAATGCTCTCGTCGTAGCCTGGGTCAGGCTAGGTGAATGATGCTCTCAGTAGCCTGGCTCAGGCTAGGTGAATGATGTCTCGTAGCCTGGCTCAGGCTAGGTGAATGATGCTCTAGTAGCTCTGGCTCAGGCTAGGTGAATGATGCTCTAGTAGCCTGGCTCAGGCTGGCTGAATGATGCTCTCAGTAGCCTGGTCAGGCTGGTGAATGATGCTCTCGTAGCCTGGTCAGGCTAGGTGAATGATGCTCTGTAGCCTGGCTCAGGCTAGGTGAATGATGCTCTCGTAGCCTGGCTCAGGCTAGGTGAATGATGCTCTCGTAGCCTGGCTCAGGCTAGGTGAATGATGCTCTCGTAGCCTGGCTCAGGCTGGTGAATGATGCTCTCGTAGCCTGGGTCAGGCTAGGTGAATGATGTCTCCACTCGGGAATGGGGCCTGGCTCAGGCTAGGTGAATGATGCTCTAGTAGCTGGTCAGGCTGGTGAATGATGCTCTCGTAGCCTGGCTCAGGCTAGGTGAATGATGCTCTCGTAGCCTGGGTCAGGCTGGTGAATGATGCTCTCGTAGCCTGGGTCAGGCTTGGTGAATGATGCTCTAGTAGCCTGGCTCAGGCTAGGTGAATGATGCTCTCGTAGCCTGGGTCAGGCTAGGTGAATGATGCTCTGTATCCTGGCTCAGGCTAGGTGAATGATGATCTCGTAGCCTGGGTCAGGCTGGTGAATGATGCTCTCGTAGCCTGGGTCAGGCTAGGTGAATGATGCTCTGGTAGCCTGGCTCAGGCTAGGTGAATGATGCTCTAGTAGCCTGGTCAGGCTAGGTGAATGATGCTCTGTAGCCTGGCTCAGGCTAGGTGAATGATGCTCTAGTAGCCTGGCTCAGGCTGGTGAATTGATGCTCTAGTAGCCTGGCTCAGGCTAGGTGAATGATGCTCTGGTAGCCTGGCTCAGGCTAGGTGAATGATGCTCTCGTAGCCTGGCTCAGGCTAGGTGAATGATGCTCTCGTAGCCTGGCTCAGGCTAGGTGAATGATGCTCTAGTAGCCTGGCTCAGGCTAGGTGAATGATGCTCTCGTAGCCTGGCTCAGGCTAGGTGAATGATGCTCTCGTAGCCTGGCTCAGGCTAGGTGAATGATGCTCTCGTAGCCTGGCTCAGGCTAGGTGAATGATGCTCTAGTAGCCTGGCTCAGGCTGGCTGAATGATGCTCTCGTAGCCTGGCTCAGGCTAGGTGAATGATGCTCTAGTAGCCTGGCTCAGGCTAGGTGAATGATGCTCTCGTAGCCTGGCTCAGGCTAGGTGAATGATGCTCTCGTAGCCTGGCTCAGGCTAGGTGAATGATGCTCTAGTAGCCTGGGTCAGGCTAGGTGAATGATGCTCTAGTAGCCTGGCTCAGGCTGGTGAATGATGCTCTCAGTAGCCTGGCTCAGGCTAGGCTGAATGAGTGCTCGTAGCCTGGCTCAGGCTAGGTGAATGATGCTCTAGTAGCCTGGCTCAGGCTAGGTGAATGATGCTCTAGTAGCCTGGCTCAGGCTGGCTGAATGATGCTCTCGTAGCCTGGCTCAGGCTAGGTGATAAGTACTTCTGGCAATTTATCAGACACACAGATGATTATCACTTAACGCAGTTGGTGTGGTCAGTTTATGGTCACTCAAACACTGTTGTGCTTCATTGTCCATTACTGAAATATGTAAGAAAAGATTTAATCTTATGTAACACACACATACACCTGGAGGCCCTCACACAC
>NC_069416.1:58362674-58417642 GCF_026875155.1 Cherax quadricarinatus
CTTAGTTCTAGTATACTCTTGGTTCTAGAATACTCTTGGTTCTTGTATACTCTTGGTTCTAGTATACTCTTAGTTCTAGAATACTCTTGGGTCTTGTATACTCTTGATTCTTGTATACTCTTGGTTCTAGTATACTCTTGGTTCTAGTATACTTTTGGTTTTAGTATACTCTTGGTTCTAGTATACTCTTGGTTCTAGTATACTCTTGGTTCTAGTATACTTTTGGTTCTAGTATACTCTTGGTTCTAGTATACTCTTGGTTCTAGTATACTGTTGGTTCTAGTATACTCTTGGTTCTAGTATATCTTGGTTCTAGATTCTTGGTTCTAGTATACTCTTGGTTCTAGTATACTCTTGGTTCTAGTATACTCTTGGTTCTAGTATTCTCTTGGTTCTAGTATACTGTTGGTTCTAGTATACTCTTGGTTCTAGTATACTCTTGGTTCTAGTATACTCTTGGTTCTAGTATACTCTTGGTTCTAGTATACTCTTGGTTCTAGTATACTCTTGGTTCTAGTATACTGTTGGTTCTAGTATACTGTTGGTTCTAGTATACTGTTGGTTCTAGTATACTCTTGGTTCTAGTATACTGTTGGTTCTAGTATACTGTTGGTTCTAGTATACTGTTGGTCTAGTATACTGTTGTTAGTATACTTTGGTTCTAGTATACTGCTTGGTTCTAGTATACTGTTGGTTCTAGTATACTGTTGGTTCTAGTATACTGTTGGTTCTAGTATACTGTCTTGTCTTTCCCAACTATTAAGTGACAGTTTATCTACATTTACTACTAAAAGTTTTTCATCATTATCAGTATTTGGGATTTTAGTTTCCATAACTTGAAGAATGTTTTACCAATACTGACTGGTGATCCTTCGTCTTCTCTACTCTCTCTCTCTCTCTCTGTCTCTCTCTCTCTGTCTCTGTCTCTCTGTCTGTCTGTCTGTCTGTCTCTCTCTCTCTCTCTCTCTCTCTCTCTCTCTCTCTCTCTCTCTCTCTCTCTCTCTCTCTCTTTCTTATTCTTCTTCTTCTTCTTCTTCACTATCTCAGTTTGCTTACTTAAGCCGAGACCGTCGGGGATGTGAGTTGAAACAATAGATGACAATCAAACCTAGCCTAACCTAAACTACTCTAACCTAAGCTAAGCTAACCTAAGCTAACCTAACCTAAACTAATCAAAGCTTGCCTAACCTAGGAAAATGTAGCCTAACCTGGTCTAACCCATCCTAATCTAGCCTAACTTAACCGAACTTTAGCTAACCTAAATATCGTATCTTGAGAATTTTTTTTAGAGCTTTATGTTAGAGATAGTTGTTAGATATAGTTGCTGATAGACCTCGAAAATTTATACCCTACAAAAGAGAGTAATGTATTCTTGTCTGGCTTATAACTGACATGCACGCTTCATATTCATCCTTTGCGGATGATACTAGGATCTGCATGAGGCTGTCATCTGCTGAGGACGCGGTTAACCTCCAAGAAGATATAAACAAAGTTTTCCACTGGGCAACGGTAAACAATATGATGTTCAATGAGGACAAATTCAAACTACTCCGTTATGGAAAACTGGAGGAGATAATAACTAGAACAGAGTATACTACTGACTCCGGCCATACAATAGAGCGGAAAAATAATGTATGGGACCTGGGAGTAGTAATGTCTGAGGATCTCACTTTCAAGGATCACAACAGTGCCACGATCGCACGTGCAAAGAAAATGATAGGATGGATAATGAGAACTTTCAAAACGAGAGATGCCAAGCCAATGATGATCCTTTTCAAATCACTTGTTCTTTCTAGGCTGGAATACTGCTGTACATTAACATCTGCATTCAAAGCAGGTGAAATCGCAGATCTAGAGAGTGTACAGAGATCCTTTACTGCACGTATAAGTTCTGTCAAGCACCTTAACTACTGGGAACGCTTGGAAGCACTTGACTTGTACTCGTTGGAACGCAGGAGGGAGAGATATATCATAATCTACACTTGGAAAATCTTGGAAGGAATGGTCCCAAATCTGCACACAGAAATCACTCCCTACGAAAGTAAAAGACTGGGCAGGCGATGCAAAATGCCCCCAATAAAAAAGTAAGGGCGCCATTGGTACACTAAGGGAAAACACCATAAGTGTCCGGGGCCCAAAACTGTTCAACAGCCTCCCATCAAGCATTAGGGGAATTGCCAATAAGCCCCTGGCTGCCATCAAGAGAGAGCTGAACAGATACCTAAAGTCAGTGCCGGATCAGCCGGGCTGTGGCTCGTACGTTGGAATGCGTGCGGCCAGCAGTAACAGCCTAGTTAATCAGGCCCTGATCCATCGGAAGGCCTGGTCATGGACCGGGCCGCGGGGGCGTTGATCCCCGGAATAACCTCCAGGTAACGCACTGAGGAACGCCATGTAACGTGCAGAAGAACTCCAGGTAACACACTGTCACTTCGACCTCGAGGCTGAAAGACGCAGTTTTCAAAGAGGATCTGGGAGTCCACGAAACCAGGGCCGGGAGGTAGGGAGGTAGGGGGGGGGAAGAAGCGAGGGTAACAAGTAACAATAGTCTCATTATTGTGACTACATTGCCCGTGTTGTGAAGGCCGACCAGTGCACTCATCTACCTCCGTTAGAATACAAAAAAATATTTTTTCCTTAGCGGGAAAATGTGTGGGGATGGTGAGAAGTTTTGGGTGGAAAGGTGGGTGATGAGTGGTAAAGTGGGCGATATGTCTTGACTTTTGGGAGACACTAAATTGGTTGATCCTCTTGTAAGGTGATACAGTGATGGTGTGTGAAACACCATCACTCTATCACCTTACAAGAGGATGGCCAGGATGACCACTGCTAGCAGGTACTGAGAAAGATACACTGTTGGCAGACGAACCTTTATTGCGACGTTCCATCAATGACCAGACTTTATCAAGTAGATAAAACCACTTAGATGCACCCTGAGGTTAGTCTCGAGAGGTGACAAGTGAGGTCCAGGGGAGAGGAAAACAGGTCAAGTAATATTCATATGTGCAGCATCAAAGGAGCTGCTAGACTGTAAATCCCTTGTACTACAGTGTCAGTAAGAGTAACAGAAGCTGTTTCCAGAATCTTTCATTTGATCTTCTCATCCTCCTTATACAACTGTAGTAAGGCTCTGTAGTTACTGATGTGGCTATGTAGCTTGTAAGCATACTTGTGTTCTTGTGGGTGAATCTGAAGGTCACGCCTTGTCTCGCTAATGTAAACTTTACTACATCCTCCACACGGAATGCTGTAAACCCCGGCATTAGTGGTACTCTTGGATCTGTGAGGTCTGGTCATGACATTGATGGTTAGTCGGTTATGACAGCAATGTCTGTGTTGGCTTTTCATACAGTGTTCCATACAATGTTTCACAAGTGTTTTATACAGTTTGTTTCTTAATAATAATATAAGCTTTATTGTTCTTTACACCCATTAAGTTTATCGTCGTCTCTTATGTATTTCGAGGACCAGAACTGAACAGTATTATTCAAGGTGCCCCGCGGTCTGGTGGCAAAAGCTCTCGCTTCACACGGTGGTGTTCGGGTTCGATTCCCGGCGAAAGTTGAAACATTGCGCGTGTTTCCTTGCACCGGTTGTTTATGTTCACCCATCAGTGGTAAAATATACCTCGGTTTTAGTCGACTGGTGTGGGTCACATTCCGGGACAAAACTGACCTAATTTGCCCGAAATGCTCTGTATAACAAGCGGCTTTCTATATAGAAGTATATCATTGATCGTCAGCTAGGACTGTATACCTTGTACACGTACTTGTAGAAATAAAGATATTATTATTATTATTATTGTTATGATTATTAAGGTAGTTTCATATCAATACTGTAAGGTGATGATGGTGTTTCAGCTGCTCAATTTTTTTTGCTACGAAGCCATGCATCCTGTTGGGTTTGCCGCAGCAGCAGCAGCAGCAGCAGCAGCAGCAGCAGCAGCAGCAGCAGGCAGATTGAGGATGAATGAATGAGAATGAGCAACATTGACGAGTCCCACAGGAGACAGAGCACATCGATATTTCCTGTGATGGCATGTGTGTGAGAGTAGCAGGCTGCTGCTGCTGGTGGTGTGTGGTTGTCGCTGCTAACACAGCTGGTGGACGCTGCCCTCTATCTACCACATGCTCACCATGCCGTAATTACACACGCCACGAGATGACCAAGTTCCGACAACGAGACGGTGCACCAGCCCCCCCTCGCTGCTTCAATAGGCAGAGAAAAACAATTATTTGATTTACTCGTTTCGCTGCTTTCTTACCTTCTGATGCATCTTGAAAACAACTCCAACTGCGATTATTTCACGCAAATTCTTGGTATGTGCGGTCGTGAAGGTGGTGGTGGTGATGATGGCGGTGGTGGTGGCGGTGGTGATGGTAGTGGTGGTGGTGGTAGTGGTGTGGTGGTGGTAGTGGTGATGGTGGTGAGTGGTGGTGTGTGGTGGTGGTGGTGGTGTGGTGATGGTGGTGATGGTGGTGGTGGTGGTGGTGTGAGTGGTGGTTGATGGTGGTGATGATGGTGGTGGATGGTGGTGTGTATGGTGGTGGTTGGTGGTGATGGGTAGTGGTGGTGGTGGTAGTGGTGATGGTGGTCGGTGGTGGTGATGGTGGTGATGGTGGTGATGGTGGTGGTGGTGGTGATGGGGGGGGGGGGGTGGGTTGTATGGGGGGTATGGATGGTGGTGGGTGTGGTGATGATGGTGGTGATGATGGTGTGTGGTGTAGTGGTGATGGTGGGTGATGGTGGTGGTGATGATGGTAGTGGTGGTGGTGGTGGTAGTGGTGATGGTGGTGGTGGTGATGATGGGGTGGTGATGGTGGTGGTGGTGATGGTGGTGGTGATGGTGGTGATGAGTGGTGGTGGTGGTGAGGGTGGTGATTGGTTTGATGGTGGTGGTGATGGTGGGTGGTGACGATGGTGTGTGGTGGTGGTGGGGTGGTGGTGGTGGTGGTGATGGTAGTGGTGGTGGTGGTAGTGGTGATGGTAGTGATGGTGGTGATGGTGGGTGGTGATGTGGTGGTGATGGTGTGATGGTGGTGATGTGTGGTGATGATGGTGGTGGTGAGGGTGGTGTGGTTGGATGGTGGGTGGTGATGGTGGTGGTGACGATGGTGGTGGTGGTGGTGGTGGTGGTGGTGCTGGTGGGTGGTGAGTGGTGGTGGTGATGGTGGTGATGGTGGTGTGTGTGGTGATGTGGTGATGGTGGTGGTGATGGTGTGTGATCGTTTATGATGGTGGTGGTGATGGTGATGATGGTGGTGATGGTGGTGATTGTGGGTGATGGTAGTGGTGGTGATGGTGGTGGTGGTGGTGGTGATGGTGATGGTGGTGGTGATGATGGTGGTGGTAATGATGGTGGTGACGGTGGGTGGTGATGGTGGTGTGGTGGTGATGGTGGTGATGGTGGTGATGGTGATGGTGGTGATGATGGTGGTGATGGTGGTGGCGGTGAAGTGATGGTGATGGTGGTGATGGTGGTGATGGTGGTGGTGGTGGTGGTGGTGATGTGGTGGTGATGATGGTGGAGTGGTGGTTGTATGGTGGTGATGGTGATGGTGGTGGTGGTGGTGATGGTGATGGTGGTGATGGTGGTGGTCGATGTGTGGTGGTGATGGTGGTGATTGGTGGTGGGGTGTGTGATGGTGTGGTGATGGTGGTGGATGGTGTGTATGGTGGTGTGGTGATGGTGGTGGTGGTGTGATGTGATGGTGGGTGGTAGTGGTGATGGTTGATGGTGGTGATGGTGGTGGGTAGGTGATGTGTGGTGGTGATGGGTGGTGGTGATGATGGTGGTGGTGTGTGATGATGGTGATGAGTGGTGATGGTTGGTGGTGGTGATGGTGGATGGTGGTGTGGTGGTGATGATGGTGATGGTGATGGTGGTGATGGTGGTGGTGGGTGATGATGGTGGATGGTGGTGGTGATGGTGTGATGGTGGTGGTGGTGGTGATGGTGGGTGGGTGGTGTGATGGTGGAGGTGGGTGTGATGGTGATGATGGTGGTGTGGTGTGATGGATGGTGGTGATGGTGGTGATGTGATGGTGTGGTGGTGGTGGTGATGGTGGTAATTGTGGTGATGTGTGGTGATGATGAGTGGTGGTGGTGGTGTGGATGGTGGTGATTGGGTGATGGTAGTGATGGTGGTGATGAGATGGTGATGATGGGGTGAGGTAGTGGTAGTGGTGGTGGTGGTGATTGGTTAACTTAATTTAAAGCCTGTTAACTACACAAAGGGTCATTAAGGCTGCATGTCACATGTTCACCACAGGTCAAGAATGTTTTAATCCCTAAAATAGGGATTATATTAAACACTTAGTTTATAGACATTGAGAGATACACACACCTCTCAGTGTATATATTCTTGGTGTGTATTATGAGTGCCGGCAATGGAAATAAGTCACTTTGACTTCACTGTCTTATTCTAAGTTAAATCTACATAAATTTTACGTCCATAAAAAACTGACTTGTATAGGGTAAATTCTTCATAATTTACTCCTTGAATATTTTCTTCTACATTCCCTTTATTCTGTATATAAATATGCATATTTTCAAATTATATGTGAGACTTAAATAAAAACTTACTATTTTTTTCCGCCTTTACTGTCTGCAATAGGATCAGAAAAAGAAAACAAAATTTTATCGTAGTTGTGCCTTTGGCAGAGTGTTGACGAGTTGTAGCGGCTCCAGCATCTGCCACTCTGCACCTGGTGCTACTCACCTTCTCAACCCTCAGTAACCTCAGCCTCACCTTCAACACTCTTACCTTCACCGGCACTAAGGATGAAAATCTCCTCGCCATTAGACCACAGGGATAGGTAATGTGAGGCCAGAGTCTTGAGAATGAATGAATGGAGACTCCCGTTGGACTGGACCGGTGTTGTCTGCTACCCGCGGTTACACCACAGGAAGGAAGCCCAGTAATTAGACAGGAATTTATACGTCTTGAAATGCATTTCTGGTGTAATTTTCTCCAAGATAATTGTTGTTAATTACTGAGGGGAAGAGAGTGGTGGTGTTCTGCTGGGGGTCTCTCCTAGGACACGACTTTTAAACTTAAGGAAGCAGTCTTTTCTGTGTTCTTAATTGACATTATTAGGCAAATGAACACATTTTATTCTACACTTGAATACTTCCAGCAAGTACTGAAGTTTCTTACACAGGCAACGATGATCCAGCAAGTACTGAAGTTTCTTACACAGGCTACGATGATCCAGCAAGTACTGGAGTTTCTTACACAGGCAACGATGATCCGGCAAGTACTGGAGTTTCTTACACAGGCAACGATGATCCAGCAAGTACTGGAGTTTCTTACACAGGCAACGATGACCCAGCAAGTACTGGAGTTTCTTACACAGGCAACGATGATCCAGCAAGTACTGGAGTTTCTTACACAGGCAACGATGATCCAGCAAGTACTGGAGTTTCTTACACAGGCAACGATGATCCAGCAAGTACTGGAGTTTCTTACACAGGCAACGATGATCCAGCAAGTACTGGAGTTTCTTACACAGGCTACGATGTTCCAGCAGGTACTAGAGTTTCTTACACAGGCTATGATGTTCCAGCAGGTAGAGTTTCTTACACAGGCTATGATGTTCCAGCAGGTAGAGTTTCTTGTACAGGAAACGATGATCCAGCAAGTACTGGAGTTTCTTGTACAGGCAACGATGATCCAGCAAGTACTGGAGTTTCTTGTACAGGCAACGATGATCCAGCAGATCCTGATGTTTCTTACACAGGCTACGATGATCCAGCAAGTACTGGAGTTTTTTACACAGGCTACGATGATCCAGCAAGTACTGGAATTTCTTACACAGGCAACGCTGATCCAGCAAGTACTGGAGTTTCTTACACAGGCAACGATGATCCAGCAAGTACTGGAGTTTCTTACATAGGCAACGATGATCCAGCATGTACTGGAGTTTCTTACACAGGCAACGATGATCCAGCAAGTACTGGAGTTTCTTACATAGGCAACGATGATCCAGCAAGTACTGGAGTTTCTTACACAGGCTATGATGTTCCAGCAGGTACTGAAGTTTCTTACACAGGCTACGATGATCCAGCATGTACTGGAGTTTCTTACACAGGCAACGATGATCCAGCAAGTACTGGAGTTTCTTACACAGGCTATGATGTTCCAGCAGGTACTGGAGATTCTTACACAGGCAACGATGATCCAGCAAGTACTGGAGTTTCTTACACAGGCTATGATATTCCAGCAGGTACTGGAATTTCTTACACAGGCTATGATGTTCTAGCAGGTACTTAAGTTTCTTACACAGGCTATGATGTTCCAGCAGGTACCGGAATTTCGTACACAGGCTATGATGTTCCAGCAGGTACTGGAGTTTCTTACACATGCTATGATGTTCCAGCAGGCACTGGAGTTTCTTACACAGGCTACGATGTTCCAGAAGGTACCGGAGTTTCTTACACAGGCTATGATGTTCCAGCAGGTAGAGTTTCTTACACAGGCTATGATGTTCCAGCAGGTACTAGAGTTTCTTACACAGGCGATGATGTTCCAGCAGGTACTAGAGTTTCTTACACAGGTTATGATGTTCCAGCAGGTACTAGAGTTTCTTACACAGGCTATGATGTTCCAGCAGGTACTAGAGTTTCTAATACAGGCTATGATGTTCTAGCAGATACTGGAGTTTCTTGCACAGGCTATGATGTTCCAGCAGATACTGGAGTTTCTTGCACAGGCTATGATGTATCAGCAGATACTGGAGTTTCTTACACAGGCTATGATGTTCCAGCATGTACTGGAGTTTCTTACACAGGCTATGATGTTCCAGGAGGTACTGGAGTTTCTTACACAGGCTATGATGTTCCAGCAAGTACTGGAGTTTCTTACACAGGCTATGGTGTTCCAGCAGGTACTGGAGTTTCTTACACAGGCTATGATGTTCCAGGAAGTACTGGAGTTTCTTACACAGACTATGATGTTCCAGGAAGTACTGGAGTTTCTTACACAGGCTATGATGTTCCAGGAAGTACTGGAGTTTCTTACACAGGCTATGATGTTCCAACAGGTACTGGAGTTGCTTAAACAGGCTACGATGTTCCCGCAGGTGCAGGAGTTTCTTACACAGGCTATGATGTTCCAGCAGGTACTGGAGTTTCTTACACAGACTATGATGTTCCAGCAGGTACTGGAGTTTCTTACACAGGTTATGATATTCCAGCAGGTACTGGAGTTTCTTACACAGGTTATGATGTTCCAGCAGGTACTGGAGTTTCTTACACAGGCTATGATGTTCCAGGAAGTACTGGAGTTTCTTACACAGGCTATGATGTTCCAGGAAGTACTGGAGTTTCTTACACAGGCTATGATGTTCAAGGAAGTACTGGAGTTTCTTACACAGGCTGTGATGTTCTAGCAGGTACTGAAGTTTCTTACACAGGCTATGATGTTCCAGCAGGTACCGGAATTTCGTACACAGGCTATGATGTTCCAGCAGGTACTAGAGTTTCTTACACAGGCTATGATGTTCCAGCAGGTACTGGAGTTTCTTACACAGGCTACGATGTTCCAGCAGGTACTAGAGTTTCTTACACAGGCTATGATGTTCCAGCAGGTAGAGTTTCTTACACAGGCTATGATGTTCCAGCAGATCCTGGAGTTTCTTGCACAGGCTATGATGTTCCAGCAGATACTGGAGTTTCTTGCACAGGCTATGATATCCCAGCAGATACTGGAGTTTCTTACACAGGCTATGATGTTCCAGCAGATACTGGAGTTTCTTACACAGGCTATGATGTTCCAGCAGGTACTGTAGTTTCTTACACAGGCTATGATGTTCCAGCAGGTACTGGAGTTTCTTACACAGGCTATGATGTTCCAGCAGGTACTGGAGTTTGTTACACAGGCTATGATGTTCCAGCATGTACTGGAGTTTCTTACACAGGCTATGATGTTCCAGCATGTACTGGAGTTTCTTACACAGGCTATGATGTTCCAGCAGGTACTGGAGTTTCTTACACAGGCTATGATGTTCCAGCAGGTACTGGAGTTTCTTACACAGGCTATGATGTTCCAGCAGGTACTGGAGTTTCTTACACAGGTTATGATGTTCCAGCAGGTACTGGAGTTTCTTACAAAGGCTATGATGTTCCAGCAGGTACTGGAGTTTCTTACACAGGCTACGATGTTCCAGCAGGTACTGGAGTTTCTTACACAGGCTATGATGTTCCAACAGGTACTGGAGTTTCTTACACAGGCTACGATGTTCCTGCAGGTGCAGGAGTTTCTTACACAGGCTATGATGTTCCAGCAGGTACTGGAGTTTCTTACACAGACTATGATGTTCCAGCAGGTACTGGAGTTTCTTACACAGGTTATGATATTCCAGCAGGTACTGAAGTTTCTTACACAGGTTATGATGTTCCAGCAGGTACTGGAGTTTCTTACACAGGCTATGATGTTCCAGGAAGTACTGGAGTTTCTTACACAGGCTATGATGTTCCAGGAAGTACTGGAGTTTCTTACACAGACTATGATGTTCCAGGAAGTACTGGAGTTTCTTACACAGGCTATGATGTTCCAGGAAGTACTGGAGTTTCTTACACAGGCTATGATGTTCCAGGAAGTACTGGAGTTTCTTACACAGGCTATGATGTTCCAGGAAGTACTGGAGTTTCTTACACAGGCTATGATGTTCCAGGAAGTACTGGAGTTTCTTACACAGGCTATGATGTTCCAGGAAGTAATGGAGTTTCTTACACAGGCTATGATGTTCCAGGAAGTACTGGAGTTTCTTACACAGGCTATTGTGTTCCAGGAAATACTGGAGTTTCTTACACAGACTTAGTGAGACAGATCTGGGCTGTGTATGTCCTAATTTACAATTTTTATTGAAGAAATTAGGATATGAGTTTAGATGTGGTAACATGAGTGCCTCTTCTGATTCACTTTAAATCTTCAACGCTAAAACTGAACTGCACTGTCAACTTATGCCGCACTCTCCACTATTCCAACTACGTGCACTGAAGTACAGTGGGCTGGGGTTATTCAATACGGGGATATCTTTCTCGGATCACGTAGCGAGCGAAGCATATATGTAGTTGTGACAACGTATCGTATCGTATCTATGTAAGCAGTACGATGTTACATCATGTGTTACGTTATCTCAGTACTGTAGTACATGATGTTACGTCAGCATTAAGTGTTATGCGGTTTTAACAGGTGTTGTTTGGCCCATGCGAGTTTAGCGATTCCTCACGAGTACAAGAATAAGAGAGACGGGGGGGGGAGGTGAGGCAGGTGGGCGGTGTTTGATGAATCAGTGGGCGGCGGGGGAGGGGGCGGGCCGCCCACACAAGGCCACAACACACCATGCTTGGTGGTCTTACTACCACCTCAACCATAACACCTCAACCACAACACCTTAACCACAACACCTCAACCACAACACCTCAACCACAACACCTCAACCATAACACCTCAACCATAACACCTCAACCACAACACCTCACCAACAACACCTCAACTACAAACACCTCAGCCACAACACCTTAACCACAGCACCTCAAACACAACACCTCAGCCATAACACCTCAATCACAACACTTCACCAACAACACCTCAACAACAACACCTCAACAACAACAACTCAACAACAACACCTCAACCATAACACCTCAACCACAACACCTCACTAACAACACCTCAACAACAACACCTCAACAACACCTCAACCATAACACCTCAACCAAAACTCCTCAACTACAACACCTCAACCACAACATCTCAACCACAACACCTCAACCACAACTCCTCAACTACAACACCTCAACCACAACATCTCAACCACAACATCTCAACCACAACAACACCCACAACCATTCATCAACACACACTGCTGTTTTCTCTTCATTCATCGCCACACACTGCTGTTTTCTCTTCATTCATCACCACACACTGCTGTTTTCTCTTCATTCATCGCCACACACTGCTGTTTTCTCTTCATTCATCGACACAGACTGCTATTTTCTCTTCATTCATCGCCACACACTGCTGTTTTCTCTTCATTCATCGCCACACACTGCTGTTTTCTCTTCATTCATCACCACACACTGCTGTTTTCTCTTCATTCATCGCCACACACTGCTGTTTTCTCTTCATTCATCACCACACACTGCTGTTTTCTCTTCATTCATCACCACACACTGCTGTTTTCTCTTCATTCATCACCACACACTGCTGTTTTCTCTTCATTCATCACCACACACTGCTGTTTTCTCTTCATTCATCGCCACACACTGCTGTTTTCTCTTCATTCATCACCACACACTGCTGTGACGGGTGTTTATCAAGATCTTGCAGTAACATTGTCTTGTTGTAGTGTCTTTCCTGCCTCGGTAAGTGAGTTTGTTTACGATTCTCTCCTCTGGAAGAGAATGTCGCCAGCCACAGCTTCTGCAGCTTTCCTGCTGTGTAAGAAATGCAAGACTAGAAGCTGCATACTAAACAACCAATCAAACAACATTCTATACTCACACTCACACACACACACACACACACACACACACACACAAGAGAAATGGTAGAGGCAGGATCCATGCATAGTCTTAAGAAGAGGTATCTGGAGTTTATCTGGAGAGAGTTCCGGGGGTCAACGCCCCCGCGGCCCGGTCTGTGACCAGGCCTCCTTAGGTCAGTGTCCCAGGATGCGACCCACACCAGTCGACTAACATCCAGGTACCCATTTTACTGATGGGGAACATAGACAACAGGTGGAAAGAAACACGTCCAATGTTTCTACTCTGGCTGGGAATCGAACCCAGGCCCTCACCGTGTGAAGCGAGAGCGTTAACCACCAGGCCACCAGAGCTGGGTTGATCTGGCACATGGCAGAGGTAGTAATCCAGTTTCCTCTTCAAAACTTCTACATTTGCTCTGGCAATGATAATATTCTTGGAGCAGAGAGAGTGGACCTATGGAGACAAGCAAAGAGGCGGGGCCAGGAGCTGTGAATCGACCCCTACAACCACAAATAGGTGAGTACACACACACACACACACACACACACACACACACACACAAACACAGAGTAGTCAGTTTGGGAAGCGATGTAGTGGAGGCAGGATCCATTCTTAGCTTTAAGCAGAGGTATGATAAAGCTCACGGTTCAGGGAGAGTGACCTACTAACGGCCAGTGAAGAAGCGGGGTCAGGAGCTATGAATCGACCCCTGCAACCACAAATAGGTGAGTACACGTCAGCCACCTTATCGTGGGGAGAAAACAACCGAGCCAATTTTGCAGTGAAGCGAACACTGTGTTTTATGTGAGTTATGTTCCCCTATAATAGAAGGAATTAATAAATAGTGAATATTTTCTGGAGTTAGAATAACATGCTTAATATATTAAGGATAAACAGAGTAGCACAATGGTACAATGGCGCGGTGTTTACATTATAGGATAAAGTTGAAGATGTAAGCGCAGCTATGTTATACACTCGCAGACAAGCACAGCTATGTTATACACCCGCAGACAAGCACAGTTATGTTATACACCCGCAGACAAGCACAGCTATGTTATACACCCGCAGACAAGCACAGTATGTTATACACCCGCAACAAGCACAGCTAGTATAACACCGCAGACAAGCGCAGCTATGTTATACACCCGCAAAAAGCGCAGCTAGTTATACACCCGCAGACAAGCACAGCTTATGTTATACACCGAAGACAAGCACAGCTAATGTTATACACCCGAGACAACACAGCTAATTTATACCCCGCAGACAAGCACAGCATGTTATACATCCGAAGACAAGCACAGCTATGTTATATCACCCGCAACAAGCACAGCTTGTATACACCTAGACAAGCACAGCTATTTATACACCGTAGACAAGCACAGCTTGTTATACACCCGCAGACAAGCACAGCTATGTTATACACCCGTAGACAAGCACAGCTATGTTATACACCCGCAGACAAGCACAGCTATGTTATACACTCGCAGACAAGCACAGCTATGTTATACACCCGCAGACAAGCACAGCTATGTTATACACCCGCAGACAAGCACAGCTATGTTATACACTCGCAGACAAGCACAGCTATGTTATACACCCGCAGACAAGCACAGCTATGTTATACACCCGCAGACAAGCACAGCTATGTTATACACTCGCAGACAAGCACAGCTATGTTATACACCCGCAGACAAGCACAGCTATGTTATACCTCGCAGACAAGCCAAGCTATGTTATACACCCGCAGACAAGCACAGCTATGTTATACACTCGCAGACAAGCACAGCTATGTTATACACCCGCAGACAAGCACAGCTATGTTATACACCCGCAGACAAGCACAGCTATGTTATACACCCGTAGACAAGCACAGCTATGTTATACACCCGCAGACAAGCACAGCTATGTTATACACCCGTAGACAAGCACAGCTATGTTATACACCCGCAGACACGCACAGCTATGTTATACACTCGCAGACAAGCACAGCTATGTTATACACTCGCAGACAAGCACAGCTATGTTATACACCCGCAGACAAGCACAGCTATGTTATACACCCGCAGACAAGCACAGCTATGTTATACACTCGCAGACAAGCACAGCTATGTTACACACCCGCAGACAAGCACAGCTATGTTATACACCCGCAGACAAGCACAGCTATGTTATACACCCGCAGACAAGCACAGCTATGTTATACACCCGCAGACAAGCACAGCTATGTTATACACCCGCAGACAAGCACAGCTATGTTATACACCCGAAGACAAACACAGCTATGTTATTCACCCGCAGACAAGCACAGCTATGTTATACACCCGCAGACAAGCACAGCTATGTTATACACCCGTAGACAAGCACAGCTATGTTATACACCCGCAGACAAGCACAGCTATGCTATACACCCGCAGACAAGTACAGCTATGTTATACACTCGCAGACAAGCACAGCTATGTTATACACCCGTAGACAAGCACAGCTATGTTATACACTCGCAGACAAGCACAGCTATGTTACACACCCGCAGACAAGCACAGCTATGCTATACACCCGCAGACAAGCACAGCTATGTTATACACCCGCAGACAAGCACAGCTATGTTATACACCCGCAGACAAGCGCAGCTATGTTACACACCTGCAGACAAGCACAGCTATGTTACACACCCGCAGACACGGAAACCAGTGAATGGATGGATAGACAGAAGGACTATGATTGAACAAATGCAGGTAAGGCAAAAAGAATTAATAGAACAAAATAAATAAGGAAAATGAAAGAGGGTTTTCCAAAATTCAATACATAAAAGCCAGAGACTGAGCAACCGGCGGCATTAATGAAGAATTCACTGCCAGAGCCAATAATATCAATCCAAAAAATGAAAGAGAGATTACAAATAAATAAGTTATGGCGGGTTACTGTTGATATAGATAACAGTTATTGTTTTTACCTGTGTAGAATAGGAAATAAATCATAAACAGAAAGACTAATAAAGAAAGAACAACACATAAATGAGCTGACAAAATGTGTTGTGGATTTTAACATTCAAGAACATATTGTGGCATATAGGCCTATTGGAACATGTCAGAAAGACAAGCATAGGCCGCCTGAAATATAATTTACACTGATTAAACACAGGGAAGGGACGACACAATCATGTGGCAGCAACAGTGGGACGACACAATCATGTGGCAGCAACAGTGGGACGACACAATCCTGTAATAACAACAGTGGGACGACACAGTCAACTGACAGCAACAGTGGGACGACACAATCATGTGGCAGCAACAGTGGGACGACACAATCAAGTGGCAGCAACAGTGGGACGACACAATCCTGTAATAACAACAGTGGGACGACACAGTCAACTGACAGCAACAGTGGGACGACACAATCATGTGGCAGCAACAGTGGGACGACACAATCATGTGATAACAGTGGGACGACACAGTCATGTGATAACAGTGGGACGACACAATCCTGTGATAACAACAGTGGGACGACACAGTCAACTGACAGCAACAGTGGGACGACACAATCATGTGGCAGCAACAGTGGGACGACACAATCATGTGGCAGCAACAGTGGGACGACACAATCCTGTGATAACAACAATGGGACGACACAGTCAACTGACAGCAACAGTGGGACGACACAATCATGTGGCAGCAACAGTGGGACGACACAATCATGTGGCAGCAACAGTGGGACGACACAATCATGTGGCAGCAACAGTGGGACGACACAATCATGTGGCAGCAACAGTGGGACGACACAATCATGTGGCAGCAACAGTGGGACGACACAATTCTGTGATAACAGTGGGACGACACAGTCAACTGACAGCAACAGTGGGACGACACAATCATGTGATAACAACAGTGGGACGACACAGTCAACTGACAGCAACAGTGGAACGACACAATCATGTGATAACAACAGTGGGACGACACAATCATGTGAGAGCAACAGTGGGACGACACAATCATGTGATAACAACAGTGGAACGACACAGTCAACTGACAACAACAGTGGGACGACACAATCATGTGATAACAACAGTGGAACGACACAGTCAACTGACAGCAACAGTGGGACGACACAATCCTGTGATAACAACAGTGGGACGACACAGTCAACTGACAGCAACAGTGGGACGACACAATCCTGTGATAACAACAGTGGGACGACAAAATCATGTGATAACAACAGTGGGACGACACAGTCAACTGACAGCAACAGTGGGACGACACAATCATTTGATAACAACAGTGGGACGACACAATCCTGTGATAACAACAGTGGGACGATACAGCAACTGACAGCACAGTGGGACGACTACAATATTTGATAACACAGTGGACGACACAGTCACGACGCAACAGTGGGACGAAAATCCTGTGATAACAGATTGGGACGACACATCATGTGATAACAACATGGGACGACACAGTCACTGACAGCAACATGGGACGACACAATCCTGTGATAACAACAGTGGGACGACACAATCATGTGATAACAACAGTGGGGACGACACAGTTTAACTGACAGCAACTGTTGGGACGACACAATCCTGTGATAAAACAGTGGACTACACAATCATGTGATAACAACAGTGGGACGACACAGTCAACTGACAGCAACAGTGGGACGACACAATCCTGTGATAACAACAGTGGGACGACACAATCATGTGATAACAACAGTGGGACGACACAGTCAACTGACAGCAACAGTGGGACGACACAATCCTGTGATAACAACAGTGGGACGACACAGTCAACTGACAGCAACAGTGGGACGACACAGTCATGTGACAGCAACAGTGGGACCACACAATCATGTGAGAGCAACAGTGGGACGACACAATCCTGTGATAACAACAGTGGGACGACAGTCATGAACAGCAACAGTGGAACACAGTCATGTGAAGCAACATGGGACCACAGTCATGGACAGCAACAGTGGGACGACACAGTCATGTGACAGCAACAGTGGACGACACAATCATGTGAGAGCACAGGGGACGACACAAAACCGTGATAACAACAGTGGGACGCACAGTCTGTGACAGCACAGTGGGAGCACACAGTCATGTTGACAGCAACAGTGGACGACACAGTCATGTACAGCAACAGTGGGACGACACAGTCATGTACAGCAACAGTGGGCGACACAGTCATGTACAAGCAACAGTGGACCACACAATCATGGAGAGCAACCGTGGAACGACACAATCTGTGATAACAACATGGGACGAACACCATGTGACAGCAACAGTGGACGACACAGTCTGTGCAGCAACAGTGGACACACAGTCATGTGACAGCAACAGTGGGACGACACAGTCATGTGACAGCAACATGTGGACTACACAATCATGTGAGAGCAACAGTGGGACGACACAATCCTGTGATAACAACAGTGGGACGACACAGTCATGTGACAGCAACAGTGGGACGACACAGTCATGTGACAGCAACAGTGGGACGACACAGTCATTGACAGCAACAGGGGACGACACAGTCATGTGACAGCAACAGTGGGACCACACAATCATGTGAGAGCAACAGTGGGACGACACAATCCTGTGATAACAACAGTGGGACGACACAATCCTGTGATAACAACAGTGGGACGACAGTCATGTAACAGCAACAGTGGGACGACACAGTCATGTGACAGCAACAGTGGGACGACACAGTCATGTGACAGCAACAGTGGGACGACACAGTCATGTGACAGCAACAGTGGGACCACACAATCATGTGAGAGCAACAGTGGGACGACACAATCCTGTGATAACAACAGTGGGACGACACAGTCATGTGACAGCAACAGTGGGACGACACAGTCATGTGACAGCAACAGTGGGACCACACAATCATGTGAGAGCAACAGTGGGACGACACAATCCTGTGATAACAACAGTGGGACCACACAGTCATGTGACAGCAACCGTGGGACGACACAGTCATGTGACAGCAACCGTGGGACGACACAGTCATGTGACAGCAACCGTGGGACGACACAGTCATGTGACAGCAACAGTGGGACGACACAGTCATGTGACAGCAACCGTGGGACGACACAGTCATGTGACAGCAACCGTGGGACGACACAGTCATGTGACAGCAACCGTGGGACGACACAGTCATGTGACAGCAACAGTGGGACGACACAGTCATGTGACAGCAACCGTGGGACGACACAGTCATGTGACAGCAACAGTGGGACGACACAGTCATGTGACAGCAACCGTGGGATGACTGAGTATCGTGCCTTATTTTGTTATTCATGTGACAGTAACAGTGGGATGAATTTACTGACTTATAAATGTATGGTGTAAGAGAGGATCACTGTAGATGGTGATGTCAGCTCCTGGCGACCACACAGTATCTTTATAATCTTCCTTGATGTTTAGTGTTCTGCAATAATCACATTCCTAAATGCTCTGACGGGATCCTTCATAATGTCCTGCTTTACGGGCCAGTTATCCTGCATATAGACTAATATATACAAACTAAGTCTTACACTGACATTTTCTCAAAATTATTATAATATTCCTTGTCTGTCTCTCTGACTGCTTTTCGTAAATTTCAGTGTTAAAGCAGTTTGATATAAGGCACTCATTAAACAGTCATGATTACAAACTGGCCAATTATCACCGCCAGAGGAATTAGCTGATAACATGAGTGTAAAATAATTGCAAAGAAGGCAGGTGTACCATGCTGTGCCCCGCCTCCGTCTTTATCACCTGCCACCTCCTCCTCCTCATCTTCCATGCCCAATCTAACGTATTTACTTGCGTCTGTTTAATGAACGCTCTAAACCGACGCAAAATTCAACATTAAGTTAATTTACCCTCATCATAAATATCTTAATTTAACCACCAAAAAGTATAATCGGGAGGGGTAACGCACATCTGGCAGCGTGGCATGCATCGCCGTCGTTTAATTCGTTAGAAATTACACGTTAGTAACTGAGAGAGAGACGAGGCTGCGCCAGTGACTGGAAGCAGGTACAACACGTCTCTCATGCTGAATTATCTTCAAGGTAACTACCAGAAGCCACATAATTATATATATCTTAAATAATAACCAGAAAGTATAACGTGAACATATTAGTGTTGTCTGAAGTAATACAACATTCAACGCTTTGTATATATGCTTAAGGGCGTATCTCCTCTGGTATATGTATATACCGCAAACTATTATAAACAAGAGTCAATTTCTAGGTATATAAACATACATTTTAAGTTTACAATAATCCCTATATTAATGACTGCAATATCCTTATCATCATCATCATCATCATCAATCATCATCATCACCTGTAACATTTACGGAGCACTTTGACTTGTGTAGTAATGACTCTTGGGTAGTTATTAATGACTCGTGTAGCCGATAGGTTTGAAACCAAATATCCCAGTAAAACAGCCAGTCACATTCAACATGCTGTAGTCTACCAAATAGGTGTACTTCACGCTGGTATAGTCTACCACATGACCTAACACAGCAGAGTTAATGGTGTGGTGGCTTACAGTAAGATCATCCAGCAAACATTCTTCATGACTGCCAGATGTCAAGCAACAGAAAGTCGATGGAAATCGCCCGCCAGGTTTCTGCGAGTTTGACCGGGTTCAGCTCTATCTCTTGGGGTTTCTTGAGGGGTGTTGATTTGTAGTATCATTTGAGGTGTTGATCTACAGTTCCTGGTCCTCTTGAGAGTATTAAGCTACAGGTACTAGGCTTCCTGAGTGTGCGAAGTTAAAAGTCCTGTGCCGCTTGAAATTGTTGACTTACAATTCCGGCAGAGCTTGTGAGGGTTTGAGTTACATTTTGAGGTTTATTGACAGTGTTAGGCTGCAACTCTTCAGCCTTTCTGCTGTATAGCTACTGTTGTGAGTTTGGAGGAACAGAGTGAGAGGAGTTACTGGGATATATACTGGGCCAACAAGTCTAGTGTTGACCCAGTCATCTGTTTTGTGTTACTGTAGTCTGTTGTGTTCCTGTTGTCATGTTTAAGTGTTACTTCAGAATTGTATGACTCACGAAATCGTAATAATACGATTGTAAACAAACCAGGATAAGCCGCTGGTCCAGTGGTTAACGCACTGGCCTGGAGTTTTACCACTTACTTACCGTGGGTTCTAACCCCACCCGCACCCTGGTTTCGTCTGTTGTTTTCCAGAGTTACTGTTGTCATTAGTTCTCTCGTTGCATGCAGTGTTACCCTGGGATGTTGGTGTTACCCTAGGATGTTGGTGTTACCCTAGGATGTTGGTGTTACCCTGGGATGGCGGTGTTACCCTGGGATGTTGGTGTTACCCTGGGATGTTGGTGTTACCCTGGGATGGCGGTGTTACCCTGGGATAGCGGTGTTACCCTGGGATGTTGGTGTTACCCTGGGATGGCGGTGTTACACTGGGATGTTGGTGTAACCCTAGGATGTTGGTGTTACCGTGGGATGGCGGTGTTACCCTGAGATGACGGTGTTACCCTGGGATGGCGGTGTTACACTGGGATGTTGGTGTTACCCTGGGACGCTGGTGCTACCCTGGGATGTTGGTGTTACCCTGGGATGTTGGTGTTACCCTGGGATGTTGGTGTTACCCTGGGATGGCGGTGTTACCCTGGGATGGCGGTGTTACCCTGGGATGTTGGTGTTACCCTAGGATGTTGGTGTTACCCTGGGATGTTGGTGTTACCCTGAGATGTTGGTGTTACCCTGGGATGTTGGTGTTACCCTGGGATGGCGGTGTTACCCTGGGATGGCGGTGTTACCCTGAGATGTTGGTGTTACCCTGGGATGTTGGTGTTACCCTGGGATGGCGGTGTTACCCTGGGATGTTGGTGTTATCCTGGGATGTTGGTGTTACCCTGAGATGTTGGTGTTACCCTGGGATGGCGGTGTTACCCTGGGATGTTGGTGTTACCCTGGGATGATGGTGTTACCCTGGGAGGGTAGTGTTACCCTGGGATGTTGGTGTTACCCTGGGATGGCGGTGTTACCCTAGGATGTTGGTATTACCCTGGGATGTTGGTGTTACCCTGGGATGGAGGTGTTACCCTGGGATGGTGTTACCCTGGGATAGTGGTGTTACCCTGGGATGGTAGTGTTACCCTGGGATGTTGGTGTTACCCTGGGATGGCGGTGTTACCCTGGGATGGCGGTGTTACCCCGGGATGTTGGTGTTACCCTGGGATGGTGGTGTTACCCTGGGATGGTGGTGTCACCCTGGGATGGTGGTGTTACCCTGGGATGGTGGTGTTACCCTGGGATGGCGATGTTACCCTGGGATTCCGGTGTTACCCTGGGATACTGGTGTTACCCTGGGATGGCGGTGTTACCCCTGGGATGGTGGAGTTACCCTGGGATAGTGGTGCTACCCTGGGATGGTGTTACCCTGGGATGGCGGTGTTACCCTGGGATGTTGGTGTTACCCTGGGATGGTGGTGTTACCTTGGGATGGTGGTGTTACCTTGGGATGGTGGTGTTACCTTGGGATGGTGGTGTTACCTTGGGATGATGGTGTTACCCTGGGATGGCGGTGTTACCCTGGGATGGCGGTGTTGCCCTGGGATGGCGGCGTTACCCTGGGATGGCGGTGTTACCTTGGGATGGCGGTGTCACCCTGGGATGGCAGTGTTACCCTGGGATGGCAGTGTTACCCTGGGATGGCGGTGTTACCTGAGATAGCGGTGTTACTCTGGGATGGCGGTGTTACCCTGGGATGGTGGTGTTACCTTGGGATGGTGGTGTTACCTTGGGATGGTGGTGTTACCTTGGGATGGTGGTGTTACCTTGGGATGATGGTGTTACCCTGGGATGGCGGTGTTACCCTGGGATGGCGGTGTTGCCCTGGGATGGCGGCGTTACCCTGGGATGGCGGTGTTACCTTGGGATGGCGGTGTCACCCTGGGATGGCAGTGTTACCCTGGGATGGCAGTGTTACCCTGGGATGGCGGTGTTACCTGAGATAGCGGTGTTACTCTGGGATGGCGGTGTTACCCTGGGATGGCAGTATTACCCTGGGATGGCAATATAAACACAAATGCAGTATAATGTGATCCTTTATTGACTACGTTTCGCCCACACAGTGGGCTTTTTCAAGTCACGCCCACTGTGTGGGCGAAACGTAGTCAATAAAGGATCACATTATACTGCATTTGTGTTTATATTGCCATTGTGTCGGTATTTTATACCATTTATTTCCATTACCCTGGGATGTTGGTGTTACTCTGGGATGGCGGTGTTACCCTGGGATGGCGGTGTTACCCTGGGATGGCGGTGTTACCCTGGGATGGCAGTATTACCCTGGGATGGCGGTGTTACTCTGGGATGGCGGTGTTACCCTGGGATGGCAGTATTACCATGGGATGGCGGTGTTACTCTGGGATGGCGGTGTTACCCTGGGATGGCGGTGTTACCCTGGGATGACAGTATTACCCTGGGATGGCGGTGTTACTCTGGGATGGCGGTGTTACCCTGGGATGGCAGTATTACCCTGGGATGGCAGTGTTACTCTGGGATGGCGGTGTTACCCTGGGATGGCAGTGTTACTCTGGGATGGCAGTGTTACTCTGGGATGGCAGTATTACCCTGGGATGGCAGTGTTACTCTGGGATGGCGGTGTTACTCTGGGATGGCGGTGTTACCCTGGGATGACTGTAAGACCCTTGTGGGTCATACAGAGCTTGCAGGGTCGGGTGTGCGTTTTAATGTTAGATCCGAGGTTAGCGAGGTTAGCGAGGTTAGCGTGGTTAGCGAAGTTAGCGAGGTTAGCGAGGTTAGCGAGGTTAGCGAAGTTAGCGAGGTTAGCGAGGTTAGCGAGGTTAGCGAAGTTAGCGAGGTTAGCGAGGTTAGCGAGGTTAGCGAGGTTAGCGAGGTTAGCGTGGTTAGCGAAGTTAGCGAGGTTAGCGAGGTTAGCGAGGTTAGCGAGGTTAGCGTGGTTAGCGAGGTTAGCGAGGTTAGCGAGGTTAGCGAGGTTAGCGAGGTTAGCGAGGTTAGCGTGGTTAGCGAAGTTAGCGAGGTTAGCGAGGTTAGCGAGGTTAGCGTGGTTAGCGAAGTTAGCGAGGTTAGCGAGGTTAGCGAGGTTAGCGAGGTTAGCGAGGTTAGCGAGGTTAGCGAAGTTAGCGAGGTTAGCGAGGTTAGCGAGGTTAGCGAGGTTAGCGAGGTTAGCGTGGTTAGCGAGGTTAGCGAGGTTAGCGAGGTTAGCGAGGTTAGCGAGGTTAGCGAGGTTAACGAAGTTAGCGAGGTTAGCGAGGTTAGCGAGGTTAGCGAGGTTAGCGAGGTTAGCGTGGTTAGCGAAGTTAGCGAGGTTAGCGAGGTTAGCGAGGTTAGCGAGGTTAGCGTGGTTAGCGAGGTTAGCGAGGTTAGCGTGGTTAGCGAAGTTAGCGAGGTTAGCGAGGTTAGCGAGGTTAGCGAGGTTAGCGAGGTTAGCGAAGTTAGCGAGGTTAGCGAGGTTAGCGAGGGTGGAGAGTTTAACAGTAGTAGAGTTTCCTTTATCTTTGATATCCCCTTGTTGAGTTCCCAAAATTTTTTCCTACTCCCAGAGCCCGGTCGTGGGCCAGGCTCACATAACGTGACCACCCCAGAGCCCGGCCGTGGGCCAGGGTCGTATAACGTGACCACCCCAGAGCCCGGCCGTGGGCCAGGCTCACATAACGTGACCACCCCAGAGCCCGGCCGTGGGCCAGGCTCGTATAACGTGACCACCCCAGAGCCCGGCCGTGGGCCAGGCTCACATAACGTGACCACCCCAGAGCCCGGCCGTGGGCCAGGCTCACATAACGTGACCACCCCAGGGCCCGGCCGTTGGCCAGGCTCGTATAACGTGACCACCCCAGAACCCGGCCGTGGGCCAGGCTCACATAACGTGACCACCCCAGAGCCCGGCCGTGGGCCAGGCTCGTATAACGTGACCACCCCAGAGCCTGGCCCGCATAACGTGACCGCCTCAGTGGCCAGAGAAGTTGAGCTACGATGAGACACATGGTAACTTCAACTCCTCGTTTCTTACACACTGGAAAATTGTGATAGAAATGAGAAATGTAAAATAACATAACGCAAGAAAGAATGAAAAGTCACAACACAGTGACTGAAGCAATGCACTAATAACCTACTCGTAGGAGAATGAAAGTTATGACGACGTTTCGCTCCCACTCGGACTATTAACTAGTTACTGGTTAATGGTCCAAGTCCATCTGAAAAGTCATAACTTTCATTTTATGTGCGGGTTACACACACACACACACACACATATATATATATATATATATATATATATATATATATATATATATATATATATATATATATATATATATATATATATATATATATATATAAATCCGGCAGCACCTCTCGCCCGATAACCCTGATATCTCCCCCCCCCTAAGAAAAGCCTTCGTGAGGTTCCTTGTTAGTTTCTACTCCTGATTATTTTCCAACCCGCTGAACAAAATGGCGGGAGAATAGCGCGCGCACCTGCTTTCCCGCCAAAAGTCAGTGAGGTGGCGCTCAGACTTCCCGCCTTGGTGCTTGTTCACTCGTGTAGAAACACGAAGAACGCGCGAGGGCGCGCCCTCCCACCTTCTGGTGTAAACCACTTGTCTTACTACGAGTGCTTCCCTCGCTACGAGACCTGAGGAAGGATCCCAATGGAAATAAGTCACTCTGACTCTTTTTGGAGCTATCCCAGGTTCTCTACATATATGCTGCTATGTATGATAATCTATGTAACTGTATTTGTGTTTACCTGAATAATCTACGTGAGTCCTCAAGTAGATTATGCAGCTCAGTTCTGGTCTCCATAATGCAGAATGGATTTAAATTCACTGGAGAACGGTCAGAGAAAAATGACAAAAATTAACCAACTGTATAAGAAATCTTCCATACGAAGAAAGACTAGGATCCCTTAAGCTACTTTCTCTTGTAAGGCGTAGAATGTGAGGGAGACATGAATGTACTGTAAAAGTGGAAGATGGGTATGTAAGTAAATGGTTCAGAGAACCGACAAGTTGATAAATTACAAACATGGGCAACACTTGAGTATCTTTATTGAGACAACATTTCGCCACACAGTAGCTTCATCAGTCCATAAACAGAAGAATGGTTAAGATCAGGAGTTTGAGATAATCAGCCCCTCAGCATGGAGTCGATGTAATCAATCCATTAATCTTGGAAATAATACAGCATAGGCGCCAAGAAGTGGCTTATATACTGTAGACAGATGAGGAGAAGCAGTGGTAGGCGATATCGCACTGGACAATGTGGTATCGCGATACGTTTCGTCAGTAAAGATAGCCAAGTGTTGCACGTGTTTCTAAATGATCAAGATGGGCATAAATGAAGGAGATATAAAGAAGATTCTGAGGACATCTCTTCAAGAAAGAACTGGAAATGGTGGATTCAAACTGAAAAAGTTTAGGTTTTAGAAAGTATATAGGAGAGTACTGGTCTGCAAACAGAGTAGTCGATGGTAGGGTAGTCTGGTAGCTTTCAAAAACAGGGAAGCTTCAAATATAGGTTAGATAAATACACGAGTGAGAGGGGCTGAATTTGAGTGGGATTTACGCAAGATGGGCTGCCAGGGTTATTAGAGTTCGACTCACGAAACCGTAATGTCTCTCTGATCACGGGTTCTATCCCCACCCATGGTATGCTTTATTATAGCTCATTCATATATATATATATATATATATATATATATATATATATATATATATATATATATATATATATATATATATATATATTATAGGTAGTAGGTTGGTAGACAGCAACCGCCCAGGGAGGTACTACCGTCCTGCCAAGTGAGTGTAAAACGAAAGCCTGTAATTGTTTTACATGATGGTAGGATTGCTGGTGTCCTTTTTTCTGTCTCATGAACATGCAAGATTTCAGGTACGTCTTGCTACTTCTACTTACACTTAGGTCACACTACACATACATGTACAAGCACATATATACACACCCCTCTGGGTTTTCTTCTATTTTCTTTCTAGTTCTTATTCTTGTTTATTTCCTCTTATCTCCATGGGGAAGTGGAACAGAATTCTTCCTCCGTAAGCCATGCGTGTTGTAAGAGGCAACTAAAATGCCGGGAGCAAGGGGCTAGTAACCTCTTCTCCTGTATATATTACTAAATGTAAAAGGAGAAACTTTCGTTTTTCCTTTTGGGCCACCCCGCCTCGGTGGGATACGGCCGGTGTGTTGAAAGAAGAGAAAGAATATATATATATATATATAATATATTCCTGATAATGAGTTGGGCAAATATTTTTGCTAGAGGAATTGGGGTTTGAGAAGAACCTGCCTAGTACGGGCCAGTGGGCCTCCTCTACCTCCATATACGTAAAAAAAGATTAGTGCTGGCGGTCATAAAACTGCCATATAACATATCAAAATATGTATATGTAATTACCTACTTGTAATTGCCTAATTGTAACTACCTATTTGTAACTGTCTATTTGTAACTACCTATTTGTAACTGTCTATTTGTAACTACCTGTTAGTAGGTACCTGTATGTAGCTACAGCAGCAGAGTTCTGCTGGTGTCTCCTCTTCAATAGTCTTCATATTTTTTTTTTAATTTCCACTGATTGCTGCACTTATTAATTTCTCCTTTAATGCATTCCACTGATCAACCACACTCTTAGAGAAGACAAAAAAATGTCTATTATTCTTTCCTTCTTTGCGTGTACGTGTCCCTGTTATTTATCATTCTGTCAAAGGCATTTGTTGATTACACACTTGGTCTTTATTATTATGTGTGTGTGTGTGTGTGTGTGTGTGTGTGTGTGTGTGTGTGTGTGTGTGTGTGTGTGTGTGTGTGTGTGTGTGTGTGTGTGTGTGTGTGTGTGTGTGTGTGTGTGTGTGTGTGTGCGTGTGTGTGCGTATTTACTGATTTGTGTTTGCTGGAGTCATTACTTAGCTCCTGGTCGGGCGCAACAATGACTTCTGGTCTTTGGGCCTTATCATATGTACTCTTGAAGGTATGTATTGAGTTTGCCTCCACCGTCGCTTCAACCAAGTCATTCCACTTTCTGAACCAGCCCGAGACTAAAGAGATACTCCATAACATCTCTATGGCTTATTCGTGTCTTCAGTTTCCACCTGTGTCCCCTTGAGCTTGGCCCTTTTAATTCAAACAATCTGTACGTAGTAATCATATGTTCCCCTTGTCCTCTTCTCTAAGGTCGTTAAGTTCAGTTATTTCAACCTCTTTCCAAAGCACAATCCTCTCACTTCTGGTACTAGTCTCGTTGTAAACCTCTGGACCTTTCCTAGTTTCTTCACGTGTGTGACCAGGTGTGGGCTCCGTGCTGGGGCTGCATACTCAATACCTGTACTGATATAAGTCATGCATAAGGTTCTGAAGAAATCCTCATTTAAGTATCTGAATGCTGTTCAGATATTTGTTGATTTTACATGTGCCGCTGTCGTTATACAGGTTTTGTGCAATTCTGGTGATATGTTGGGTGTTATATTTACCCCAAGTATTATTATTATAATTATCCCAGGTCCTTCTCCACCCCCTGATATTTGCACCTTATCTCCAGCCATGCGGAGAGAACCTGCAAATATCACCGTCCTCTCTTGTCTTCTTATTTTTAGATTTAATCTTAATCTTCTCCTTAGTTTTACATCAGCAATGACACATAGGACTCAGTCCCCTCTGATAGGTCATTCATGTACATTAGGTGCAGTAGTTGTCAGTAGCTAGATTACTAGCACACTCAGCTCACATACTGAGGTCCTGGGGTCGATCCCCCGTACGGGTGGAAATATTAGGACGAGTTTCCTTAAGATACTTACTGTCCCTGTCCACCAATCAGTAAAATAGGTACCTGGGTGTTAGTCGACTAGTATGGGTCGCATCCTGGGAATAAAACTGACCTAATTTGCCAGAAATGCTCTGCATAACAAGGGACTCAGTATATAACAGTGCGTCATTCATATCAGCTAGGCCTGCATACCTGGACATGTACTTGTATAGAAATAAAGATTATTATTATTATTATTATTATTATTATTATTATTATTATAACACTGATCTTTGCGGAAACCCCACTGTTTCTCTCCCTCAGTCAGATATTTCATCTCTTACTGTTGCTCTCTGCCTACTGTCATTTAGGAGCTTCTTCGCCCACTATAACACTCTGCCTTTTAATCCTGCTTATTCATCTAATTTCTGGACTACACTTTTGTTTGGTACTGTATCAAATACTTTTCTATAATCCATGAAAACTGAAGCTACTCAACCCTGTCTTTCTTGTTTAATTACTGTGACTCTCTGTGGTATAAGTCCAGCAAATTCATTAGACAGGATTTTCCATCCCTCAAATCCATGCTGTTTTTCGGTAAAGAATATTCCCTGCAAGCGTCCAACCATTCTTTTCCGTACTACCTTTGACAGAACTCTTAATAGTATGCATGTTAAAGATGCTGGTCTGTAATTCAGTGCCTGTTGTCTATCACCTCTTTTACATACAGACTCACATTTGTCCTTTTCCAGTCTTCTAGCAGCTGTGCTGACTGGAGACACTGGATGAATATCTACGTTACTGGATTACATAGTTGTTTTGCCCCCTCTCTCGGCACTCAGGAAGATGTGTTATCTGGTCTCATTGTTGTTGCTATATCCAGCTCTTGCAGGAGACTTACCACTCTCTCGTTTGCTGTGCTGATACTCTCCAGTGCGTTTTGGTCTGTTCTGTCTACACTGCCTTCCGGTAGTTCTCCACTTTCCTCTGACAAGGCTTCTTTGAATCTTATGCTAAGCATTTCACAAACTTCTCTGTCAACGCCCCTTCTTTCTTCCTCAGACTTATCAATTGTTCCTTCACAGTCGTCCTATTTTTATGTGGCTGTGTAGTAACTTTATTTCTGTTTTGGCTTTTGACGCTAAATAATTTTCAACCGGTGTTTCACCCTCTCTTCTTATTCTTGCATATTCGTGTCTAACAATCCCCCAATTCTACATTTTGATTTGCTCTGTATTTTTTCCAAGCCTTCTTGCTTCTGCCGCTGACCTCTGCATTCTTAGTTCTTTGTTTCTCCGGCTTCTTTTCTTCATGCTTGGTATGAATTTCACTTTTGACTCTTGACACTTTGACTCTATTACCTCCATCATTTCTCGTACAGTTCAGTTCTACTTTCCAGTTCCTTTTCCCATTTCACTTTTTTCAAAAAAATTCTCTGACCATCATAGTCCGCTCTTCATTAGTTGTATTTTCTGTTACCTGTCTCTTCCCTTTCTCTCTCCATTACGCTTTCCAGCTTAGTACTACATGATCGCTGGCTCCTCTTTGTTGCCATAATTAATTTTGCTAAATCATATTCATTTTGTGTGAAAACTCAATAAAGCTTTACTGGTTCAGTTCCTCGCCCACTCTTAGTCTCCTTCAAGGGTTACACCAATACATAAAGGTGGTGACCCTACAGACTCAAACAACTATAGGCCAATATCTAACTTACCATTGCTATCCAAAATCTTTGAGAAACTCGTGCACAGGAGACTGTATTCATTTATAACGGCTCAAAACATACTCAACCCCTGCCAATTTGGATTCAGGAAAAATAAAAGCACTAATGATGCAATCATAAAAATGTTAGATCTGCTTTACACAGCATTGGAAAATAAGTAATATCCACTAGGAATTTTTATTGACCTAAGAAAAGCTTTTGACACAGTAGACCACGACATCCTACTCCACAAACTTGATCATTACGGTATAAGAGGCCATGCGCTTGCTTATTTCAAATCTTACATTACTAATAGGTATCAGTATGTCACCATTAAAGACACAGCATCAGCAACACGGCCACTTGATACTGGAGTTCCGCAGGGAAGTGTCCTTGGTCCCCTGCTCTTCCTCATATACATCAATGACCTTCCAAACGTATCCCAACACCTGAAACCCATTCTCTTTGCTGACGACACGACTTATGTCATCTCTCACCCTAATCTTGCCACCCTCAACACCATTGTGAATGAGGAGCTGATTAAAATATCGATTTGGATGACAGCCAATAAACTTACGCTTAACACTGACAAAACCTACTATATTATGTTTGGTAGGAGAGCAGGAGATGCACAAATTAACATTAAGATTGACAACACTCTAATTACCAGAAATAATGGGGGCAAATTCCTAGGCTTATACATTGACAACAACCTGAATTTCAGCACCCATATCCAGCATATAACCAAAAAAGTATCCAAAACGGTTGGGATCCTCTCCAAGATACGATACTACGTGCCGCAAAATGCCCTTCTCACACTATACCACTCACTTATTTATCCATACCTCACCTATGCTATTTGTGCTTGGGGATCAACTGCAGCAACACACCTAAAGCCAATAATAACCCAACAAAAAGCTGCAGTAAGAATAATCACTAAATCCCATCCCTGGCAACACCCCCCCCCACTCTTCATAGACCTAAACTTACTCCCAGTTCAGTACATCCACACTTATTACTGTGCAATCTACATCTACAGGACCTTAAACTCTAATATCAACCTTGACCTAAAACGCTTTCTTGATAGTTGTGACAGAACCCACAGGCATAACACCAGACACAAACATCTCTACGACATTCCCCGTGTTCAGTGGTCAGTCATCACGTGAGGTCACAGACCCTGAGCTGCTTTGGGGATTAGCGTGGACGGTTACAAAGCATGGCTTGCTTCTGCAGTGTTTTAAAAACTGAGGTTGGAGAGTTGAAGGAGGAGGTCTTGCTTCTCCAGGAGGAGATTAGGAGGCTGAAGGTCCACCTCAATGGGCCTGGGAGAGAGTGTGAGGTGGTTGGAGATGTGGGGAATGAGGCTTCTAGCAGTGAGGTGCAGTCTGTCTCTCACTGTGAGGAGGCTGTAGGTGGGGAGGTAGCAACGGCTACCAGCAGTGAGGTGCAGCCCAGCACCTGCTACAAGTGGCGAGTTGTTCACAGTAATGGGAGGCGCATCAGAGTAAGGAAAGTTAAGAGTGAAGATCTGAAGGTAGGAAATCGCTTCTCTGTTCTCCAGGATGAATGTACTTCAGTGGCCAGTGAAGGTAAGGGTACTACTGCCCCTGCTAATGAAGGTAAGCGCATTCTTGTGGTTGGTGACTCTCAGGTAAGATATGTTGACCGTGCTTTTTGTAATAGGAATAAGAAGATGAGAGATAGAGTGTGCTTCCCTGGAGCTGGTGTTGGGGACATTGTCAACAGGCTGGATAATATCATGTCAGGTAATGGGAACAAGCCCATTATCTGTCTCAGTGCTGGTGGAAATGATATTGGGAAGGGTAGGAGAGAGAGCTGCTAGATAAGTACAGGTCAGCTATAGATTTCATTAAGTCTAAGGGAGGGATCCCAATCATATGTAGCATCTTGCCTAGAAGGGGAGTAGGAAATGAATGGTTGTCTAGGGCAATTGGTGTAAATTGCTGGCTAGACAGATACTGCAAGGAACTTGCAATCCCATTCATTGACAACTGGAACAACTTTTATGGCAAACATGATATGTATGCAAGGGATGGGGTACATCTCTCTGGGCAGGGGTGGTAGCACTTGCAGACTCGATTGAGAAGGCCATTGGTGAAATGCCTATGATTTTAAACTGATGGAAGATAGAGGTATGGGTGTGTGGGGGAAACAAGCAGGTTGCAACACTAGGGTTGGAAACAGTAAATGTATAAAAGGCATTCAGCATGAAGTTATAAATAAAGACAATAGAACAGGTCAGCAAACAAAGGGGGACAGCAGAGGGCAGCAAGGGACTAGCTCCCTTAAGGTTTACTATAACTAATAGCAGGAGTGTTAGAAATAAGATAGATGAGCTAAGATTAATTGCAAGTGCAGGAAACATAGATATTATTGCTATAACAGAGACCTGGCTCAATCTGAAAGATAGAGAGATGCCCTCTGAATGTCACATACAAGGCTATAAATTATTCCACACTGACAGGGTCAACAGGAAAGGTGGTGGAGTAGCGATGTATGTCAGAGACAATTTAAATTGTTGTGTTAGACAAGATATTAAATTAGAAGCGTCAGCCACTGAATCTGTTTGGTTACAGCTTCTCGAGGGCCGAGAAAAACTAATTTTGGGTGTGATTTACAGGGCCCCAAATCTTGATAGGGAGTGCAGTAAACTTCTATGGGACGAAATTCGTAAGGCATCTACATACGAAAATGTTGTGCTAATGGGAGATTTCAACTATAGACAGATTGACTGGAGCAATTTGACAGGAAATTTAGAGTCGGGTGACTTTCTTGATACGATCCAGGATTGTTTTTTAAAACAGTTTGTGGCAGAGCCAACTAGGGGAAATAACCTCCTTGACTTGGTTCTTGCCAGTAGGGAAACACTAATTAATAATCTTGAGGTTAATGATGAGCTTGGGGAGAGTGATCACAAATCACTCAGTTTTAACATATCATGGAATTCCCCTAATAATGGCAATCAAGTCTCCGTCCCTGACTTTCGCTTGGCTGATTTCATAGGACTGAAAAATTACTTAGGTGGCTGAACATGGAATGACCTGACTAAGGGTCAGGTAGGTGGTGATGGTTGCCGATATGATGCTTTCCAGGGCATAGTTCTAGCTGCTCAGTCAAATTATGTTTCCAAATAGGGAAATCAGATCAAAAAAAAATGATCCTAAAGGGATGAACAATAGATTAAAATATCTGATTGGTCAAAAGAGAGGCATATATAGGCAAATCAAAAGAGGAGAGGGGCAATTAAGAAATCGATATATTCAGTTAAAGAGAGAAATAAAAAAGGGAATTAAAAAGCAAAAAGAGATTATGAGGTTAAAGTTGCAAGAGAATCGAAGACTAACCCAAAAGGATTCTTTCAGGTATACAGAAGTAAGATCAGGGACAAGATAGGCCCACTCAAAAGTTCCTCGGGTCAGCTCACTGACAGTGATAAGGAAATGTGTAGAATTTTTAACACATACTTCCTCTCAGTTTTTACACAGGAGGATACCAGCGATATTCCAGTAATGATAAATTATGTAGAACAGGACGATAATAAACTGTGCACTATTAGGGTCACAAGTGACATGGTCCTTAGGCAAATAGATAAATTAAAAAACCCAACAAATCCCCAGGCCCTGATGAACTGTATTGCAAGGTTCTAAAGGAATGTAAAGAGGAGCTTAGCACACTTTGGCTAATCTTTCCCAAAATATCACTACAAACTGGCATGGTTGCCAGATAAGTGGAAAATGGCAAATGTGATACCTATTTTCAAAACAGGTGACAGGTCCTTAGCTTCGAACTATAGACCAATAAGCCTAACCTCCATAGTGGGAAAATTTATGGAATCAATAATTGCCGAGCAGTTCGTAGCCACCTTGAAAAAGCATAAATTAATCAACGAATCTCAGCATGGTTTTACAAAGGGGCGTTCCTGCCTTACGAATTTATTTAACTTTTTTCACTAAGGTATTTGAGGAGGTAGATCATGGTAATGAATATGATATTGTGTATATGGACTTCAGTAAGGCTTTTGACAGGGTCCCACATCAGAGACTATTGAGGAAAATTAAAGCACATGGAATAGGAGGAGAAATTTTTTCCTGGATAGAGGCATGGTTGACAAATAGACAGCAGAGAGTTTGCATAAATGGGGAGAAATCTGAGTGGGAAGCGTCACGAGCGGTGTTCCACAGGGGTCAGTGTTGGGCCCCCTGCTGTTCACAATCTACATAAACGACATAGATGAGGGCATAAAGAGCGACATCGGCAAGTTTGCCGACGACACCAAAATAGGCCATCGAATTCATTCTGACGAGGACATTCGAGCACTCCAGGAAGATTTGAATAGACTGATGCAGTGGTCGGAGAAGTGGCAGATGCAGTTTAATATAGACAAATGCAAAGTTCTAAATGTTGGACAGGACAATAACCATGCCACATATAAACTAAATAATGTAGATCTTAATATTACGGATTGCGAAAAAGATTTAGGAGTTCTGGTTAGCAGTAATCTGAAACCAAGACAACAGTGCATAAGTGTTCGCAATAAAGCTAATAGAATCCTTGGCTTCATATCAAGAAGCATAAATAATAGGAGTCCTCAGGTTGTTCTTCAACTCTATACATCCTTGGTTAGGCCTCATTTAGATTATGCTGCACAGTTTTGGTCACCATATTACAGAATGGATATAAATTCTCTGGAAAATGTACAAAGGAGGATGACAAAGATGATCCCATGTATCAGAAACCTTCCCTATGAGGATAGACTAAGGGCCCTGAAACTGCACTCTCTAGAAAGACGTAGAATTAGGGGGGATATGATTGAGGTGTAATAAGTGGAAGACAGGAATAAATAAAGGGGATGTAAATAGTGTGCTGAAAATATCTAGCCTAGACAGGACTCGCAACAATGGTTTTAAGTTGGAAAATTCAGATTCAGGAAGGATATAGGAAAGTACTGGTTTGGTAATAGAGTTGTGGATGAGTGGAACAAACTCCCAAGTACCGTTATAGAGGCCAGAACGTTGTGTAGCTTTAAAAATAGGTTGGATAAATACATGAGTAGATGTGGGTGGGTGTGAGTTAGACCTGATAGCTTGTGCTACCAGGTCGGTTGCCGTGTTCCCCCCTTAAGTCAATGTGACCTGACCTGACTAGGTTGGGTGCATTGGCATAAGCCGGTAGGAGACTTGGACCTGCCTCGCATGGGCCAGTAGGCCTTCTGCAGTGTTCCTTCGTTCTTATGTTCTTATGTTCTTATGTGTCCGACTAAAGCTTTACAAAAAATCAATGTATGTCAAAGGCCCTAAAATCTGGAACACCCTACCTGAGAACTCTAGAACTGCAGACACATTCATCACCTTCAAAACTACCATTAGAAAACATCTTATCTCCCTGATACACCCCGTCAACTAACTACACGAATACCACCTGGTGGTTAACACTTACACTCACTCACTCATTTGACCATAAACAGAAATATTAATCTCAATCTTAAAATAATGAATCCTGTGATACTCCAATACTGAAACTATGTACTGTGCCAAAACAAAAGCATTCACATTGCTAAACTCACAAACTAGTATTTAGTCACTTAGCCATAATACCAACTTACCTCATAATTTGTAATATTTTACAATTAAGAATAAAACTAAGTCTGCCCGAAATGCCTAGCCATGCTAAGCGTTCTAGTGGTACACTCTGTAATCACTATTTTACTACATGTAAACCACACAATAACCAAATTTCTGTGAACTCAGCATTGTAATCCTTATAGAGAATAAACTTTGAATTTGAATTTGAATATTGGTTCAAAAGTTCTTCATAACTGTGTCCATAAATTTCGCTCTCCGATTCTGGCCTTGCATTGCTGAGGTTAAATTCCAATAATCTTTTGTCAGACTAAACCTGCAGCTCGTCCTCTACTGTTTTTATTTTTACTCGTCAGTTTTATATCATCTCTGAAAAAGGGAAAGTTCAGAATCAATTCTTCACCCCTCACTAGAAATTTATTCATCCTGCAACCTTTTCTAAATGTCTAAACCACCTCAACAACCCCCTCCCCAACCCTCTGGATAATACTCTTAGTAACCCCACATCTCCTTCTAATCTCCAAACTACATATTCTCTGCACAATGTATAAAACCCATGCCTCACACCCATACAAGAGTTAGTATCACTATACTCTGGTATATTCCTCCCTTTTTGTTTTCATGGATAATGTTCTTGGTCTCCACAGATGCCTCAGTGCACCACTCACTTTTTTTTTTTTACCTCAGTTCTTTGGTTCATCTCGTTTTTCATAGACCCGTCCACCGACAAGTCCACTCCCAAATATCTGAAACCACACACACACACACACACACACACATGTGCCTAAGACAAATGGTAACTAACACACACACACACACACAAATATATATGTAATATATATATATATATATATATATATATATATATATATATATATATATATATATATATATATATATATATATATATATATATATATTAGTCTGTCTAGATATGAAAATGTTGGAGTTACTGAAAAGCGCTGTTTTATACCTGATGTTAGTTTCTTAGTGATGCCTTACGTCAGCATCTTGGTGATTCTCGGTTAAACATGATGCTGGGAAGTGTTTGTTCAGTGTGTCACAACAGGTTTGGAAGGTCAGTGTTGGGTATGGTGTTAATCAGTGGCGCTTCAACAGACTTCCGTTTGCCTGGCTGGCTCTTCCACTCTGTAAATGATGTTGGCGTCGTCCTAATGGATTGTGTGGTGGAAATTCTTGGTGTGTTGAAACAGCGCAGAACTTTCTTGACTGTACGTGCCTGAGAACTTTCTTGACTGTACGTGCCTGAGAACTTCTCTTCAAGTATCCTGATCCCAATTCATAATTGTTGTACTTGATTTGGTATACACATTGTGTCTCACATAAAACTGTTTTTTGCGAGTCTTAGAAAAAACATTGGATCAAGGAATACTAAAAGGAAAGTAAGCAGCACGTTAATGTTGGGGTGGAGGTGTCGGGATGGGCGAGTGTGACGAATGGGGTTCCAGAAGAGTCGGTACAGGTGGCCCGGTGGCCTGGTGGCTAAAGCTCCCGCTTCACACACGGAGGGCCCGGGTTCGATTCCCGGCGGGTGGAAACATTTCGACACGTTTCCTTACACTTGTTGTCCTGTTCACCTAGCAGCAAATAGGTACCTGGGTGTTAGTCGACTGGTGTGAGTCGCATCCTGGGGGACAAGATTAAGGACCCCAATGGAAATAAGTTAGACAGTCCTCGATGACGCACTGACTTTCTTGGGTTATCCTGGGTGGCTAACCCTCCGGGGTTAAAAACCCGAACGAAATCTTACTTGGATCAGCAGTTTTTGTATATGTGAACGACATGGCAAAGGGTCAGAGGTGACCCCTGTTCACAGATGATGTGAAACTAATAAGGAGAATACAAACAGGCGTAAACTAGGAAAGACTACAATTGATCTGGTCTGACAAGTGGCTACTGAAATTTAACCCCAGCAAAAGCAGTCATGAAAATCGGAGAAGGATAAAGACGTCTGGAAGCAGACAACACGCTTGAGGGACAAAGACTGCAAACCTTCATGAAAGAGGACCTCAGGGTGAGTATAGTTCCGAGAATTTCGCTTTAGACATACATCAACAAAATAATCGCTGCACCAAGCTCAAGACTTGCAAATTTAAGGAGAGTTTTCATAAGCATCAACAAAGAAGCATTCATAGCCTTATATACGACATATGTCACACCCATCTTGGAGTATGCGGCGCCAGTGTGGACCCTACATCTGATTCAGCTTGTAAATCTGGAGAACTTGCAAAGATTTGCAATAAAACTAGTCCTAGAGCCGAGGTGCATGACCTATGATGAGAGGATAGAGGAGCTAAACCTGACGACACTAGAGGACAGAAGGACCAGAGTTGACATAATTACGACATATAAATTGCTCAGAGGACTTGATAGGGTGGACAGGGAGAGTGTCAGGTACACGAGGTCACAACTGGAAGTTAGAAGCACAGATGAGTCACAGAGATGTTAGGAAATATTTCTTTAGGCTTGTGGTCAGGAAGTGGAACGACCAAGACAGCGAAGTGGTAGAGACAGAATCTATACATAGCTTTAGGAATAGGTATGATAGGGATTACGCAGCCAGGAGAGTGCTAAATCAGTAGTGACCAACAGGAACTGACCAGTGTCACTGACATGTATAGCATGCAAAATCATGGAAAAGATTGTCAGGAGAAGAGTGGTGGAACATCTAGAAAGGAATTATCTCATCACCAGCAGACAACATGGTTTCAGACGGAAAATCCTGTGTTACAAACCTACTGGAGTTCTATGACATGGTGACAGCAGTAAGACAAGAGAGAGAGGGGTGGGTGGATTGCATTTTCTTGGACTGCAAAAAGGCGTTTGACACAGTACCACACAAGAGATTAGTGCAAAAACTGGAGGACCAAGCAGGGATAACAGGGAAGGCACTGCCATGGATCAGGGAATACTTGTCAGGAAGACAGCAGCGAGTAATGGTACGTGGCGAGGTGTCAGAGTGGGCACCTGTGACCAGCGGGGTCCCACAGGGGTCAGTCCTAGGACCAGTGCTGTTTCTGGTATTTGTGAACATGACGGAAGGAATAAACTCCGAGGTGTCCCTGTTTGCAGATGACGTGAAGTTGATGAGAAGAGTTCATTCGATCGAAGACCAGGCAGAAATACAAAGGGATCTGGACAGGCTGCAGACCTGGTCCAGCAACTGGCTCCTGGAGTTCAATCCCACCAAGTGCAAAGTCATGAGGATTGGGGAAGGGCAAAGAAGACCGCACACGGAGTACAGTCTAAGGGGCCAAAGACTACAAACATCACTCAAGGAAAAAGATCTTGGGGTGAGTATAACACCAGGCACATCTCCTGAAGCGCACATCAACCAAATAACTGCTACAGCATATGGGCGCCTAGCAAACCTCGGAACAGCATTCCGACATCTTAATAAGGAATCGTTCAGTACCCTGTACACCGTGTACGTTAGGCCCATATTGGAGTATGCGGCACCAGTTTGGAACCCACACCTAGCCAAGCACGTAAAGAAACTAGAGAAAGTGCAAAGGTTTGCAACAAGACTAGTTCCAGAGTTAAGAGGTATGTCCTATGAGGAGAGGTTAAGGGAAATCAACCTGACGACACTGGAGGACAGGAGAGATAGGGGGGACATGATAACGACTTACAAAATACTGAGAGGAATTGACAAGGTGGACAAAGACAGGATGTTCCAGTGATTGGACACAGTAACAAGGGGACACAGTTGGAAGCTGAAGACACAGATGAATCAAAGGGATGTTAGGAAGTATTTCTTCAGCCACAGAGTAGTCAGGAAGTGGAATAGTTTGGGAAGCGATGTAGTGGAGGCAGGATCCATACATAGCTTTAAGCAGAGGTACGATAAAGCTCATGGTTCAGGGAGAGTGACCTAGTAGCGACCAGTGAAGAGGCGGGGCCAGGAGCTTGGACTCGACCCCTGCAACCTCAAGCTAGGTAACTAGGTGAGTACACACATACACACACACACACACACACACACACACACACACACACACACACAACACACACACACACACACACACACTGGACAACAAGGTATGTATAGAAATTAGACACATGCAAAGTCAAGACATTTATTAAGGTTTTGCCACTTCATTCAACATATTGGTTGTACATATACGTGTCTCATTCTCACAACCCGTATATATTAACATATCTTTACTGTACAGCAAGGTATGTACATGCCAGGTAATAATTTCTTGCATTGTTGTCTTAAGGAGGAGTGGAATCTCATTGTTCATCTTAATGAGAGGTGTGTATGATACCTGTACAATGGGTAGTGGATAGGGAGGGATGTTGGTGACAGCTGCCTTGTATTATTACTATCATGGGGGAGCTCTAAATCCTGATGGATTATACAGCACTTGTGGGAAGGGAGGATGGAAGGGCTTCAGGCTTAACTCAGGGAATTGGAGCAGAGACCCAATTCCCTAAATCAAGAGCCCCTCGCCAGCATCAAGGAACCTCTCTTAAGGGATTTTTACACTAATAGGGATGTCCAATTTGATTAGTCATATTTGATTTTAGCCAACTGCTGCAGTGGCTTGAAGTTAGTATATTACTGAAGTTGTTTAGGTTGTAGGTAAGAAGCAGCACCGTCCTGAGCCGCGCTGGAGACGTCGGATCTTCCATCATCTTAGTACAGAAGATAGTCTTTAACTGTAACGTTCTTTCATGTAAATTAGGAAACTTCAATTCCTCGCTCATGTTTGATTCCAGTGAACAGTTGAGCACCGAGAATTATCCTCATGGTCTTTCTCTGAATTAGTTTATTAAGCACAGGTCGTGGGAAGTTAGTCAGGTGTAGAACATGGTAGTCAGTGAGAGATCTGATAATCATTATGTTCCTACAAGAATTCAATGGGTGTAAGTCTTTTAAAATCTGTAGTGTAGGTTATTTATGATATCGTTATTATTTACACCATCGTTGCTACTTACGATAGTTTCTGTACGTGGCTGACAATATCGCATATATTAAGAATGGGTGTAGGGAAGGTGTGTGGACGAGGCGTGTGGGCGAGGCGTGTGGGCGAGGCGTGTGAGGAAGGAGGCGATGGGGGGAAGGAAGGTGGAGCCCAATGAGGGCTGGGAGGTTCGGACACCTGCAGTCCCCCATTAATATGTGTAATATGGGCTGTAGTAACTTCTATGATCTGTCACTCACACAAATACAGTACCCGCATATATACCTTCAGCACACACAGCCAGCGTTCTCCCAAAATAGTGTCATACAGGCATGTTGCTACTCTACTTTATGTAACTTCTATAATCTTATTCACGTTTTACAAATCAGAGTACCTCCTATTCATACCTGATGAAGCCTATTAAGACATGCGATTTCCATTGTAGTAAATCTCCAGGGACCCCAGTTGCAACTGTTTATGATCCCTTCCCCTACCTGATGAATGACACAAAACATCGTTACATTCACAACGTTTACACATATTCAGAGTGTGAAGCACTTTGTAAGCATCAATAGCTAATGAAACTTTAAATGGCAACATTTGGGAGTACTTCATTTTGCCTCCAGGGCTTTATCCAATACCAAAATTTATGACCAATGGAAGAATAGAATTATACGAAGAAAAATCGTTCACAGTTGGGAAGAACACTTAATATGAAGGGTCTGCTTCAATATGCTAAATTTGTATTTGATAAATCAATCAAAAAGTCATACAAAAATTTCCAATGTGCACATGTTGGTATTCTTACTGTCGATATTTGCATACCAGTCTTTATCAATAAAAATAAAGAAATTGGAAACGTAGACTATTACGAAAGATGTAGGTTTGTTCCCACTGAAAAACACTAAGTCTACAGAGTCCCTCCATAGTGTTCTGAATTGTATTGAACAAACACTAGCAAAACGCCCCATCTAGCGTGTTCACCTGGTGAATCACACACTTGCGATAAGTGCTAGCGTTTCACTAACACAACAATACAACAATGGATAGCGTTTTCACTGTACACAACGACAGAGCCCCGTGCTAGCGTGTTCCACCTGAACACAACACTAGCAACAGAGCTCCGTGCTAGCGTGTTCCACCTGGTGAACACAACACTAGCAATAGAGCCCCGTGCTAGCGTGTTCCACCTGGTGAACACAACACTAGCACAGAGCCCCTGCTAGCGTGTTCCACCTGGTGAACACAACACTAGCAAACAGAGCCCCGTGCTAGCGTGTTCCACCTGGTGAACACAACACTAGCAACAGCCCCGCGCTAGCGTGTTCCACCTGGTGAACACAACCACTAGTAACAGAGCCCCGTGCTAGCGTGTTCCACCTGGTGAACACAACACTAGCAACAGAGCCCCGTGCTAGCGTGTTCCACCTGGTGAACACAACACTAGCAACAGAGCCCCGTGCTAGCGTGTTCCACCTGGTGAACACAAAAACTAGCGACAGAGCCGTGCTAGGTGTTTCCACCTGGTGAACACAACACTAGCAACAGCCCCGTGCTAGCGTGTTCCACCTGGTGAACACAACACTAGCAACAGCCCCGTGCTAGCGTGTTCCACCTGAACACAACACTAGCAACAGCCCCGTGCTAGCGTGTTCCACCTGAACACAACACTAGCAACAGCCCCGTGCTAGCGTGTTCCACCTGGTGAACACAACCACTAGTAAGAGCCCCGTGCTAGCGTGTTCCACCTGGTGAACACAACACTAGTAAAGAGCCCCGTGCTAGCGTGTTCCACCTGGTGAACACAACCACTAGTAAGAGCCCCGTGCTAGCGTGTTCCACCTGGTGAACACAACCACTAGTAAGAGCCCCGTGCTAGCGTGTTTCCACCTGGTGAACACAACACTAGCAACAGAGCCCGTGCTAGCGTGTTCCATCTGGTAACACAACACTAGCAATAGAGCCCCGTGCTAGCGTGTTCCACCTGGTGAACACAACACTAGCAATAGAGCCCCGTGCTAGTGTGTTCCACCTGGTGAACACAACCACTAGTAACAGAGCCCCGTGCTAGCGTGTTCCACCTGGTGAACACAACCACTAGTAACAGAGCCCCGTGCTAGCGTGTTCCACCTGGTGAACACAACCTAGAACAGAGCCCCGTGCTAGCGTGTTCCACCTGGTGAACACAACCACTAGCAACAGAGCCCCGCGCTAGCGTGTTCCACCTGGTGAACACAACACTAGTAACAGAGCCCCGTGCTAGCGTGTTCCACCGGGAACACAACACTAGCAACAGAGCCCACAGTGCTAGCGTGTTCCACCTGGTGAACACAACACTAGCAACAGAGCCCCGTGCTAGCGTGTTCCACCTGGTGAACACAACACTAGCAACAGAGCCCGTGCTAGGTGTTCCACCTGGTGAACACAACACTAGCAACAGAGCCCCGCGCTAGCGTGTTCCACTGGTGAACACAACACTAGCAACAGAGCCCCGTGCTAGCGTGTTCCACTGGTGAACACAACACTAGCAACAGAGCCCCGCGCTAGCGTGTTCCACTGGTGAACACAACACTAGCAATAGAGCCCCGCGCTAGCGTGTTCCATCTGGTGAACACAACACTAGCAACAGAGCCCCGCGCTAGCGTGTTCCATCTGGTGAACACAACACTAGCAACAGAGCCCCGTGCTAGCGTGTTCCACCTGAACACAACACTAGCAACAGAGCCCCGTGCTAGCGTGTTCCACCTGGTGAACACAACACTAGCAACAGAGCCCCGTGCTAGCGTGTTCCACCTGGTGAACACAACACTAGCAACAGAGCCCCGTGCTAGCGTGTTCCACCTGGTGAACACAACACTAGCAACAGAGCCCCGTGCTAGCGTGTTCCACCTGGTGAACACAACACTAGCAACAGAGCCCCGTGCTAGCGTGTTCCACCTGGTGAACACAACACTAGCAACAGAGCCCCGCGCTAGCGTGTTCCACCTGGTGAACACAACACTAGCGACAGAGCCCCGTGCTAGCGTGTTCCACCTGGTGAACACAACCACTAGCAAGAGCTCCGTGCTAGCGTGTTCCACCTGGTGAACACAACACTAGCAACAGAGCCCCGTGCTAGCGTGTTCCACCTGGTAAACCACAACACTAGCGACAGAGCCCCGTGCTAGCGTGTTCCACCTGGTGAACACAACAACACTAGCAACAGAGCCCCGTGCTAGCGTGTTCCACCTGGTGAACACAACACTAGCAACAGAGCCCCGTGCTAGCGTGTTCCACCTGGTGAACACAACACTAGCAACAGAGCCCCGTGCTAGCGTGTTCCACCTGGTGAACACAACACTAGCGACAGAGCCCGTGCTAGCGTGTTCCACCTGTGAACCAACAACACTAGCGACAGAGCCCGTGCTAGCGTGTTCCACCTGTGAACACAACACTAGCAACAGAGCCCCGTGCTAGCGTGTTCCACCTGGTGAACACAACACTAGCAACAGAGCCCCGTGCTAGCGTGTTCCACCTGGTGAACACAACACTAGCGACAGAGCTCCGTGCTAGTGTGTTCCACCTGGTGAACACAACACTAGCAACAGAGCCCCGTGCTAGCGTGTTCCACCTGGTGAACACAACACTAGCAACAGAGCCCCGTGCTAGCGTGTTCCACCTGGTGAACACAACACTAGCGACAGAGCTCCGTGCTAGCGTGTTCCACCTGGTGAACAAAACACAGCAACAGAGCCCGTCTAGCGTGTTCACCTGTGAACAACACTAGCAAGAGCCCCGTGCTAGCGTGTTCCACCTGGTGAACAACAACACTAGCAACAGAGCCCCGTGCTAGCGTGTTCCACCTGGTGAACACAACAACACTAGCAACAGAGCCCCGTGCTAGCGTGTTCCACCTGGTGAACACAACACTAGCAACAGAGCCCCGTGCTAGCGTGTTCCACCTGGTGAACACAACAACACTAGCAACAGAGCCCCGTGCTAGTGTGTTCCACCTGGTGAACACAACAACACTAGCAACAGAGCCCCGTGCTAGTGTGTTCCACCTGGTGAACACAACAACACTAACTAGCCGTCAGGATGGACCTCAAGATTCTACCAAACTTGTGGGTTAGAGTCTAAAATAAAAACAATCCTGTAAACTGCTCGTGTAACTTTCCCCCCAAAAAGGAGACTAAAACCTGTACTCACTTGAAGAGGAAGAATAATGGATGACATGACTGAAGTGTGTAAGTGGAACAAAAAAACAGGATTGAACAAAAGGGATATGTAGAAAGTGTTAAAATAATTCACTGAGAGGGAGAACTCGCAGCAGTGGATTCAGGTTTAACAAGTTGAAATTTACTGGTAAATACGGAAGAACTGATTTGTTTGTGAGTGGAGCTGCAGGTGAGTGGAACAAACTGTCAGACTGTCAGTGAAAGTTGCAGGCGAGTCCCGTAGTTCGATTGGTAGCTTATCAGCTCACACACCGAGATCCATGGTTCGATCCTCGATGTGGGTAGACACATTTGGCGTGTTTCCTTAAGACACCTGCTGTCCATGTTCACCTAGTAGTAAATAGGTACCTGAGTGTTAGTCGACTGGTGTGGGTCGCATCCTGAGGACAAAATTAAACTTATTTGCCCGAAGTTCTCTGTATAACAGGTGGCTTTCTATATAGGATGTCAGAGAAGTCTATGTAAGTTGTATCATGTGCTTGTAGAAATAAAGATGTTGAAAACTGTCAGGCTGTCACTGAAAGAAGCGGTGAGTGGAACAAGCTGTCACTGAAAGCAGCGGTGAATGGAACAAGCTGTCACTGAAAGAAGCGGTGAGTGGAACAAGCTGTCAGTGAAAGAAGCGGTGAATGGAACAAGCTATCACTGAAAGAAGCGGTGAATGGAACAAGCTGTCACTGAAAGAAGCGGTGAATGGAACAAGCTGTCACTGAAAGAAGCGGCGGGTGGAACAGGCTGTCACTGAAAGAAGCGGTGAGTGGAACAAGCTGTCACTGAAAGAAGCGGTGGGTGGAACAAGCTGTCACTGAAAGAAGCGGTGAATGGAACAAGCTGTCACTGAAAGAAGCGGTGAATGGAACAAGCTGTCACTGAAAGAAGCGGTGAATGGAACAAGCTGTCAGTGAAAGCAGCGTGGGCAGCTGTATGAAAGACGTGAAGAACACTTCACTGAAATGAAGTGGATGTTAGGAACAACCAGTAACAAAGAAGCGATTGTAATGAAACAAATGTCATGACAAAATAACGTGAGTGAAAAGCTGTCCTTAAATAAACTAAGCTGTCAATGAATTATGCTTTAATGAATAACTGTCACGAAACACGATCACTACAGCTGTATGAAATCACTATTACAAGCTGCTCCTGACAGAAGCGTTGTGAACAAGCTTGTCATGAAAGAACTTAATGTGAACAAGCTATCACGAAGCGTGAATGGAACACTTCACGAAAAGGCGTGAGTGGAACATACAGTCTGTGATGAAAGAAGTCGGTGAATGAACAAGCTATCATGAATAACGGTGATGATGGAACATAGCTTCAGTGAAGAGCACGTCGAATGAACAAGCTGTATAAAGAGCGAGTGATGGACAAGCGTCACTAAACGGTTGAGTGAACAAGCTGTTTTTGAAAGCACACGTGGGAACCAGTTTGAACAACTAATACAGGTGTACTGAGTGGATGTTAAGACATTACCGAAAAGAGCGATGTCAGAAACAAAAACATTTACCCAGGTTTAATTATCAACCTATCAACACTTAGCTTTAATCTAACATATTCACGACACCGAACACTACGCATAAACTCAGTTACCCTGGCTGCTCCAGAGGCGACCGAAGCGTCTTGAAACGTTCTTTAGAATGACAAACAGTTTTGATACAAATACAGCTGTGAATAACATTACAGTCTGTGAATAACATGAGTGATGTAAATACTTAGCATAAAGATGCACCCATCTGGAGATAAAAATGAATTAGCAGATCATAAGGGTCGTAAACTGAGTTGTAAGTTAGAAGCTCTTTTTGAAATACAGTAGAACCCCAGTGTTTGAACCTAACTGGTTCCTAGGTGGTGTTCGAACTGCGAAAAGTTCGATGTCAGAAACAGCATTTCCCAGGTTTAATTATCAGCCTCACACACACTGGAGGAAGTTGAACTGATTCTTACAAAAGTCTCTGAGAACTGGGTTAGTGTCAGAGGTCACTTCAAAGCGTTTATGAAACAGTCCTTTCACGTGTAAAGTATTTTTTTACAACTGAATTTTAAACAAGTCATCTTTTCGGACTCCAGAAAAACGTTCAAAGACCGAGTCAATTTTTTCCTGAACAAAATTGTTCGGACTCCGGTTTGTTCGAGGTTCGGTACGTTCGAACACCGAGGTTCCACTGTGATGTTCACTTCAGCGTTGTAAGTTCATTCATCTGCGCCTGAACGCATAAATAATGACTCATTTCCGAGCCTCTGAACATTAATGACAAAAAAAAAGAGCGTCTGTTATTTCCTATTTGTGGTCGGTAATTATACAAGTTTTCCCACTAGTGATGAAGGAGGTTGTTTGTGTGGTGTCAAGCGTGGTTGTGTTGATGTGTCTGTGTGGTGACAAGCGTGGTTGTGTTGATGTGTCTGTGTGGTGACAAGCGTGGTTGTGTTGATGTGTTTGTGTGGTGACAAGCGTGGTTGTGTTGATGTGTTTGTGTGGTGACAAGCGTGGTTGTGTTGATGTGTTTGTGTGGTGACAAGCGTGGTTGTGTTGATGTGTCTGTGTGGTGACAAGCGTGGTTGTGTTGATGTGTCTGTGTGGTGACAAGCGTGGTTGTGTTGATGTGTTTGTGTTGGTGACAAGCGTGGTTGTGTTGATGTGTTTGTGTGGTGACAAGCGTGGTTGTGTTGATGTGTCTGTGTGGTGACAAGCGTGGTTGTGTTGATGTGTCTGTGTGGTGACAAGCGTGGTTGTGTTGATGTGTTTGTGTGGTGACAAGCGTGGTTGTGTTGATGTGTTTGTGTGGTGACAAGCGTGGTTGTGTTGATGTGTTGTGTGGTGACAAGCGTGGTTGTGTTGATGTGTCTGTGTGGTGACAAGCGTGGTTGTGTTGATGTGTTTGTGTGGTGACAAGCGTGGTTGTGTTGATGTGTTTGTGTGGTGACAAGCGTGGTTGTGTTGATGTGTCTGTGTGGTGACAAGCGTGGTTGTGTTGATGTGTTTGTGTGGTGACAAGCGTGGTTGTGTTTGATGTGTTTTGTGTGGTGACAAGCGTGGTTGTGTTGATGTGTTGTGTGGTGACAAGCGTGGTTGTGTTGATGTGTTGTGTGGTGACAAGCGTGGCTGTGTTGATGTGTTCTGTGTGGTGACAATCGTGGTTGTGTTGATGTGTTTGTGTGGTGACAAGCGTGGTTGTGTTGATGTGCTTTGTGTGGTGACAAGCGTGGTTGTGTTGATGTGTTTGTGTGGTGACAAGCGTGGTTGTGTTGATGTGTTTGTGTGGTGACAAGCGTGGTTGTGTTGATGTGTTTTGTGTGGTGACAAGCGTGGTTGTGTTGATGTGTTTGTGTGGTGACAAGCGTGGCTGTGTTTATGTGTCTGTGTGGTGACAATCGTGGTTGTGTTGATGTGTCTGTGTGGTGACAATCGTGGTTGTGTTGATGTGTCTGTGTGGTGACAATCGTGGTTGTGTTGATGTGTCTGTGTGGTGACAAGCGTGATTGTGTTGATGTGTCTGTGTGGTGACAATCGTGGCTGTGTTTATGTGTCTGTGTAGTGGTGAAGGACCCTGTGTTGAGATCTGTGGCTCTTCCTACATACACGCCTTTCACATTTTTCACCTGACACGCCATACTACCAGCACACCTCACCCTACACGCCACACTAACTGGGCGCGCCCTACCGCACAACGCCTTCATCCATGTAAGGTTCCACACTCTCGTCCGAGGCGCAACTATTGACAGGAGCCTTCAGATACCTTTTGTGACGACAAAGTATGTTGCCAGGGTGACACTTAATGTGACCACATGGTGGGCCGCATACCAAGGTACCATATTATCCAATGTGACCGTATAGTGGGACGGATACTGTCATGTGTTTTTGATACGTGGATAGGGTAAGAATACTCACGTAGGCTGGTAGTACGTATAATATATAACGGGAAGTATGGAAAGCGCCAACAGCCGACCTGTCTCTCTCTGCTCCCTATCTTGACTGACCCATGAGTGCCTACGCGTGAGGATGTTTGAAATCCTGCTATGGTCAGCAGCAATATGAATAGTCATGATTCACACAGACGGTTGGTAGTGAGTCATCTACTGGTACACTGGTTACTGGTAACTGGTTACTAGGAACTGGTACTACTACTGAGATACCTAGGTATCATCCAACACTTACTCGAGGTGCTGATATATATATATATAATGATTAATATATATATTATATATATATATAATTAATATATATATATATATCATATTAGATATATATCCTAGTTAGTAGGTTGGTAGACAGGAACCGCCCAGGAAGGTACTACCATCCTGCTGTCAAGTGAGTGTGATGCGGAAACCTGTCATTGTTCTACATGATGGTAGAATTGCTGGTGTCTTTTTTCTGCCTCATAAACACGCGGTATGACAGGTGAATCTTGCTACTTCTACATACACTTAGGTCACACTACACATGCCTGTACATGCATATGTATACACACCCATCTGAGTTTTCTTCTATTTTTCTTAATAGTTCTTGTTCTTGTTTATTTCCTCTTATCTCCCAGGGGAAAGTGGAACAGAATTCTTCTTCTGTAAGCCATGCGTGTCGTAAGAGGTGACTAAAATGCCGGAGCAAGGGCTATAACCCCTTCTTCTTATACATTACTGAAGTAAGAAGAAACTTTTTTATTCTTTGGGCTACCCTGCCTCGGTGGATTTATATATATATATATATATATATATATTATATATATATATATATATATATATATATATATATATATATATATATATATATATATATAACCTGTTTCCTTGAACCCCTTCTCTTGAACTTCGGAACACTAAGTGAAAAAATGCAAGAAAAAATAAGCCAAGCGATGATGCTGACAAAAAGAACTGACGTTGCCGGATGTCAGTCACTGATCAAATACGCTTAATTGATCACCTTGTGGAGACGTTTGGGAGACGCTTGGATGCGTCTGGGAGACACTTGGAGACGTCTGGAGACGCGTAGAGACGCTGGTCTGCTCGCGTTCCCACAGGAAACCCCACTTCCGGCTCGATCCTCCAGGTTTGAATGAATTAATCAGCGTGAAGACCAAAAAGTGTATAAGAAAAGTGGAAGTTACTTTTTGCCGCTCTGTTTCTGGCCACTGACGTGAGGAGGTGACGGTTGAGGTGACGCAGTGACGGCAGAGGTGACAGCAAGACAGTGAAGGTGAATGTAGAGGTGATAGAGAGAAAATGAAGGTAACAAATCGGCAGATAGATATTTATTTAACTTTCTAGCAAATAGAACCTAGAGCAACGGAAAATACCGAACCCAGGGGTTCTCACAGTTGAAAATTCTATTCCTTTAATGCAGAGTACTTTTCCCACTTCTCTTTAATTCTCAAATATGACTTAAACAGGGACATAAAACCACAGCACTGTATCATCTTTTGTAGACGATACTAGAATTTGTAAGACAGTGGCAAGCAGAGAAGACACAGTGATCCTCTAAGGTGATATAAACACCAAGTGTTCGAGTTGACCACTGACAACAATATAATATTCAACGAGGACAAATTTCAGTTATTATGTTAAGGAAAAGTGGAGGAAATATAAGCAAATGTAGTAAAAACCCACTTAATAAAACTTAAGACAAATGCGAGAGACCTGGGAGTGATAATGTCAAATTTCACGTTCACGGAACACAGCAGTGTTATTATCTCAACTGCAAGGAAATTAATAGTTTAGATAACTACAATTTTCAAAGCAAGAGGTGCCAAGCCAATGATGACACTCAAGTCACTCGTGCTTATACTACATTTCAGGTCAGGTAACACAATGATGATCAGTCCAATAACCTTGTAGCAGTCTTGAGGTGATCAGTCCATTATCCTGGAGAAGAGTTCAGCTCAATGGTTTGGATGTACATGAATGATGTACAATACCCACAAAATGATTTAGACACATATACAACATCTAAGTATCTTACAGATGTGTCGCCAGCCAGTGACTATCAATACAAATTCAAAGACACAATGAGAAGACTGACTCGTCCTTTCTATATATTTCTACAGTCTTTCCAATATGTCCTTGAATTTCTATTGATAAAGCCACTGAATGGCGAAACATCTACAAATAAAGATACCCAGATGTTGCACATGTGTCTAATTCTTCAAATCAAAATGTTGTGGTAAACTTACTAAACTAAACATGGTTCAGTAGACATAAGTTAATCTTTCAAGCTGCCACAAATTTGCTTAACAAGTTGTTTCCCGTGACGCAGTTTAAAGGTCTTCATTCATCCAGTATCACTCGTGTACCGTCGTACCGTTAACAAATAGTTTCCCTTGTCATTTTCATACTAAGAATTAGCTCACTTTATGAGGCAAAGTTATTGCAATAATTTTTCAGTCTCCCAGGAACTGGAGTTGTCTCACCCTTGTTGGATCGAATTTGAATACCTCCCAGTCTACGGGCGCTCTATGACCCCTACAGGTATAGTGCTTTCCTTTGACTTGAATATAACAATTGTGAACGACATCAATCTTCAGGGGTTGATGCATCGTATGAAATGGACGGAACGTTTCTGCGTAGGAATTTGTGTAATAACTGGAAAATGCATCATTAAGTCGGCTTTAAACTTTTAGTGTTGATGTGTTCCTCAAGGAAACAAACTCTAGATGTCAGGTTGTGTAAGTTATCATGTGACAATGTTATTAATCAAATTGTTGATTGTCTCTTCTGACCAGAAATAAGTCACAATGTTTGACTTTATTTGGTTATCCCAGGTTAAATCAACTTAATGTTATTTTATGTGCTTTTAACACCAGTGGTAAAAATTTGTATGTTAACGTGCACTGGGTTAACATAAAACTTACTGGACTTATTTTGTTAAAATCTGGTCAGTCTTGGAGATAAATCTGGATTGATTTTGGTTGTGTACGTCCCGATTTTTTTTTTTTTTGGTGGGTGAAACTGGAAAAATTAAAATACTGCTTTTCATGCGATAATTTCTGAGTGTCACTTCTGATTGGCTTCAACCCTTCCGTGTTAATTACTTGACAATGAAATTTCTGATTGGCTTCAGACTTAATGTGGTCTCTTTCAAAGGCTTGAATTAGATTTAGTCTTTGTCATATCCTAATTTATCATGTTTGTATTGAAGTAAAGTGAATATTAGTTTCTATATGGCTTGTAAATGTCTCTTCGGATACACTTCAGATCTTCAACGCTAACAGTCAACTACATAATCAACTCATCTCACACTCTGCACTAATTCAACATCGTGCACCGAGGCGCGGGGAACCCAGGTTATGCAGGAAAGGGATACCTTTCTCGGATCACGCTGTCACAAAATATACTTCTAGTTTAGAATCCCCTCAAGGAAGGTTCCTTGATGTTGGTGAGGGGCTCTTGATTTAGGGAACTGGATCTGTGCTCCAGTTCCCCGAATTAAGCCTGAATGCCTTCCACATCCCCCCCCCAGGCGCTGCATAATCCTCCGGGTTTAGCGCTTCCCCCTTGATTATAATAATAATAATAATAGTTTAAAATAATTTCCCAAGATTCAGTGTTCGTATTGGACATTGGTTCACAGAGAACACACTGGTCGTGTAAAAGCCCAAGTTAATGAAGCTGTCATCTGCTTGTTGATGTTTCAGCTTAGTCTTAGTAGATGTGTCATTGTCATTAGCTGTGCTAGTCTTTACACAACCAAGCAGCAGCAGCAGCAGTAGCAGCAGCAGCAGCAGCAGCAGCAGCAGCAACAGCAACAGCAACAGCAGCAGCAGCAGCAGCAGCAGCAGCAGCAACAGCAGCAGCAACAGCAGCAGCAGCAGCAGCAGCAGCAACAGCAGCAGCAGCAGCAGCAGCAGCAGCAGCAGCAGCAGCACATAGCAGCAGCAGCAGCAGCAGCACAGCAGCCAGACAGCAGCACAGCAGCAGCAGCAGAGCAGCAGCAACAGCAGAGCAGCAGCAGCAGCAGCAGCAACAGCAGCAGCAAAAAAACACAGCAAACAAAACAGCACACCCAACAACAGCAGCAGCACAGCAGCAAAAAAGCAGCAGCAGCAAAACACAGCACAACGCAGGAAAAGCAAGCACAGCAGCAGAGCACAGCAAAACACAGCAGCAGAAAACAGCAGCAGCGCAGCAGAAAGCAGCAGCACACAAAAACCCCAGCGCAGCAGCCAGCACACACAAGCAGCAACAGCAAACAGCAGCAGCAGACAGCAACAGCACAAGCACAGAAACCAGCAGAAACAGCGCAGCAGCAGCACAAGCAGCAGCACAGCACGCAGCAGCAAACAGCGCAACAGCGACCAGCAAGCAAGCAGCAGCAGCAGAAACAGCCAGCAGCAGCAAGCACCCAAAAAAAGCAGCAGGCAGCACCCGCAGCACAGCGGGGCACAGCAGCAGCAAGCACACAGCAGCACAGCAAAAAGCAACAGCAGAAAGACACAGCAACCAACACAGCACAGCAACAACAACAACAGCAACAAGGGCATACTTGAATTAGTTCTCAATTCAGTGTTTGCAAGTCTTTCATTCCCATGTAATCTCCCTCATGTGTGACCAACGAGTATTTAAACGTAGCAATTTTGTCTTTAATGATTTGTGTCCACCACACCGGAAGATTTTCTTGTGTCCACCAGCACCGAAATTCTTGTCCACCACACCGGAAATCTGTGTCCATCCACCAAAGTTTCTTGTGTCCACCACACCGGAAGATTCTGTGCCCACCAGCACCGGAAGTTCTTGTGCCCATCACCCGGGAAGATCTTGTGTCCACCACACCGAAGATACTTGGGCCCATCAGCACCGAAATTTTCTTGTGTCCACCAAAACCGGAAAATACTTGTCCCCCACCCCGGAAGATACTTGTGTCCACCAGCACCGGAAATTCTTGTTCCCCCAAACACCGAAGAACTTGGTCCACCAGCACCGGGAAATATTTGTGTCCATCAGCCCGGAAATTCTTGGTCCACCAGCCCGGGAAGATACTTGTGCCACCAGCCCCGGGAAGATTTTTGTTCCACCACCCCGGAAATTCTTTGTCCATCACCCCGGGAAATTTCTGTTCCCCAGCACCGAAGATTTTGTTCCACCGCACCGAAGTTTCTTGTTCCACCAGCCCCGGGGAAATCTTGGTCCCACACCGAAGATTCTTGGTCCCCCAAGCATGGGAAGATTCTTGGCCCACCAGCACCGGGAAATCTTGGTTCCACCGCCCCGGGAAGATTCTTGGTCCCCCACCCCGGGAAATTTCTTGGTCCACCACACAGGAAGATCTTGTTTCCATCGCACCGAAGATTTTTGTGTCCCCCAGCCCCGGGAAGTTTTTTGCGTCCCCACACCGGAAGATTCTTGTGTCCCCCAGCCCCGGGGAAATTCTTGTGTCCACCACACCGGAAGATTCTGTGTCCACCACACCGGGAAATTTTGTGTCCTCAGCCCCGGGAAGTTTCTTGTGTCCACCACACCGAAATTTTGTGTCCACCAGCACCGGAAGATTCTTGTGTCCACCAGCACCGGAAGATTCTTGTGTCCACCAGCACCGGAAGATTCTTGTGTCCACCAGCACCGGAAGATTCTTGTGTCCACCAGCACCGGAAGATTCTTGTGCCCCACCAGCCCGGGGAAATTTCTTTGTCCATCACCCCGGGAAGATTCTTGTTCCCCAGCACCGGAAATTCTGTGTCCACCACCCCGGGGAAGATTCTTTGTCCACCAGCCCCGGGAAGATTTTGGCCCCCCCACCAGCACGGGAAGATTCTTTGTCCATCAGCACCGAAAGATTTTTGTGTCCACCAGCACCGGAAATCTGTGTCCATCACACCGAAGTTTTCTTGTGTCCACCAGCACCGAAAGATTCTTGTGTCCACCAGCCCGGAAGATTCTTGTGTCCACCAAAAGGGAAATTTTTTGTGTCTACCACCCCGGGAAAATTCTTGTGTCCACCACCCCGGAAAAATTCTTGTGTCCCCACACCGGAAGATTCTGTTCCATCACCCCGGGAAGATTCGTGTCCACCAGCAGGGAAATTCTGGTCCACCACCCCGGAAGTTTTCTTGTACCCACCACACCGGAAGATCTTGGTCCAACAGCACGGGAAAAATTTCTTGTTCCACCAACCGAAAGATTTCGTGTCCACCCAGGGGAAATTCTTGTGTCCACCACCCCGGGAAATTCTTTTTCCACCACACCGGAAATTTCTTTTCCTCACACCAAGATTCTTGTGTCCCCAGCACCGGAAATTTTTTGTGCCCAAACAACCGAAATTCTTG
>NC_069416.1:58418142-58459530 GCF_026875155.1 Cherax quadricarinatus
TAAGACCCCCCCCAATGAAATACTCCCAATTGCTTCCCCCAATGAAGCACTCCCCTATTAAGATTTCCCCAAGAAGTACTCCTTTTAAGATTTCTCCCAATGAAAGTACCCTTTAAGACTTCCCCAAAAAAGCATCCCTATTAAGACTTCCCCAATGAAAGCATCCTATTAAGACTTCCCCCAATGAAAGTACTCCCTATTAAGACTTCCCCCAATGAAAGCACTCCCTATTAAGACTTCCCCCAATGAAAGTACTCCCTATTAAGACTTCCCCCAATGAAAGCACTTCCTATTAAGACTTCCCCAATGAAAGCACTTTCTATTAAGATTCCCCCAATGAAAGCACTCCCTATTAAGACTTCCCCCAATGAAAGCACTTCCTATTAAGACTTCCCCCAATGAAAGCACTTCCTATTAAGACTTCCCCCAATGAAAGCACTCCCTATTAAGACTTCCCCCAATGAAAGCACTTCCTATTAAGACTTCCCCCAACGAAAGCACTTCCTATTAAGACTTCCCCCAATGAAAGCACTCCCTATTAAGACTTCCCCCAATGAAAGCACTCCCTATTAAGACTTCCCACAATGAAAGCACTCCCTATTAAGGATACTACCCGCAATGATCAGGCCGTCAGCCAGAAGGCATGGTCTGAGACCTGGTCCACGGTTGGTGGGTGGGTGGCGGGGGCGGTGACCCCTGAATCACCAAAATGTTATTCCCCTCCCACCCACAACATCAACCCCCCAAACCCCTACCCCACAAACATCACCACCCCCTCCCTCCCCCTCCCTCATAAATTAACTTGGACAATAATTTTCCAGAAATACCCTGGAGGAAGCTGGCCAGACACAGCCGGAAATACCCTGGAGGAAGCTGGCCAGACACAGCCGGAATACCCTGGAGGAAGCTGGCCAGACACAGCAGGAATACCCTGGAGGAAGCTGGCCAGACACAGCCGGAATACCCTGGAGGAAGCTGGCCAGACACAGCAGGAATACCCTGGAGGAAGCTGGCCAGACACAGCCGGAATACCCTGGAGGAAGCTGGCCAGACACAGCCGGAAATAAAGAAAATGAACAAGATGAAAGATAAAGCAGACCGAGAAGCAGACAGTGAAGCAGACAGTGAAGAAGTGAAGCAGACCAAGAAGCAGACCAAGAAACAGACAGTGAAGTAGACCGAGAAGCAGACAGTGAAGCAGACAGTGAAGAAGTGAAGCAGACCAAGAAGCAGACCAAGAAACAGACAGTGAAGTAGACCGAGAAGCAGACAATAAAGCATGAAATATATATATGATAATTTGTGTAAGTTACTAACCCTTGCTATCTTAAGCATCGTTAGGAAAGTTCTGGTTTCTAATGATTTGTTGAACAAAGTTGCAGTAATGGTGACAGCACAGGAGCTGTTTTTTGCTACATTAGAGGTGGTAAATTAGTCGGGTTTCCTGACTTATTTCCAGTGAATTTATTATAACTGTGATCTCAGTAGGATTAGTTGGAGCTAGACAGAGTTTGGAAAACTTCCATTAAGGTTCGCCTGAGCATTTGAAGTTCAGATTTTGACCCTTCAGTAGAGAAGAAATCATTTAGTAAAACAATGAGTTTTTCTTTTTAAATTTAGTAATTTGACCATACATATGGACAAATATTCCAGGACCTTAAACAGCGGGCATTGTCACATAATTTTATTGATCACTACCCCCGTCTTCCTAGTCAACAATTTAATAAAATTATCCCATGATAGTAGCAAAATTTCCTTCAGGCTTCTTGACGAGACATCAGTAAATAACTTTACAGAGACGATCAACATTAACTGGCAGAGAGAATTTCATGGTAACCAAGTTCACTTATTCTAATACACAAGACAAAACATCTTCAATAGACATTGCCCATTAAACAACAAATATGTGACAACAAAGAGATAAAATATCCCATGGATAACCAATGGTCTCCTCAAGTTCACTGACAAAAGGCATAACTACAGAAAGCAATAAGGGTTAAGATTAATGCATTCACAAAGCTCATAAAGAAATCCAAATATTAATATTATTTCCTTGAGTATATAGCCCCTCACTAGGATCAAGACCAGTGAGGATCTCATAGCTATACCTCCAGGGATAAAGATGAGGTCAGGTTTGGAGCAGGTCAGGTCAGACTCAACACGTGCTATAATGGAATTTTTCTTCCAAGTTTCCTTATAAATAGGCAATGAAAATTTTATAATTATTCAACATGAACATACTCATGGTGATTTTTATTCCCACCCAAATCTTACATAAAATTACTTTATTAATATAAGTGTCTAAGGTTTTGTGAATCAGGTTTGAGTACATACAGAAGGGTCCCACTTATATGGCGGGTTAGGTTCCAGGATACCGCCGTAAAGCCGAAATCGCCGCAAAGTGGATCACTCTTTTTCACTGATAAACGCGTCATAACATGTTTACACTATCATATATTTAGTTAGCAATAGAACTAGGCATAAAAAAAGCAATAAAAAGTTAAATACACATACAGTACACTCATTATTTACCTTAAATTATTTGTAGTCTTAATAGAGGGTGAGAGGTGAGTATTTATTGTAGAAAGTCAGGTGTGGTAACTCGTCCGGCTCCCACACCTACACAAAAAATACAACTTAAATTTAAAGCACCTCAGAGTGATTAATATTATTATTATTACCATCGACATACCTTGTTCACTGAGTTAATCATTTCTAACAACTACCCCTAGATGCCATCGTAAACGGGACGGGAAAATGTAAACAGACGAACGCGTATTAATACCTGTCTGCTTAAATAATAATACAATATAATAATATTTTTATATCTACAAGTACATGTACAAAATATACAAACCTAGCTGACATCAATGACATACTTCTACACAGAAAGCCGCTTGTTATGCAGAGCATTTCGGGTAAATTAGGTTAATTTTGTCCCAGGATGCGACCCACACCAGTCGACTAACACTGATGGGCAAACATGGACAACAGATGTAAGAAAATACGCTCAATGATTCTACCCTCTCCGGGAATCGAACCCGGACACTCGGCATGTGGAGCGAGAGCTTTTGCCACCAGGTCACGGGCCACAGCGGCATTTCGCATACGTTAGTGAAGCTTACATTGTGTACAAGTTATCTTTGCGTTGGTGCAGTAGAATAAATAACAACAACACTCACATTCTCATGCAACATACCATTTTTAGAGGGAATGACGTTATGAGTGAAGGCATACGAGAGGAATAATTTTCTACAGTTACCCCCAGTAATACTATAGTGTACCTCTTTTCTCTGGTGCTGGACTAGAGAAAATTTAATTCTTGCTGTGACTCAAACAAGCCGCCCGGTTACCACATAGTAAGTAAATTTATTCAGGTACAGGTAAACATAATACATTTACATAAATTATGAAACATAGCAGCATATGTGTAGATTACCTAGGATAACCCAAAAAGTGAGACAAAATGACGTATGTCCATTGGGATCCTTGTAATAACATATTATTACAGTGTATAAAGGACCCCAATAGAAATAAATCACTTTGACGTTTTTGGGTTATCCCAGGTTCTCTACACATATGCTGCTGTATATGATAATCTATGTAACTGTATTTGTGTATACCTAAATAAACTTACAATAAGGCTGGGAACCTAAGCAATTATGGTACTAGGGGAAGGGAGAACAATTTTGCAGTACTATCTTCAAGAAAAATAGTAGGTCTGATGTCAGCAACTATAGGCCTGTTAGTATACTCAGTATAATATCCAAAATTCTAGAGAGGGCGGTGTATTCTCAAGTAGTTAAGTACCTTAATGACAACAACATTCTCCATAGCTATCAATCGGGCTTTAGAAGATCTTACTCAACCGACACCTCCCTAATTAATCTGATGGATTACCTAAGAACTGAAATGTCAAAGAGGAACCTCATAGGTATGGTAACCTTAGACCTGCAAAAGGCCTTCGATACTGTCAACCACAATATATTATGTACGAAACTTCAAGCTATCGGTATAGGTTCTGTAGACTGGTTTAAGTCCTACCTTAGCAACAGGAGACAAATTGTCAAAATCAACAAAACGGAATCAGAACCCTGCCGATAACGTGGAGTTCCCCAAGGTAGTATTCTGGGTCCCTTATTATTCTTATGTTATGTCAATGACATGCTTTTCAGTGTCAAGTGCAAACTCTTACTGTATGCAGATGACAGTGTCCTGTTAGTGTTTAGGTAAAGACCCACAAGATATTGCTAATGTTTTAACACTGGAACTGGAGTCCTGCAGCAAATGGTTAGTAGACAACAAACTATCATTACACCTCGGGAAAACTGAAGCCATTCTCTTTGGCACGAAACATAAACTGAGAAGGGTAAATAATTTTAATGTCCAGTGTAATGGGGAGCCATCACTTTGGGTTTTATCAGTAAAATATCTGGGAATCCCCTTTGACCCATGCATGTCAGGAGAATTGATAGGGAACAGTGTAGTAAAAGAAAGCGAATGCCAGACTGAAGTTCCTGTATAGACAAGCACAGTGTCTACCTACTGAGGCTCGCAGGACCCTATGTCTAGCCCTTATATGCCATATGAATTACGCTTGCTCTTCATGGTACTCTGCCTTGACAAAAAAACTGAAAGATAGACTGCAAATCACCCAGAACAAAATCTAAAGATTTTATCCTGGGGCTGGGACCAAGAGAACATGTAGGCCAGGATGAATTACAGCAGTTGGATATGCTGAATGTTGAAGACAGAGTAAAACAACTGAAGCTAAATCATGTTTATAAAATTGCTCACAAACAGTGTCCAGAATATCTTGCTGTCAATTTTGTCAAGGTTGGGAACCAAAGCAATCATAGTAGTAGGGGGGAGAGAGCACAACTTTGTAGTACCCACAGTCAGTGGCCAGGCTTTAAACACCTTTTATTGTACAGCAATAAAGGAATGGAACAGACTACCCGCACATGTCAAAGCCAGTCTAGCATGAACCAGTTCAAGAAGAGTGCCAAAAGGTGTCTGATGAATGTAGCTACAGAAAGGGAGGAGATGATTTTCTATTTTTTAGCTAACATACGTGTAAATTTTACCTTATTCCTAGTAATGACCCTCGTATTGTAGATAGTCTTAATGACCCTCGTGTAGTAGATAGTCTTTTTAGTATGATAATAAGATGTTATCTTCATTATAGAATAATAAGAAAATATTATAACCTTTATATTATAATAATAAGGTAAAAGGACCCCAATGGAAATAAGTCACTCAGTCTGACTTTTTTGGGTTATCCCAGGTTCTCTACACATATGCTGCTATGTATGATAATTCTATGTAACTGTATTTGTGTATACCTGAATAAACTTACTTACTTACTTACCCACAGTAAGTAGTCAGGCTTCAGACATTTTATTGTACAACAATAAAGGAGTGGAACAGACTGCATGCACATGTCAAAGTCTGTCAGAGCCAGTTCAAGAACGACAGCCAAGAGGTACCTAATGAATGTAGCTACAGAAAGAGTGATTTCTAGAATATCTAACATACATGTACTGTAATCTGATCCTGTCTTTAATATTAATGAAGATAACTGATTTTACTTTATCCCCAGTATATCTTCTTTTATTGTAAATGATTTTCACATAGTTAAATTACTTACCTGTTATAACTTTGAAGTTTAAACAACAATTATTACAAGAACGTCAATGGAAATAAGTCACTTGTCTGACTTTTTTGGGTTATCCTAGGTAATCAACACATGCTGCTAAATATGATAATTTATGTAACTGTATTTATGTGTACCTGCACCTGAATAAAAACTTACTTACTTACTAAGAGTAGGTAAAGTTAGTTATTTACAAAAATACTGAAGATAAGATCACATCACAATAATAGGTACATGTATGTTAGCTGTACAAGAAGTCACTCTCCTCCCTCACATTTATTTATTTTATGTCTTTGTAAACAGTACATTGAGATTTTGTATTTACAATAGTGGGTTGCAATGCAAAGAGAACCTCTATTATACCTAGGCATTATGGGCCAACTTAACATTATTGGCTTACAGACTATTTTTTTTTTTATTCGCCGGTATTTTCCCGGCCCGGGTCTTTTCCAAGTAGTGGTGACCCGGCCTTGGCTCCCTATCTGGGGAGTGTCTCGAGACCTAAGTTTCCCATGGGAGGAGGTACAAGTACCCCCTCATCATTGGGACCAAGTGTCCCCAGGCCTAGCCACGTCCGAGACTACTTAACACTAAGGATTATATCATAGTTGTACAGCAGGATAGTAATTATTTCATAGTTGTATAGTAAATTATTAATTATAAGTGAATCAAATTTGTATAAGACAAAAGATATATTCATATATTCTAAAATGCTTTTTGTGAAAACAATGATTCAATTATATTCCTGTCAACAGTGGATAAAAGGTCCAAAGTGATTGTTGAAGTTATGATGTGGGAGTACATAAGTGAGTATGTGTGTACTGAGTATTTAGCGTTTAGTCTAGGGTGATTAAGTGGCTTTTGAGAAGAGTCTTAATTGATTTTCAATCCGGGTTACTTTTATATCTTCTGGTAATGAATTCCATATTTTGGGGCCCTTTATGTGCATAGAGTTTTTACACAGTGTGATATGGACACGAGGTATATCAAAAAGAGATCTGTGTCTTGTGTTGTGGTCATGTGTCCTGTTTAGGTTGGTGAGGAGAAGTTTGAGTGGAGGGTTTATATTTGCGTGAATTGTTCTGTGTATGTAGTAGGCACATGAATAAGTATGGATGTTCTTAATGGTGAGAAGATTCAGACTTTTGAAAATTGGCGGAGTATGCTGGCGGGAGTGGGAATTTGTTATTCTTACTGCTGCTGCTGCATTCTTACTGCTGCCTGTCAATTTGTTCTACTGTTAGCATAAGTATTAAATTTGTATGTTATGTAATGCGGTTATATAATTTTGAAAAAATATCATAGATGGATTAACGTAATGTAATATACTTTAATGCACCCCAGAGCTGAGTTTGCCTCTAACAACCATGCGACGGGGTTAATAAAATACGAAGATGCCCAGGACACTGGACAGGAATAACCTCCAGTGTTTTTTCTTGTGTGACGGCTCCGTAATTTCGTAGTGGAGTGAAGTTTGTATTTCAGGTTATCCACTGTGGTGGAAAATGACGTGGTAATGCGATGCTGAAGGTGGCTTATGACTCTGCAAGTCCTGGGGGTTACTGCTTCTCTCTGATTTTTTCCTTTCTGATTTGGGGGGAAAAATTGGACTTGTCAGCAGGAATTACGTATTGTTATTAGGGATCGGTTTTAAAGCGGTTGGAACTGACAAAGAGTTGTGTTTTATTTAAAAAAAAACTGAGAGGTGTTATGTGTATCTGTGTACACCAGTGATGTGTGTGGTTTATGTGTAGTACATGTATGTGCTGTATGCTATGTATGTACATATATACTTATATATCATTATATATTATATATATATATATTTATCTCATATATATATATACTATATAATATATATATATATATATTTACTATATATTATTTATATATGTCGTGCCGAATAGGTATATATGGTCAATTAGCAAGTAACTAATTGAAGATTAAGTTCCATTCTAAATTTTCTCTTAGTACAATTTTTTAAAGATATATTTTTTTTTTCATTTTGTTAATGTAAAATATTAATATTTTTGTACTAAATGAACCTTAAGAACACATACCTAACCTTAATATAAACAAGCACAAATACAAGTGATTTTGATTCATTAAAGAACTGCGGCTGGACCTGGACGAGATCTGCGTTGCCCTGCCAGCACTCTGTGAACTGAACACAATAACACATCACTCTATCCTTTGGACACCATCCTTAAACACCAGGTTGCCCAGCAGTACTGAGAGTGTTATCTGATTTCACGATATATCGACTGTTCGTGAAGGCTGGTACACCAAACAGGAAAGAGGATCTAAAATAGTACTCTGAGGCTACTGACCACGATGTCCTTGCATCAGGATAAAATGCTCTGTTCTAATGGGCACCTGGTGTTTAAGGATGGTGGTTCAAATAGGATAGAGGTGATGCATACTGTGTTAAGCTTCCATCAGGGTGGGCATGGGAATGCAGGCTCGAGTTTTGTCCAAAGCTGTAGTTTCTATTAATTGAGATATATTTATTATATTATATATATATATATATATATATATATATATATATATAATGTGTGTGTGTGTTGTGTGTGTTGTGTGTGTGTGTGTGTGTGTGTTGTGTGTGTGTGTGTCTAGTGTGTGTGTGTGTGTGTGTGTGTGTGCGTCGTTGTGTGTGTGCTGTGTGTGTGTGTGTGTGTGTTTAATCAGTCTGTAGTGGAAGGTAAGGCGGGGTTGGAGGTCGGCCTAGGAATGGCAATATAAGAGACTGGGAGGCCCCCCCCCCGATGTAAAAAGGAGGTTTTGTGTCGTAGCGAGGGGCTTGAGTAGACTTCCAGCAGGCATGAATCGAGCCGTGTTTGATAGGAGTGATGGAAGTACAAATTGGTTGTTCTTAATACTGGACGTGCTGTTGGAGTGTGAGCAAAAGTAACATTTATGAAGGGGGTCCATCAGGGAATATCCCGACAGGCCTCCGGACTTGACGTTTGGTCCGATGGCGACAGACAGTGCCTGCACTCTGATGGAGGGGTGTTAATGTTTGTCAGTTCTAAATATCTGTAGTGTAATAGCACCCTTCTGGCACAAGACAGTGAATGCGACCGTCGGACCCCCAATGATGGTCCGAAAAGTACTCTTTTGACACAAGCTTTTTCTTTTTCGGGGCCCCACCCTGCCCTTGAGTGGGAATCGGCCAGTGGTGAATAATCAAAATGAATAAAATATAAATCTATTTATATTATATATATTTATATATATATATATATAAATAACCCCTATATATATATATCAATTATATATAATAATACTATATATCGTATACAAGTGTATTATACCTCTATATATAATTCATATATATTTATATATTATCATATAATATATATGCAGAACAACCAATGTGAAAATTAGTGAAATTCCATACAACTTTCAAGCGATTTTCTCACGTTATCCAAGAAATCTAATTTACTTCATAAACTTGGTTCACACCTCTAGGTCTGCTAGTAATACAGAGTTCATTTGCCTCAGAGAAGATATATTCGTGTCATATGAGAGACAGATTTCGTCAATATCCAATATGTCTCTAGGTTCATTGTATATGACCCACTTCTCTTTCTCAAAGTGACTCCCCTACCACTGTCTTTTCTCCGATTATTCTTCTTTTCACCTTAGATTGGTTACATAGTTATACGATTAATTGAATTCTGTCTGTCTATTCGGATCTTCCTCTATTACCTTTCCTAAGACTATGGAACTTCATTGTTATCTTCCAGAGTCTCTCGGCATTGTCTCAATTATTGATTTGTTACTGATATTGTCAGTGATTTAGAAAAAGAAAATGCTTCCGCGTCCTCTCGCCAGTCACAATGGTACCGGCACTAATGTCAGGTCTCCACTACGTTTCATGCATGCACTTCATTCAAAAGCCTTTCACATCTTATCCTCATTGTGCCGTGTTTGGCGTTCATTATCCGTTTGTGTATTTTGTGTTTCTTTGATTCTACTGTGGTTTTCCCCTATTTCTAATCATAAAATCATCTTTGAAACGTTTCAACTCTTCCATACAGACATGTATATTTCGTGATTGATCTTTATTTACTAGTCTTGAGTACTCGTCGGCTCTTTCTTATGATGTCGGTCGTGAAGTTGTCCTGGCTCAGACGTGGCTCTTGCATGCAATGTCCATTCTCAAAATGTGTATCCCCAGTTTCTCTTCCCACCCTTTCATTATTTCGATGTCTGGAGTTTCGCACTTGATTTCATTTTTCTTACTGCACTCCGTTTCATGATGTTTTTTCCCGCACTCTTGCTCTTATGGGATTTTGCAATTTCTGGTTGAAGAGATGGCTTTTTTTTTCGCTCTTACATTTTCTGGGTATGAAAGGTCTCCTCTATCTTCTGGACCTTTTATGGCACTACGTACTCCTTTTATCTCTCTTTGTCTCTTTCCTATCTGTTTTCATTCCGGTGTTTAGTGTAACTTCAGTGATTCCCTCATCATACTGTAAAGTTTCTTCTCTCTGAAATTGGTTTCTGTCGTCCCTCCTCCTCTCCTCATGTATATTATCTCAATGTTTTTATAGTAACAAAGATTTAGAAAAATTCAGGACTGTGTGATTGCTAGCGCGCAAAGGCCTCTCATATATTCTATCTCATTATCAGATGTCTTTGGTAATACACTGATACAGTCATTGCTGGCTACATCCTCTCTTTCTCTACTTCCATGTTTTTGATGCCTCAGTTTTAACGTCTTACTTTTCCTGTTTATTTTTTGTTTTAAAAATTCTCATGATTAATAGCTCTGTTCTTCGGCTACATGGGGATGTCTTACTGCTTCTGCTATAATGTACAACCATTGTTTTGGTTGTTGTTATTGTCTACTATTTTCGTGGTGGCCGTCTTGATAACTACTACTGCTGGTACTTTGGGTATCAGTGTTTCCAGTTGTCTAATTACCAATGAACATCAATTTTCTGATTCCCCTCTCATCTTTCAAAATCCTCAGCTGGTTCTGATATGAAGTGCAATTCCTTCCTCTCTTCTCTGCTTCCTTTTCTTTCTTCACAACTGATGCTAATAAACAGGACTGATATCCCTCCGACTGGCCGATAACAACTCTGCTTATTAGTTTATAGTTATGCCACTCGAGGATAGACTTTGATATTTAAGTTTGCCTCTGCTATATGGTCTTACAACTTCACTGTTGTTCGCCCTGATAATCTATCTGAATTTCTTGAACATCTACTATAGAGTTTTTTTTTTTTACTATGCTTTCGTGTGCTTTCTAGCAGGCCCGGATTTGTCAAGTTCATTTTGTTCTTTGGCTAGCCTCTTCAAACAAGCAGGCGGATGTGATAAAAGTTTAGATTAGTACAATTTCTCTGGATTTAGTTAATTTCCAATAATGAACAGGATTTGGAGTGAGTTGTTCTCCAGTCTTTTAATATTCCTTTTATTTTATCCACACAATGCTAGCATATAAAGTTGCTTTAGACATTCCTTATAGCATTGGTGAGAATTCATAGTTGATCAAAAATATCTGTTCTTCGGTTGGTATTTCTAAGTCCTGTACTTTTTTAATAGTTGTAGTTTTTATCAATGATGCTGAGTATGCTATCTCGTTAGCCAATGACCTGTTTAGTCTCTCCTGTGTACTACTTGGTGTTTTAAGACACTGCTAATGAAAGGAGTCTGATTTTATTTTTAAAGGACAGGTGGGATATGTTCCTGATTTATCAGAAAACTAACACTTCTACTCCTCGGCCTAGTTCAATGCTCATGAATGTAGTGATGTGAAGTTATATACTGCAAAGTCTCATCATGGTGTCGGAATAAACATCTTATACTTTCGAAGTGAGTATTTACCTGCTGTTGGTTAAGCTGGAAGGTGAGGATGTGTTTAGCTGAGACTGTGATTAATACCACTACATTAGTGAGAAAGCTATTATATCCAGTCATACAGATTATGGTCAAATGAGGATTCTGTCGACCCTATGACTTTTCTTGCTGGGCTAGTAATTATAGATGGTAATTAGCCAACGGAATTGTACATGTTGTTCAGGAAGACAGGTACTGAGAATACTTTCTAAATTTGAAGATGAAGGATTGAATCGAACTCTCCTAGTGTTTATCAGGTGACGTTTTAATTTCTTGTTAATTATCATCTTGTTTTCCAAGAATGTCATGAAGTTGGAGCACTAGCTATCGAGGAAGATCTGTCAAAAGTCCAGTTGTAACTGGGGTCTCTCATATTTAGTTGTTAAATATTTACCGAGTTTATCCTGATACTTTTTGATGTGTGCGCATCTCACTTCACTTTGAGTTCAGTAAATTACAATTCTCTTCCTCCTGCATGAATCAAGAGAACCTGTATGGGCATTGTGTGTTTCCAAGGTAAGCTAATCATCCGTCTGTCCTAGCTGTCGCTGTTTAAAGCCAAGATTAGGTTAGCGCATATTAAAAGACTCCAGAAGCGCAAGTGAAGTTCTCATTAATGTTTTACTCGAGGATCTAAACATTATATTAAACACTGATATATATTCCTTGGTATGTGTGTGAATAACACGTTTTTGTTAGAAATTTGCTGTGTAATATTGCGACCTCTTTGGAAAGGAATAACCTGTTAAAATTGAATTCAGGGTAAATTTTATATTAACACTGAGGCCGGCAATTATCACCCATCTGACGGGAGAATTCATCTCCAAATCCCAGCCACCAGTTTACTAAGATCAAGTAAAGAAAAAAGATTATACAATTAATTAACCTAATATAACCTAAAATGAACTATACAATGTAGTATACATAAATCGTACAGTAATACACAACTAAATAAATATAACACTATCTTACCAGTACAACATTAAGATCCTGTACAGTAATTATGACTCCGCCGGTAATGGTCACTAATTGTAAACTTAGCATTATAATTACGTTCTCTTGAGGCATTAATTATTATTTAAGAATTTGCAAAATGTTCTCAGTATTGGAAAAATACACATCAGCATAAATAAAGATTAAAGTTTTAGTTACATTAAAATAATGAAACGTTGTGAACTTTATCATTTGTCGTTGAAGCAAATAATGACACGTATGAGCTATTAATTTTTTTAATCAATTAATGATTAATAATTAAGTCACCTTTTAAATGGCAAATAACAGGTAGGTAGGTTAGTATGATATAATAATTTAGTTAATAAAGCAAATGAAACTACGGAAAATATAAAAATTGATAACAGGAAAAAAATTATAAATTTAGCTGCACATTCTGCTGAGCTGAGTATCACTGATATATTCGAATATTTGGATAAATTGGGTTATTCAGCACCGTATACAGTCGTCTGATTAAAACAGGTCCAGGAGGGGTACATGAACTGAGATACTCCGCGGAATGGTTGTGAGGTACATACTGTGGATCTTGTGTCTCAGTATGGCTAGCATCGTGAAGGATAAGGTGAAGCATGCAGTGTTTCAATTGTCTCGTGCATTAGTACTTTTGTATAATCTGATACACCTGTGTTGCCATATACGTGTCTGTGACCGTCTTTGCTGATGTCCAGAGACCAGTGACCGCATTGCAATTAAAGTCAATGTCTCTTACGAAAGAAATGAAGGAAAGAATCAGAGAAGCATGGCAAGGCTCGCTGTAGGCCCTAGTGCGAATTACCCAATACTTGATTAGTCAAGGATGACCGAGCACGCGACCCAGTGACGAAGGAACGAGCCTCTTGCCCCTGATCGATCAACACGGATTTATATACTTCTAGGAATCGTAATGCAACTTACATTCCTGAATATGCAGTTTCAGCTGGTGCTGTTAAAAAGTGTGCTGTCTCCTGCCAAGTCTGTGGTCCTTCGCCTCCGGTCTACTAATTATGATGCTCAAATTATCCTAAGTGGGGGCTGTGGTTTTTCTTATCTCAAGTGGTTATGTTAATAGTCAGTTCTGTGATCTGCCCTGGTAATTTGATTCTTGTCTCTCTGCTTATAATTGGCGGCCTACACTGTTAATATTTTCTGACATATGAAATGAGTAGTTTCAGTTCATCCAAAGATGCTTGGGTAAATGGTGAGAGTTGTATATATAATGCTCAGCTTTCTGATTATAATGCTTTAGACATGCGATATAAAACTGGACCTTTACGCAACCTGGGCTTATGCTATAAGTTACCAGGGACGATGAGGAACTTTGTGTTGCAGTGAGTGAGTCTCAGTGAAGAACACGTAAACCTCCATCCAGCGAAACGATTATCAAGACTGATGAGGGATACTTGTATGTTGTAGCTGAACACGTCTCAGTGAAGCAACATACGTTAAACTTCCAATCCCCAGAGAAGATCTATCATGACTGAGTGAGGCAGTTACTTGTGTCGTAGACTGAGGTCTCAGGTGAATGCCAACGCAGCACGCATCACCCAATCCACACCTATACTGTCTACACACTATACTGTCATACCTATCAACTTATAAAAGACTTTTTTCTATTTTATGAATGAAACTTTTATTACACCCTCAAAAAAATAATATAAAAGTACAATTATTGTCTAAATATGCCAGTAAGAATAGACGGTGTTTATTTAACAAAAAAAAAAAAAAAAAAAATAAAAACGTTATGCATTCTATGATGGGCTTCCAGACAATTGTATGTTTTGTGCAGTAAATTTTAACATAGATTTTGTATTTGTATCAAAATTTTTTGTTAAAAATTAGTTGAGTCGTTGAGGCCAGAACTCTGCGCTCTTTCACATGTATCCTTCATCGGGGCCTCTTTCTCTCTCCCTTCATCTGGCTCTTACACTCTTCTACTTCATCTGGCTCTTTCACTCCTCTTTCATCTGGCTCATTCACTGTCCTCTACATCTGGCTCTTTCATGTCCTTCATCTGGCTCCTTTTCACTGTCCTTCATCTGGCTCTTTCACTCTCCTTCATCTGGCTCTTTCACTCTCCTTCATCTGGCTCTTTCACTCTCCTTCATCTGGCTCTTTCACTCTCCTTTCATCTGGCTATTTCAACTCACCTTCATCTGAGCCTCTGATTCACTCTCCTTCATCTGGCCTCTTTCACTGTTCATCCTGGCTTTTCACTTGATTCCATTGGCTCTTTCACTGTTCTAATCGGTGCTCTTTAAATGTTCTTAATCTGGCTCTTTCAACTCTCCTTTCATCTGGGCTCTTTCACTATTCGTCGGGCTCTTTTCACTCTGTATCCTTAACGTCTGGCTCTTTTCACTGTTCATCTGGCTACTTTCACTGTTCTTACTCTGGCTCTTTCACTGTCTTGTCATCTGGCTCTTTCAGTCACTGTTCTTCATCTGGCTCTTTCACTCTCCTTCATCTCTGCTTTTCCACGTTCATCTGGCTCTTTTACTGTCTTCATCTGAGCTCTTTCACTGTCTTCATATACGGATCTTTCATAGTCACTGTTCTTTCTCTGGCTCTTTCAAGTCACTTTGCTCTTCATCGGCTCTTTCATCATGTTTTCATCTGGCTGCTTTTCAGTCACTGTCTTATCTGCTCTTTTCAGTCACTGTTCTTCATCTGGCTCTTTCACTTTTCTTCATCTGGCTCTATCACTGTTCTTCAACTGGCTCTTTTCTGTTTACTCTCTCTTCATCTGGCTTTTTGACAACTTGTTCTGCTTCATCCTGGCGCTTTTTCACTGTTCTTCATCTAGCTCTTTCAGGTCATTCTTCTTTCATCTGGCTTTTTTCACTGTTTCTTCATCTGGCTCTTTCAGTCACTGTTCTTCATCTGGCTCTTTCAGTCACTGTTCTTCATCTGGCTCTTTCAGTCACTGTTCTTCATCTCGCTCTTTCAGTTGTCCATGTTCTTCTCTTCTCGCTTCTTTCATCGATCACACTGTTCTCAATACTGCGCTTTTTCAGTTACTGTTCTTCATCTGGCTCTTTCAGTCACTGTTCTTCATTCTCGGCTCTTTGTCTCGTTACCTGTTCACTTCACTGGCCTCTTTTCACGATGAGATCCTTCATCTGGCTCTTTCTGCACTGCTTTCTTCATCTGGGCTCTTTCACTCCAGTCACTGTTGTGTCCAATCTGGCTCTTTCAGTCCACTGTTATTCATCTCGTCTTTCCAGTCACTCGTTCTCATCTCGCATCTTTCAGTATTGTTCCTTCTTCTGCGCTTTCAGTCACTGTTCTTCTTCTGGCTCTTTCAGTTTAAACTGGTCTTTCGGATGGCCTCTTCTCAGCCCGGTTCGTTCATCTGGATTCCTTCTCAAGCTTATACTGTTTCTTACATGACTGGCTCTTTCCACAATGTTCTTCATCGGGCTCTTTCAGTCATACTGTTCTCACATCTTAGGCTCTTTCAGTGCTGTGATTCATTCTAGCTCTTTCTCTCTGAACACTGTTCTTCATCTGCAAGCCTTTCAAGTCACTGTCTTCATCTGGCTCTTCAGTCACTGTTCTTCATCTGGCTCTTTCTGTTTACTGTTCTTCATCTGGTTCTTTCACTGTTACTGTTCTTATCTGGCTCTTTCAGCTTACTGTTTTCATCCGAGAATCTTTCACGTTACTGTTCTTCATCTGGCTCTTTCTGTCCACTGATTATTGACTCATCGCTCTTCATTAGTCACTGTTCTTCATATGGCTCTTTCAGTCACTCTGTTCTTCATCTGGCTCTTTTCCTAGTCCACTGTTATTCATCTGGCTTTGCTGAAAGTTTACTACTAAAGTTTTTCCGCAAAAGACAGGACTGGTAATCATGGTTACATGCAATACAACATAAACTTAATAAATTTTACCGTAAACTTGTACATTCTAAAACAAACAAACAAAAAAAAAGAGATAATCTGGGTGCGCATGGAGCTGTTTCTTAGCTGGGTAGTTGTCTGTTCTCAGCTAGATAAGGAGATCTATTATTTAATGATGCTGTGTTTATCAGCAGCGCTGGGCAAGTTTCTTAACATGTGATGTGTCTGTACACCTAGTAGTAAAATAGGTGCTGTGTGCTAGTTACTGTTTTAGGAGATGGAGGACAGGCACACTCTACCCTGAAAGTGCTGGGGGTTTCAATGCGAGCTGGAGGTAGATAAAAGATACTAAATTTAACAGCCGCACTGAAATTGAGGTGATTCAGAGCCAATCATAGGTGCTGGAAGTATGTGAAAACAGTGATGCCTTGTACCAACTGATTCGCATGGTAATACCTTCCGTTGGGTGGAGAGAAGGGATGGTCAGGGACACCCTGCGCAGTGTGCAGTGGGCAGGTAACTGGGTTAGCAACAGTGGCAGGGTATGAGAGGAGGTAAGTCACGGCAATGCCTGTTCTAAATGAACACAATTTCATAAGGTGCATGATGTTGTTTACTTTAAGATAATGTGCACATGTTACACTGGGAACGCCACCATCGACTCTGATAATAGTGGAGTGACTCCTACTCACGATAGTAATAAGATACTATATACATAAAGACACCCCACAAATGAACATGCTTGAGGCTGCTTTACTTCTCCAATGGCCAGTCAATGTAACATAAAAACAAAAGGCAAACTTCTTATCTCAGAGTTGTAAAAAGATGACTGACATGTGATTCTTTTCAGTTCCTCCTTCACTTGTATTATGCACACGAAGAATTCTATACTATGGTTCACCACTATTCTAGTACTAACTCTGCAACTATTTTGCTGTACTCTTGCTATTGAAGTTCACAGCAACAGGTGTTATACTAGGTACCGTTCTTCGGCGACCTAGCCTCAACTGTACAACATCTGTGTTCTGATCCCTCTAATAGAGTTTGTTTTGCACCTCAACAGGCGCACGGTGAAGCAAACGTCTGTCCGCCACCTAAATTTTCCTGTTAGTTCGCTCATGTGTTTATTTTTTAAAGTATATTTGGGTGTCTTATCGAGAGTTAAATCATAAAACATGTGTGTGTCTTCTTCGTGTGACATGATCTTATAATTCTCACTAATGTGGAAAATAAATTATCGACAATCACTTCATCGAACGAAGGTTATATAAAAAATGTGTACAATCAGTATTATTATGTGTGTGTGTGTTACGTGCGCGCGCAGATCGCGTGTGCCTGTGGTGTACTCACCTATTGTTACTCATAACCTATTGTGGATGATGCAGGAGGTCGGTCCACAGCTTCCTGGCCCGCCTCTACAACTGATTGCCTACTTGGTCCCTCTCTCTCCTGCTCCATGAAGCTTTTTCATACCTTCGCTCTTAAAACTATGTTTTGGTTCCGCTCCACTACGTCCTTGCTAGACTATCTCCCTCGGCATGTCTACTTCTTATGGACTGAAAGAAAATTCTTCCTAACATCCTTAGATTCATCTGAGTCTTCAACTTCCAATTGTGACCTAGTTGTGTGTCTGTTGTCCCAATTCTCGGAACATTCCCGTCTTTGTCCACCTCGTCTATTCCGCGCTGTATTTTAATTCTGTCGTTATCATGTTTCCCTGACCCTCCTGTCCTCAGTGTCGTCAGGACGATTTGCCTCAACCTTTCTAGATAGTAGGACACTCCCCGTAGCATTGGGGACTTGTCTTGTTGCGTAACCGTTAGCCCTTTCTCTAATTTCTTTGAACGTGCTTGACTAGGTGCGGGATTCCAAAACTGGTGCGCATTACTCCAGCATGGGCCTGACGTAATGGTCTATACAGAGTCTTGCAACGATATCCCTTACTGACGGTATCGGAAAGATAATCCGTTTAGGTTTGCCAGTCGCCCCAGTATGCTGCAGCAGTTATCTGATTATGATGCGCATCGGGAGATATGTTCGGTGTTTTTACTCCCCCACAGATCTTTTTCCTTGAGTGGCGATTTGCTAGACTTTGGCCATTAAACCTATAAATCTCGATGTCTGCGGTCTTCTTTGCCTTCCCCAATTCTTCAGACTTTGCAAATATGGGCGGAGTTAAACTCATAGGAGCAGTTGCTGGACCAGGCTTGTAGCCTAGTCCTAGGTCTCTATTGTAGGCCTGCCTGATCCTCATCCGATTTGATTCTTCTACATTAATTCACATCGTCCGCAATACAGGGACAATTTCTGTGATGTACTCATCCTAGTGATGTTGCGGGAGGTCGAGTGTTGTGTGTAGTGCTGTGTGTGTGGTGTGTTGTGTGTGTAGTGTGAGTGTGTGTGTGTTGTGTGTGTGTGTTCGTGTGTGTGCGAAGTTTGTGTGTGTCGTGTGTGTAATGTGTGTGTGTGTGTTGTTATGGGAGGATAGTGAAGTTTATTTTGTTATCTAATTGATATCGCTAAGATTGACGGATATTAGTCGCCTATGTTGCCATTACCTGTAGCCGGATTCGAGAAAGGTAAATTACTCTTCATGCCCAGCCTGAGGCCACAGACTTCCCTGCTGACTGCTTGAAGACCACCAGATTTGCCGTCTGAACCCCGCTGAGAAGAGTAACAAGACTCTGAGGTTATAGATACACTGTGGGTGTGGTGGGCGTGTGTGCGATGTGGTTGGTGTGTATCGTGTGGGGTGAGGATGGTGTTGCATGTGGCGTGTGACAGGTGTAGTGCGTGTGTGTGTGGAGTGTGTGCCGATCCTGTGTGTGATATTTTTAAAATGTGTGGGGGACGACTTGGGCACAGACATCAATTTATCAGAGACTATTTTTGCGTCTAGTCTGTGAATTTACTATGTCAATTGTTTTCCCTCTTCAAGGTCATTTATGTAAAGCATGACCAATCAGTGGGCCCAAATTTAACCCATTGTGGGAACGCACTTGTGAATGATACCCATCTCAGGATTTTCATAACCACTTACGCAGACTCCTACGTGGTGGTCTGCCTCCAATCCATGGCAGGCCTTTTTTCCCAGTACATGTGGAAGCTATCACTTCCTTTAACAGTCTTTTGTGTGCTACACTATCAAAAGCCCTTACCTGAAATCCATATAAAAAACACAAATTTATCGTTATTGTTTATCCATGATGTCACTGCTGATCGGCAGGAACAAGCCTCCTTGTGATACCGTGATGAGCATAATTGACACTCAATTTGTTTTTAAATGTGTCTCTTATAATACCGGCTATTAACTGTTCTCTAATAAATTTTGCATTCATTGGAGGGTCTGGCGGTTATATGATGGGGAATGACTTACCTTGATTTAAAAATAGGAATGAGTAGCCATCTTCCACATCTCAGACACTTAACTTGTTTGGAAAAACTATATTAAATGGTTAGTTAATGGGAGGGTTTTATTTTTTTCCCCCATAATACAACAGTTCCATTTTGAACTTTTTTAGAATCCTTAAAGGATAGTTTTTTTTATTTTTATTTAGGTTTTTTGTTTCGCCAGGGTACACTGAAGACAGTCGAAAAACGAAAATAAATTTTTTTTTTCTTTTGCAACTATTACATAGTGTGGTTTACATACTAACAGAATATTACAGTACAAAGCAAACCATATCATGCGAGGCATTTCAACGGAGCCTGGGGGGGAGGGGTTATTTGCTGCAGTCTGACAACCCTGTTGATTAGCTACTTCTCGCCTGTAGTGGGAGGGTAGAGGGTAGCACTTTTATGGAACCGGTTGCCATGGGTTGAGTCTCGCCCACTGGCTTCGAGTTTTTAATAGGTTTACTAGTGGACCTTCTATAACATAGCTCAACCTTCCCAGGTTTAATTGGCATATAATATGATTACCTACTATATTTTTTGATGATTTTTTTATTTATTAATCGAAATGGACTGCGATATTCAGTCTCAGTGTTCAGAGTAGATGTGAACGGGCATGATGTGGGTTATGGATGGGATTCTCAGGGGAGGGTGAATTTTATTGGGAAAATGTGATCTTCAGTGGGAGGGTGAATTATGATGTGATCTTCATGGGGAGGGTGAATTATGATGTGATTTCAGTGGGAGGGGGTGAATGATAGTGATGTGATCTTCACGTGGGAGGGTTATGATTATGCTCATGTGATCTTTACAGTGGACACGAGGGATTAGATTATGATGTGCCCTTCCATTCAGTGAGGAGGGTGAATTATGATGTCGATTCTTCAGTGGGGAGGCACCACGTGAATGACATTATGATGTGATCTTCAGTGGGAGGAGTGAATTATGATGTGATCTCAGTGGGGTGGGTGGGGGAATTTTATGATGTGATCTTCAGTGAGGATAAGGAGTGGATTATGAATGTGATTTCTCACTAAGGAGAGGGTGAGGATTATGAATGTGATCTTCAGTGGAGAGGTGGCATTATGATGTGATTTCAGTGGGAGGGTGGATTATGATTGTGATTCTTCAGTGGTGAGGTGGGCTATTCTGCTAGTCTTCACAGTGGAGGGTGGGTTATTCTGCTTAGTCTTCACAGTGGGGAGGGGATGGGTTTATTCTGCTAGTCTTCACAGTGGAGAGGGTGTGTTATTCTGCTAGTCTTCACGGTAGAGAAATCGAGGGTGGGTTATTCTGCTCTAGTCTTCACTGTGGGAGGGTGGGTTATTCTGCTAATCTTCTCAGTGGGAGGGTGGTTATTCTGACTAATAATATTCACAGTGGCGAATGGGTGGGTGTTATTCTGCTATCACGTTCACAAGATAGGAAAGAGGTGGGTTATTCTAGCTATAATCTTCACAGTGGGCAAGGGCTGGAGTTATTCTGCTAATTTCATACAAGTGGGCAGGTTGGGGGGGGGGTTTTTATGCTAGTGAGTTCACCATAGGTGGGAGGGTTGTGAGGTCGTATTTCTGCTAGTCTTCACAGTGAGCGAGGGTGGGAGTTATTTGCTATCTTTCATCAGTGGTGAAGGGTGGGTTACTTCTGCTAGGTCTTTCTCAGTGGGAGGGTGGTTTTTCTGCTAAATCTTCAACAGTGGGAGGGTGTAGGTTATTCTGCTGCAGAATCTTCAAGTGGAGGGTGCATGGCAGGGTGGGTTCATTTGCCTATTCCTTCACAGTGGGTGGGTGGGTTATCTCTGCTAATCTTCACAGTGAGGAGCGGTGGGTATTATGCTATTCTTCACAGTCGGGAGGGTGGGTTTTATTCTGCTAGTCTTCACAGTAGGGAGGTTGGTGTTAGCTCTGACTAGTCTATCACAGTGGGAGAGGAGGGATTATTCTGCTAATCTTCACAGTGGGAGGGTTGGGTAGAATTCTGCTAATCTTCTCAGTGGGGGGTGGGTTATTCCTGATAGTTCTTCACAGTGGGAGAGAATCGTACTCTATGGGAGGGTGGTTGTTCTTTGTCTAATCTTCTAAGTCGGGAGGGTGGGTTTTTGCTAATCTTCACAGTGGGAGGGCGGGTTATTTCTGCTAATTCTTCTCAGTGGGAGGGTGGGTTATTCTGTTAATATTCACTGTGGCGAGGGTGGGTTATTCTGTAGTCTTCACCAGGGGGGTGTGTTATTCTGCTAGTCTTCACAGTGGTGAGGGTGGGTTATTCTGTAATCTTCACAGTGCGGTGGTTGGGTTATTCTCTTGTCTTTCACAGTGGGAGGGTGGGTTTATTCTGCTAATCTTCACACAGTGGGAGGAGGGTGGGTTATTCTGCTAATCTTCAAGTGGAAGGGTGGGTGTTTTTCTGCTAATCTTCACAGTGGGAGGTTGGGTTAGTTGCTAATTTCACAGTGGGGAGGGGTGGGTAATTTGATAATCTTCACAGTGGAGGTGGGTTATTCTGCTAGTCTTCACAGTGGGAGGGTGTGTTATTCTGCTAGTCTTCACAGTGGGAGGGTGGGTTATTCTGCTAATCTTCTCAGTGGGCGGGGTGGTGTTATTATGCTTGTCTTCACAGTGGGGGGTGGGTTATTCTGCTAATCTTAACAGTGGAGGGTGGGTTATTCTGCTAATTTCACAGGGGGGAGTGGTTTGGGAGGATGGGTTATTTGCTAGTCTTCACAGTGGGAGTGGTGGGTATCACCAGGTTGTTCCCACTCGTATGTCAAAGTGCTGGGCAGGAGGTGGGGGAGGTGTAGGCAAGGCGGTGGGCAGGCGAGGGAAAGGTAGGCCAGGGGGGGCTGTTCTAGAGGAGCAACGAGGGGGGGGAGGAGAAGGGGCATATAACAGATCATTTTACTAGGTATAACAAAAAACATGTAAAGATTTATTGTCAGCTGAGTAAAGGAACGGGAGCGCGAGGGAGGTCATGGGGAGGGGAGGAGAGGTATGGTAGGAGGATGAAGGTAATGGGGGGGAGATGTCATGGGGGGGGTGGGAGGTTGTGGTAGGCGAGATGGAGGTCATGGGAGAGGGAGGAGAGGTAATGGTAGGGTGGATGGAGTGGGAGGATTGGATGGGGAGGAGAGGCCATGGTAGGGAGGAGAGAGGCATGGGAAGGCTGGGTGGCGTCAACTGGCATAACACACGACTCTGGTATAGCAGTTTCACCCATCAATCAGTGACTTGGTCCTTAGGCAACATAGATAAATTTAAAAACCTAACAAATCCCACAGCCCTGATGATGTATCTGTTATTGCAAGGGTTCTAGAATGTAAAAGAGGAGCTTAGCAACACTTCTGGCTAAATCTTTTCAACATATCACTACTAACTGGCATGGAGGTTTGCATGCATTTTGTCCACTGGGTTCCTTCCCAAAACGCGAATCACAACAGCCGACTAACGCTCAGATACCTACAGTATTTACTGATAGGTGAACATGGGCAGCAGTTACAAACTAATCCCTCTTAGAAATTGAACCAGGGTTCAATTTCAACGTATTCTAGGCTCTAGGGTCAACGGCTTGCTTTTATGGTCCTCTTGACATTGCACTAAGTGGGGTGGAGGCTTTGTCCACTCACACACAGAATAACAAGGGCTGAGTGCCTCTAACAACCATGCGACGGGGTTATAAAACTACGCAGATGCCCCAGGGAACTGGCAGGGAATAACCTCCAGTGTTTTTTCTTGTGTGCCGGCTCCGTAATTACGTAGTGGATTGAAGTTTGTATTTCAGGTCTACCACTGTGGTGGAAATGACGTGGTAATGCGCTGCTGAAGGTGGCTTATGACTCTGCAAGTCTGGGTACTGCTACCTCTGATTTTTTCCTTTCTGATTTGGGGGGAAAAATTGGACTTGTCAGCAGGAATTACGTATTGTTATTAGGGATCGGTTTTAAAGCGGTTGGAACTGACAAAGAGTTGTGTTTTATTTAAAAAAAAACTGAGAGGTGTTATGTGTATCTGTGTACACCAGTGATGTGTGTGGTTTATGTGTAGTACATGTATGTGCTGTATGCTATGTATGTACATATATACTTATATATCATTATATATTATATATATATATATTTATCTCATATATATATATACTATATAATATATATATATATATATTTACTATATATTATTTATATATGTCGTGCCGAATAGGTATATATGGTCAATTAGCAAGTAACTAATTGAAGATTAAGTTCCATTCTAAATTTTCTCTTAGTACAATTTTTTAAAGATATATTTTTTTTTTCATTTTGTTAATGTAAAATATTAATATTTTTGTACTAAATGAACCTTAAGAACACATACCTAACCTTAATATAAACAAGCACAAATACAAGTGATTTTGATTCATTAAAGAACTGCGGCTGGACCTGGACGAGATCTGCGTTGCCCTGCCAGCACTCTGTGAACTGAACACAATAACACATCACTCTATCCTTTGGACACCATCCTTAAACACCAGGTTGCCCAGCAGTACTGAGAGTGTTATCTGATTTCACGATATATCGACTGTTCGTGAAGGCTGGTACACCAAACAGGAAAGAGGATCTAAAATAGTACTCTGAGGCTACTGACCACGATGTCCTTGCATCAGGATAAAATGCTCTGTTCTAATGGGCACCTGGTGTTTAAGGATGGTGGTTCAAATAGGATAGAGGTGATGCATACTGTGTTAAGCTTCCATCAGGGTGGGCATGGGAATGCAGGCTCGAGTTTTGTCCAAAGCTGTAGTTTCTATTAATTGAGATATATTTATTATATTATATATATATATATATATATATATATATATATATATAATGTGTGTGTGTGTTGTGTGTGTTGTGTGTGTGTGTGTGTGTGTGTTGTGTGTGTGTGTGTCTAGTGTGTGTGTGTGTGTGTGTGTGTGTGCGTCGTTGTGTGTGTGCTGTGTGTGTGTGTGTGTGTGTTTAATCAGTCTGTAGTGGAAGGTAAGGCGGGGTTGGAGGTCGGCCTAGGAATGGCAATATAAGAGACTGGGAGGCCCCCCCCCCGATGTAAAAAGGAGGTTTTGTGTCGTAGCGAGGGGCTTGAGTAGACTTCCAGCAGGCATGAATCGAGCCGTGTTTGATAGGAGTGATGGAAGTACAAATTGGTTGTTCTTAATACTGGACGTGCTGTTGGAGTGTGAGCAAAAGTAACATTTATGAAGGGGGTCCATCAGGGAATATCCCGACAGGCCTCCGGACTTGACGTTTGGTCCGATGGCGACAGACAGTGCCTGCACTCTGATGGAGGGGTGTTAATGTTTGTCAGTTCTAAATATCTGTAGTGTAATAGCACCCTTCTGGCACAAGACAGTGAATGCGACCGTCGGACCCCCAATGATGGTCCGAAAAGTACTCTTTTGACACAAGCTTTTTCTTTTTCGGGGCCCCACCCTGCCCTTGAGTGGGAATCGGCCAGTGGTGAATAATCAAAATGAATAAAATATAAATCTATTTATATTATATATATTTATATATATATATATATAAATAACCCCTATATATATATATCAATTATATATAATAATACTATATATCGTATACAAGTGTATTATACCTCTATATATAATTCATATATATTTATATATTATCATATAATATATATGCAGAACAACCAATGTGAAAATTAGTGAAATTCCATACAACTTTCAAGCGATTTTCTCACGTTATCCAAGAAATCTAATTTACTTCATAAACTTGGTTCACACCTCTAGGTCTGCTAGTAATACAGAGTTCATTTGCCTCAGAGAAGATATATTCGTGTCATATGAGAGACAGATTTCGTCAATATCCAATATGTCTCTAGGTTCATTGTATATGACCCACTTCTCTTTCTCAAAGTGACTCCCCTACCACTGTCTTTTCTCCGATTATTCTTCTTTTCACCTTAGATTGGTTACATAGTTATACGATTAATTGAATTCTGTCTGTCTATTCGGATCTTCCTCTATTACCTTTCCTAAGACTATGGAACTTCATTGTTATCTTCCAGAGTCTCTCGGCATTGTCTCAATTATTGATTTGTTACTGATATTGTCAGTGATTTAGAAAAAGAAAATGCTTCCGCGTCCTCTCGCCAGTCACAATGGTACCGGCACTAATGTCAGGTCTCCACTACGTTTCATGCATGCACTTCATTCAAAAGCCTTTCACATCTTATCCTCATTGTGCCGTGTTTGGCGTTCATTATCCGTTTGTGTATTTTGTGTTTCTTTGATTCTACTGTGGTTTTCCCCTATTTCTAATCATAAAATCATCTTTGAAACGTTTCAACTCTTCCATACAGACATGTATATTTCGTGATTGATCTTTATTTACTAGTCTTGAGTACTCGTCGGCTCTTTCTTATGATGTCGGTCGTGAAGTTGTCCTGGCTCAGACGTGGCTCTTGCATGCAATGTCCATTCTCAAAATGTGTATCCCCAGTTTCTCTTCCCACCCTTTCATTATTTCGATGTCTGGAGTTTCGCACTTGATTTCATTTTTCTTACTGCACTCCGTTTCATGATGTTTTTTCCCGCACTCTTGCTCTTATGGGATTTTGCAATTTCTGGTTGAAGAGATGGCTTTTTTTTTCGCTCTTACATTTTCTGGGTATGAAAGGTCTCCTCTATCTTCTGGACCTTTTATGGCACTACGTACTCCTTTTATCTCTCTTTGTCTCTTTCCTATCTGTTTTCATTCCGGTGTTTAGTGTAACTTCAGTGATTCCCTCATCATACTGTAAAGTTTCTTCTCTCTGAAATTGGTTTCTGTCGTCCCTCCTCCTCTCCTCATGTATATTATCTCAATGTTTTTATAGTAACAAAGATTTAGAAAAATTCAGGACTGTGTGATTGCTAGCGCGCAAAGGCCTCTCATATATTCTATCTCATTATCAGATGTCTTTGGTAATACACTGATACAGTCATTGCTGGCTACATCCTCTCTTTCTCTACTTCCATGTTTTTGATGCCTCAGTTTTAACGTCTTACTTTTCCTGTTTATTTTTTGTTTTAAAAATTCTCATGATTAATAGCTCTGTTCTTCGGCTACATGGGGATGTCTTACTGCTTCTGCTATAATGTACAACCATTGTTTTGGTTGTTGTTATTGTCTACTATTTTCGTGGTGGCCGTCTTGATAACTACTACTGCTGGTACTTTGGGTATCAGTGTTTCCAGTTGTCTAATTACCAATGAACATCAATTTTCTGATTCCCCTCTCATCTTTCAAAATCCTCAGCTGGTTCTGATATGAAGTGCAATTCCTTCCTCTCTTCTCTGCTTCCTTTTCTTTCTTCACAACTGATGCTAATAAACAGGACTGATATCCCTCCGACTGGCCGATAACAACTCTGCTTATTAGTTTATAGTTATGCCACTCGAGGATAGACTTTGATATTTAAGTTTGCCTCTGCTATATGGTCTTACAACTTCACTGTTGTTCGCCCTGATAATCTATCTGAATTTCTTGAACATCTACTATAGAGTTTTTTTTTTTTACTATGCTTTCGTGTGCTTTCTAGCAGGCCCGGATTTGTCAAGTTCATTTTGTTCTTTGGCTAGCCTCTTCAAACAAGCAGGCGGATGTGATAAAAGTTTAGATTAGTACAATTTCTCTGGATTTAGTTAATTTCCAATAATGAACAGGATTTGGAGTGAGTTGTTCTCCAGTCTTTTAATATTCCTTTTATTTTATCCACACAATGCTAGCATATAAAGTTGCTTTAGACATTCCTTATAGCATTGGTGAGAATTCATAGTTGATCAAAAATATCTGTTCTTCGGTTGGTATTTCTAAGTCCTGTACTTTTTTAATAGTTGTAGTTTTTATCAATGATGCTGAGTATGCTATCTCGTTAGCCAATGACCTGTTTAGTCTCTCCTGTGTACTACTTGGTGTTTTAAGACACTGCTAATGAAAGGAGTCTGATTTTATTTTTAAAGGACAGGTGGGATATGTTCCTGATTTATCAGAAAACTAACACTTCTACTCCTCGGCCTAGTTCAATGCTCATGAATGTAGTGATGTGAAGTTATATACTGCAAAGTCTCATCATGGTGTCGGAATAAACATCTTATACTTTCGAAGTGAGTATTTACCTGCTGTTGGTTAAGCTGGAAGGTGAGGATGTGTTTAGCTGAGACTGTGATTAATACCACTACATTAGTGAGAAAGCTATTATATCCAGTCATACAGATTATGGTCAAATGAGGATTCTGTCGACCCTATGACTTTTCTTGCTGGGCTAGTAATTATAGATGGTAATTAGCCAACGGAATTGTACATGTTGTTCAGGAAGACAGGTACTGAGAATACTTTCTAAATTTGAAGATGAAGGATTGAATCGAACTCTCCTAGTGTTTATCAGGTGACGTTTTAATTTCTTGTTAATTATCATCTTGTTTTCCAAGAATGTCATGAAGTTGGAGCACTAGCTATCGAGGAAGATCTGTCAAAAGTCCAGTTGTAACTGGGGTCTCTCATATTTAGTTGTTAAATATTTACCGAGTTTATCCTGATACTTTTTGATGTGTGCGCATCTCACTTCACTTTGAGTTCAGTAAATTACAATTCTCTTCCTCCTGCATGAATCAAGAGAACCTGTATGGGCATTGTGTGTTTCCAAGGTAAGCTAATCATCCGTCTGTCCTAGCTGTCGCTGTTTAAAGCCAAGATTAGGTTAGCGCATATTAAAAGACTCCAGAAGCGCAAGTGAAGTTCTCATTAATGTTTTACTCGAGGATCTAAACATTATATTAAACACTGATATATATTCCTTGGTATGTGTGTGAATAACACGTTTTTGTTAGAAATTTGCTGTGTAATATTGCGACCTCTTTGGAAAGGAATAACCTGTTAAAATTGAATTCAGGGTAAATTTTATATTAACACTGAGGCCGGCAATTATCACCCATCTGACGGGAGAATTCATCTCCAAATCCCAGCCACCAGTTTACTAAGATCAAGTAAAGAAAAAAGATTATACAATTAATTAACCTAATATAACCTAAAATGAACTATACAATGTAGTATACATAAATCGTACAGTAATACACAACTAAATAAATATAACACTATCTTACCAGTACAACATTAAGATCCTGTACAGTAATTATGACTCCGCCGGTAATGGTCACTAATTGTAAACTTAGCATTATAATTACGTTCTCTTGAGGCATTAATTATTATTTAAGAATTTGCAAAATGTTCTCAGTATTGGAAAAATACACATCAGCATAAATAAAGATTAAAGTTTTAGTTACATTAAAATAATGAAACGTTGTGAACTTTATCATTTGTCGTTGAAGCAAATAATGACACGTATGAGCTATTAATTTTTTTAATCAATTAATGATTAATAATTAAGTCACCTTTTAAATGGCAAATAACAGGTAGGTAGGTTAGTATGATATAATAATTTAGTTAATAAAGCAAATGAAACTACGGAAAATATAAAAATTGATAACAGGAAAAAAATTATAAATTTAGCTGCACATTCTGCTGAGCTGAGTATCACTGATATATTCGAATATTTGGATAAATTGGGTTATTCAGCACCGTATACAGTCGTCTGATTAAAACAGGTCCAGGAGGGGTACATGAACTGAGATACTCCGCGGAATGGTTGTGAGGTACATACTGTGGATCTTGTGTCTCAGTATGGCTAGCATCGTGAAGGATAAGGTGAAGCATGCAGTGTTTCAATTGTCTCGTGCATTAGTACTTTTGTATAATCTGATACACCTGTGTTGCCATATACGTGTCTGTGACCGTCTTTGCTGATGTCCAGAGACCAGTGACCGCATTGCAATTAAAGTCAATGTCTCTTACGAAAGAAATGAAGGAAAGAATCAGAGAAGCATGGCAAGGCTCGCTGTAGGCCCTAGTGCGAATTACCCAATACTTGATTAGTCAAGGATGACCGAGCACGCGACCCAGTGACGAAGGAACGAGCCTCTTGCCCCTGATCGATCAACACGGATTTATATACTTCTAGGAATCGTAATGCAACTTACATTCCTGAATATGCAGTTTCAGCTGGTGCTGTTAAAAAGTGTGCTGTCTCCTGCCAAGTCTGTGGTCCTTCGCCTCCGGTCTACTAATTATGATGCTCAAATTATCCTAAGTGGGGGCTGTGGTTTTTCTTATCTCAAGTGGTTATGTTAATAGTCAGTTCTGTGATCTGCCCTGGTAATTTGATTCTTGTCTCTCTGCTTATAATTGGCGGCCTACACTGTTAATATTTTCTGACATATGAAATGAGTAGTTTCAGTTCATCCAAAGATGCTTGGGTAAATGGTGAGAGTTGTATATATAATGCTCAGCTTTCTGATTATAATGCTTTAGACATGCGATATAAAACTGGACCTTTACGCAACCTGGGCTTATGCTATAAGTTACCAGGGACGATGAGGAACTTTGTGTTGCAGTGAGTGAGTCTCAGTGAAGAACACGTAAACCTCCATCCAGCGAAACGATTATCAAGACTGATGAGGGATACTTGTATGTTGTAGCTGAACACGTCTCAGTGAAGCAACATACGTTAAACTTCCAATCCCCAGAGAAGATCTATCATGACTGAGTGAGGCAGTTACTTGTGTCGTAGACTGAGGTCTCAGGTGAATGCCAACGCAGCACGCATCACCCAATCCACACCTATACTGTCTACACACTATACTGTCATACCTATCAACTTATAAAAGACTTTTTTCTATTTTATGAATGAAACTTTTATTACACCCTCAAAAAAATAATATAAAAGTACAATTATTGTCTAAATATGCCAGTAAGAATAGACGGTGTTTATTTAACAAAAAAAAAAAAAAAAAAAATAAAAACGTTATGCATTCTATGATGGGCTTCCAGACAATTGTATGTTTTGTGCAGTAAATTTTAACATAGATTTTGTATTTGTATCAAAATTTTTTGTTAAAAATTAGTTGAGTCGTTGAGGCCAGAACTCTGCGCTCTTTCACATGTATCCTTCATCGGGGCCTCTTTCTCTCTCCCTTCATCTGGCTCTTACACTCTTCTACTTCATCTGGCTCTTTCACTCCTCTTTCATCTGGCTCATTCACTGTCCTCTACATCTGGCTCTTTCATGTCCTTCATCTGGCTCTTTCACTGTCCTTCATCTGGCTCTTTCACTCTCCTTCATCTGGCTCTTTCACTCTCCTTCATCTGGCTCTTTCACTCTCCTTCATCTGGCTCTTTCACTCTCCTTCATCTGGCTATTTCAACTCACCTTCATCTGAGCCTCTGATTCACTCTCCTTCATCTGGCCTCTTTCACTGTTCATCCTGGCTTTTCACTTGATTCCATTGGCTCTTTCACTGTTCTAATCGGTGCTCTTTAAATGTTCTTAATCTGGCTCTTTCAACTCTCCTTTCATCTGGGCTCTTTCACTATTCGTCGGGCTCTTTTCACTCTGTATCCTTAACGTCTGGCTCTTTTCACTGTTCATCTGGCTACTTTCACTGTTCTTACTCTGGCTCTTTCACTGTCTTGTCATCTGGCTCTTTCAGTCACTGTTCTTCATCTGGCTCTTTCACTCTCCTTCATCTCTGCTTTTCCACGTTCATCTGGCTCTTTTACTGTCTTCATCTGAGCTCTTTCACTGTCTTCATATACGGATCTTTCATAGTCACTGTTCTTTCTCTGGCTCTTTCAAGTCACTTTGCTCTTCATCGGCTCTTTCATCATGTTTTCATCTGGCTGCTTTTCAGTCACTGTCTTATCTGCTCTTTTCAGTCACTGTTCTTCATCTGGCTCTTTCACTTTTCTTCATCTGGCTCTATCACTGTTCTTCAACTGGCTCTTTTCTGTTTACTCTCTCTTCATCTGGCTTTTTGACAACTTGTTCTGCTTCATCCTGGCGCTTTTTCACTGTTCTTCATCTAGCTCTTTCAGGTCATTCTTCTTTCATCTGGCTTTTCAGTCACAGTTTCTTCATCTGGCTCTTTCAGTCACTGTTCTTCATCTGGCTCTTTCAGTCACTGTTCTTCATCTGGCTCTTTCAGTCACTGTTCTTCATCTGGCTCTTTCAGTCAATGTTCTTCTCTTCTCGCTTCTTTCATCGATCACACTGTTCTCAATACTGCGCTTTTTCAGTTACTGTTCTTCATCTGGCTCTTTCAGTCACTGTTCTTCATTCTCGGCTCTTTGTCTCGTTACCTGTTCACTTCACTGGCCTCTTTTCACGATGAGATCCTTCATCTGGCTCTTTCTGCACTGCTTTCTTCATCTGGGCTCTTTCACTCCAGTCACTGTTGTGTCCAATCTGGCTCTTTCAGTCCACTGTTATTCATCTCGTCTTTCCAGTCACTCGTTCTCATCTCGCATCTTTCAGTATTGTTCCTTCTTCTGCGCTTTCAGTCACTGTTCTTCTTCTGGCTCTTTCAGTTTAAACTGGTCTTTCGGATGGCCTCTTCTCAGCCCGGTTCGTTCATCTGGATTCCTTCTCAAGCTTATACTGTTTCTTACATGACTGGCTCTTTCCACAATGTTCTTCATCGGGCTCTTTCAGTCATACTGTTCTCACATCTTAGGCTCTTTCAGTGCTGTGATTCATTCTAGCTCTTTCTCTCTGAACACTGTTCTTCATCTGCAAGCCTTTCAAGTCACTGTCTTCATCTGGCTCTTCAGTCACTGTTCTTCATCTGGCTCTTTCTGTTTACTGTTCTTCATCTGGTTCTTTCACTGTTACTGTTCTTATCTGGCTCTTTCAGCTTACTGTTTTCATCCGAGAATCTTTCACGTTACTGTTCTTCATCTGGCTCTTTCTGTCCACTGATTATTGACTCATCGCTCTTCATTAGTCACTGTTCTTCATATGGCTCTTTCAGTCACTCTGTTCTTCATCTGGCTCTTTTCCTAGTCCACTGTTATTCATCTGGCTTTGCTGAAAGTTTACTACTAAAGTTTTTCCGCAAAAGACAGGACTGGTAATCATGGTTACATGCAATACAACATAAACTTAATAAATTTTACCGTAAACTTGTACATTCTAAAACAAACAAACAAAAAAAAAGAGATAATCTGGGTGCGCATGGAGCTGTTTCTTAGCTGGGTAGTTGTCTGTTCTCAGCTAGATAAGGAGATCTATTATTTAATGATGCTGTGTTTATCAGCAGCGCTGGGCAAGTTTCTTAACATGTGATGTGTCTGTACACCTAGTAGTAAAATAGGTGCTGTGTGCTAGTTACTGTTTTAGGAGATGGAGGACAGGCACACTCTACCCTGAAAGTGCTGGGGGTTTCAATGCGAGCTGGAGGTAGATAAAAGATACTAAATTTAACAGCCGCACTGAAATTGAGGTGATTCAGAGCCAATCATAGGTGCTGGAAGTATGTGAAAACAGTGATGCCTTGTACCAACTGATTCGCATGGTAATACCTTCCGTTGGGTGGAGAGAAGGGATGGTCAGGGACACCCTGCGCAGTGTGCAGTGGGCAGGTAACTGGGTTAGCAACAGTGGCAGGGTATGAGAGGAGGTAAGTCACGGCAATGCCTGTTCTAAATGAACACAATTTCATAAGGTGCATGATGTTGTTTACTTTAAGATAATGTGCACATGTTACACTGGGAACGCCACCATCGACTCTGATAATAGTGGAGTGACTCCTACTCACGATAGTAATAAGATACTATATACATAAAGACACCCCACAAATGAACATGCTTGAGGCTGCTTTACTTCTCCAATGGCCAGTCAATGTAACATAAAAACAAAAGGCAAACTTCTTATCTCAGAGTTGTAAAAAGATGACTGACATGTGATTCTTTTCAGTTCCTCCTTCACTTGTATTATGCACACGAAGAATTCTATACTATGGTTCACCACTATTCTAGTACTAACTCTGCAACTATTTTGCTGTACTCTTGCTATTGAAGTTCACAGCAACAGGTGTTATACTAGGTACCGTTCTTCGGCGACCTAGCCTCAACTGTACAACATCTGTGTTCTGATCCCTCTAATAGAGTTTGTTTTGCACCTCAACAGGCGCACGGTGAAGCAAACGTCTGTCCGCCACCTAAATTTTCCTGTTAGTTCGCTCATGTGTTTATTTTTTAAAGTATATTTGGGTGTCTTATCGAGAGTTAAATCATAAAACATGTGTGTGTCTTCTTCGTGTGACATGATCTTATAATTCTCACTAATGTGGAAAATAAATTATCGACAATCACTTCATCGAACGAAGGTTATATAAAAAATGTGTACAATCAGTATTATTATGTGTGTGTGTGTTACGTGCGCGCGCAGATCGCGTGTGCCTGTGGTGTACTCACCTATTGTTACTCATAACCTATTGTGGATGATGCAGGAGGTCGGTCCACAGCTTCCTGGCCCGCCTCTACAACTGATTGCCTACTTGGTCCCTCTCTCTCCTGCTCCATGAAGCTTTTTCATACCTTCGCTCTTAAAACTATGTTTTGGTTCCGCTCCACTACGTCCTTGCTAGACTATCTCCCTCGGCATGTCTACTTCTTATGGACTGAAAGAAAATTCTTCCTAACATCCTTAGATTCATCTGAGTCTTCAACTTCCAATTGTGACCTAGTTGTGTGTCTGTTGTCCCAATTCTCGGAACATTCCCGTCTTTGTCCACCTCGTCTATTCCGCGCTGTATTTTAATTCTGTCGTTATCATGTTTCCCTGACCCTCCTGTCCTCAGTGTCGTCAGGACGATTTGCCTCAACCTTTCTAGATAGTAGGACACTCCCCGTAGCATTGGGGACTTGTCTTGTTGCGTAACCGTTAGCCCTTTCTCTAATTTCTTTGAACGTGCTTGACTAGGTGCGGGATTCCAAAACTGGTGCGCATTACTCCAGCATGGGCCTGACGTAATGGTCTATACAGAGTCTTGCAACGATATCCCTTACTGACGGTATCGGAAAGATAATCCGTTTAGGTTTGCCAGTCGCCCCAGTATGCTGCAGCAGTTATCTGATTATGATGCGCATCGGGAGATATGTTCGGTGTTTTTACTCCCCCACAGATCTTTTTCCTTGAGTGGCGATTTGCTAGACTTTGGCCATTAAACCTATAAATCTCGATGTCTGCGGTCTTCTTTGCCTTCCCCAATTCTTCAGACTTTGCAAATATGGGCGGAGTTAAACTCATAGGAGCAGTTGCTGGACCAGGCTTGTAGCCTAGTCCTAGGTCTCTATTGTAGGCCTGCCTGATCCTCATCCGATTTGATTCTTCTACATTAATTCACATCGTCCGCAATACAGGGACAATTTCTGTGATGTACTCATCCTAGTGATGTTGCGGGAGGTCGAGTGTTGTGTGTAGTGCTGTGTGTGTGGTGTGTTGTGTGTGTAGTGTGAGTGTGTGTGTGTTGTGTGTGTGTGTTCGTGTGTGTGCGAAGTTTGTGTGTGTCGTGTGTGTAATGTGTGTGTGTGTGTTGTTATGGGAGGATAGTGAAGTTTATTTTGTTATCTAATTGATATCGCTAAGATTGACGGATATTAGTCGCCTATGTTGCCATTACCTGTAGCCGGATTCGAGAAAGGTAAATTACTCTTCATGCCCAGCCTGAGGCCACAGACTTCCCTGCTGACTGCTTGAAGACCACCAGATTTGCCGTCTGAACCCCGCTGAGAAGAGTAACAAGACTCTGAGGTTATAGATACACTGTGGGTGTGGTGGGCGTGTGTGCGATGTGGTTGGTGTGTATCGTGTGGGGTGAGGATGGTGTTGCATGTGGCGTGTGACAGGTGTAGTGCGTGTGTGTGTGGAGTGTGTGCCGATCCTGTGTGTGATATTTTTAAAATGTGTGGGGGACGACTTGGGCACAGACATCAATTTATCAGAGACTATTTTTGCGTCTAGTCTGTGAATTTACTATGTCAATTGTTTTCCCTCTTCAAGGTCATTTATGTAAAGCATGACCAATCAGTGGGCCCAAATTTAACCCATTGTGGGAACGCACTTGTGAATGATACCCATCTCAGGATTTTCATAACCACTTACGCAGACTCCTACGTGGTGGTCTGCCTCCAATCCATGGCAGGCCTTTTTTCCCAGTACATGTGGAAGCTATCACTTCCTTTAACAGTCTTTTGTGTGCTACACTATCAAAAGCCCTTACCTGAAATCCATATAAAAAACACAAATTTATCGTTATTGTTTATCCATGATGTCACTGCTGATCGGCAGGAACAAGCCTCCTTGTGATACCGTGATGAGCATAATTGACACTCAATTTGTTTTTAAATGTGTCTCTTATAATACCGGCTATTAACTGTTCTCTAATAAATTTTGCATTCATTGGAGGGTCTGGCGGTTATATGATGGGGAATGACTTACCTTGATTTAAAAATAGGAATGAGTAGCCATCTTCCACATCTCAGACACTTAACTTGTTTGGAAAAACTATATTAAATGGTTAGTTAATGGGAGGGTTTTATTTTTTTCCCCCATAATACAACAGTTCCATTTTGAACTTTTTTAGAATCCTTAAAGGATAGTTTTTTTTATTTTTATTTAGGTTTTTTGTTTCGCCAGGGTACACTGAAGACAGTCGAAAAACGAAAATAAATTTTTTTTTTCTTTTGCAACTATTACATAGTGTGGTTTACATACTAACAGAATATTACAGTACAAAGCAAACCATATCATGCGAGGCATTTCAACGGAGCCTGGGGGGGAGGGGTTATTTGCTGCAGTCTGACAACCCTGTTGATTAGCTACTTCTCGCCTGTAGTGGGAGGGTAGAGGGTAGCACTTTTATGGAACCGGTTGCCATGGGTTGAGTCTCGCCCACTGGCTTCGAGTTTTTAATAGGTTTACTAGTGGACCTTCTATAACATAGCTCAACCTTCCCAGGTTTAATTGGCATATAATATGATTACCTACTATATTTTTTGATGATTTTTTTATTTATTAATCGAAATGGACTGCGATATTCAGTCTCAGTGTTCAGAGTAGATGTGAACGGGCATGATGTGGGTTATGGATGGGATTCTCAGGGGAGGGTGAATTTTATTGGGAAAATGTGATCTTCAGTGGGAGGGTGAATTATGATGTGATCTTCATGGGGAGGGTGAATTATGATGTGATTTCAGTGGGAGGGGGTGAATGATAGTGATGTGATCTTCACGTGGGAGGGTTATGATTATGCTCATGTGATCTTTACAGTGGACACGAGGGATTAGATTATGATGTGCCCTTCCATTCAGTGAGGAGGGTGAATTATGATGTCGATTCTTCAGTGGGGAGGCACCACGTGAATGACATTATGATGTGATCTTCAGTGGGAGGAGTGAATTATGATGTGATCTCAGTGGGGTGGGTGGGGGAATTTTATGATGTGATCTTCAGTGAGGATAAGGAGTGGATTATGAATGTGATTTCTCACTAAGGAGAGGGTGAGGATTATGAATGTGATCTTCAGTGGAGAGGTGGCATTATGATGTGATTTCAGTGGGAGGGTGGATTATGATTGTGATTCTTCAGTGGTGAGGTGGGCTATTCTGCTAGTCTTCACAGTGGAGGGTGGGTTATTCTGCTTAGTCTTCACAGTGGGGAGGGGATGGGTTTATTCTGCTAGTCTTCACAGTGGAGAGGGTGTGTTATTCTGCTAGTCTTCACGGTAGAGAAATCGAGGGTGGGTTATTCTGCTCTAGTCTTCACTGTGGGAGGGTGGGTTATTCTGCTAATCTTCTCAGTGGGAGGGTGGTTATTCTGACTAATAATATTCACAGTGGCGAATGGGTGGGTGTTATTCTGCTATCACGTTCACAAGATAGGAAAGAGGTGGGTTATTCTAGCTATAATCTTCACAGTGGGCAAGGGCTGGAGTTATTCTGCTAATTTCATACAAGTGGGCAGGTTGGGGGGGGGGTTTTTATGCTAGTGAGTTCACCATAGGTGGGAGGGTTGTGAGGTCGTATTTCTGCTAGTCTTCACAGTGAGCGAGGGTGGGAGTTATTTGCTATCTTTCATCAGTGGTGAAGGGTGGGTTACTTCTGCTAGGTCTTTCTCAGTGGGAGGGTGGTTTTTCTGCTAAATCTTCAACAGTGGGAGGGTGTAGGTTATTCTGCTGCAGAATCTTCAAGTGGAGGGTGCATGGCAGGGTGGGTTCATTTGCCTATTCCTTCACAGTGGGTGGGTGGGTTATCTCTGCTAATCTTCACAGTGAGGAGCGGTGGGTATTATGCTATTCTTCACAGTCGGGAGGGTGGGTTTTATTCTGCTAGTCTTCACAGTAGGGAGGTTGGTGTTAGCTCTGACTAGTCTATCACAGTGGGAGAGGAGGGATTATTCTGCTAATCTTCACAGTGGGAGGGTTGGGTAGAATTCTGCTAATCTTCTCAGTGGGGGGTGGGTTATTCCTGATAGTTCTTCACAGTGGGAGAGAATCGTACTCTATGGGAGGGTGGTTGTTCTTTGTCTAATCTTCTAAGTCGGGAGGGTGGGTTTTTGCTAATCTTCACAGTGGGAGGGCGGGTTATTTCTGCTAATTCTTCTCAGTGGGAGGGTGGGTTATTCTGTTAATATTCACTGTGGCGAGGGTGGGTTATTCTGTAGTCTTCACCAGGGGGGTGTGTTATTCTGCTAGTCTTCACAGTGGTGAGGGTGGGTTATTCTGTAATCTTCACAGTGCGGTGGTTGGGTTATTCTCTTGTCTTTCACAGTGGGAGGGTGGGTTTATTCTGCTAATCTTCACACAGTGGGAGGAGGGTGGGTTATTCTGCTAATCTTCAAGTGGAAGGGTGGGTGTTTTTCTGCTAATCTTCACAGTGGGAGGTTGGGTTAGTTGCTAATTTCACAGTGGGGAGGGGTGGGTAATTTGATAATCTTCACAGTGGGAGGGTGGGTTATTCTGCTAGTCTTCACAGTGGGAGGGTGTGTTATTCTGCTAGTCTTCACAGTGGGAGGGTGGGTTATTCTGCTAATCTTCACAGTGGGAGGGTGGGTTATTCTGCTAGTCTTCACAGTGGGAGGGTGGGTTATTCTGCTAATCTTCACAGTGGGAGGGTGGGTTTTTATTCACCTCAGGTTTATTGTTTCACTCAGGGGGGGTATTTTTTGTCAAGTGACCTGGGCAGGGAGGGGAGGGTGGGCAGGGTGTGGGCAGGGGAGGGAAAGGTGGGCAGGGGGGCTGGATCTAGAGGGAGCAACGAGGGGGGAGAAGGGGCATATAACAGTTCATTTACTACTTATAACAAAAACATGTAAAGATTATTGTCAGCTGAGTAAAGACGGAGGCGAGGGAGGTCATGGGAGGGGAGGAGAGGTCATGGTAGGAGGATGAAGGTAATGGGAGGGGAGATGTCATGGTAGGGGGTGGGAGGTTGTGGTAGGGAGATGGAGGTCATGGGAGGGGAGGAGAGGTCATGGTAGGGGGATGGAGGTCATGGAAGGGGAGGAGAGGCCATGGTAGGGAGGAGAGAGGTCAAGGGAAGGCTGGGTGGGGCAACTGGCATAACACACGACTCTGGAAGCAGTTTCACCATCAATCAGTGACATGGTCCTTAGGCAAATAGATAAATTAAAACCTAACAAATCCCCAGGCCCTGATGAACTGTATGCAAGGGTTCTAAAGGAATGTAAAGAGGAGCTTAGCACACCTTTGGCTAATCTTTTCAACATATCACTACAAACTGGCATGGTGCCAGATAAGTGGAAAATGGCAAATGTGATACCTATTTTCAAAACAGGTGACAGGTCCTTAGCTTCGAACTATAGACCAATAAGCCTAACCTCCATAGTGGGAAAAATTTATGAATCAATAATTGCCGAGGCAGTTCGTAGCCACCTTGAAAAGCATAAATTAATCAACGAATCTCAGCATGGTTTTACAAAGGGGCGTTCCTGCCTTACGAATTTATTAACTTTTTTCACTAAGGTATTTGAGGAGGTAGATCATGGTAATGAATATGATATTGTGTAATGGACTTCAATAGGCTTTTGACAGGGTCCCAACATCAGAGACTATTGAGGAAAATTAAAGCACATGGAATAGGAGGAGAAATTTTTTCCTGGAATAGAGGCATGGTTGACAAATAGGCAGCAGAGAGTTTGCATAAATGGGGAGAAATCAGAGTGGGGAAGTGTCACGAGCGTGTTCCACAGGGGTCAGTGTTGGCCCCCTGCTGTTCACAATCTACATAAACGACATAGATGAGGGCATAAAGAGCGACATCGGCAAGTTTGCCGATGACACCAAAATAGGCCGTCGAATTCATTCTGACGAGGACATTCGAGCACTCCAGGAAGATTTGAATAGACTGATGCAGTGGTCGGAGAAGTGGCAGATGCAGTTTAATATAGACAAATGCAAAGTTCTAAATGTTGGACAGGACAATAACCATGCCACATATAAACTAAATAATGTAGATCTTAATATTACGGATTGCGAAAAAGATTTAGGAGTTCTGGTTAGCAGTAATCTGAAACCAAGACAACAGTGCATAAGTGTTCGCATAAAGCTAATAGAATCCTTGGCTTCATATCAAGAAGCATAAATAATAGGAGTCCTCAGTTGTTCTTCAACTCTATACATCCTTGGTTAGGCCTCATTTAGATTATGCTGCACAGTTTTGGTCACCGTATTACAGAATGGATATAAATTCTCTGGAAAATGTACAAAGGAGGATGACAAAGATGATCCCATGTATCAGAAACCTTCCCTATGAGGATAGACTAAGGGCCCTGAAACTGCACTCTCTAGAAAGACGTAGAATTAGGGGGGATATGATTGAGGTGTATAAGTGGAAGACAGGAATAAATAAAGGGGATGTAAATAGTGTGCTGAAAATATCTAGCCTAGACAGGACTCGCAGCAATGGTTTTAAGTTGGAAAAATTCAGATTCAGGAAGGATATAGGAAAGTACTGGTTTGGTAATAGAGTTGTGGATGAGTGGAACAAACTCCCAAGTACCGTTATAGAGGCCAGAACGTTGTGTAGCTTTAAAAATAGGTTGGATAAATACATGAGTAGATGTGGGTGGGTGTGAGTTAGACCTGATAGCTTGTGCTAACAGGTCGGTTGCCGTGTTCCTCCCTTAAGTCAATGTGACCTGACCTGTCTAGGTTGGGTGCATTGGCTTAAGCCGGTAGGAGACTTGGACCTGCCTCGCATGGGCCAGTAGGCCTTCTGCAGTGTTCCTTCGTTCTTATGTTCTTATGTTCTTATATCCAGGACACATTTCAAAAGCCGTCTTGTTGGTGTATCTCACACTCAAGAGACGCTCAGACAGCATCAGCAGCATCATTCCTTCAGGAAAAACACATGTCTGGTACAGTGCTTGGAGGAACGAACACTAAGTCACCAGGATCATCACAAGATCATCACAGCACATCCACGGACCACAGAGGTACTCAGAACAGAGGACAAATGAAATCAGTACCGGGGACGGTGGGGAAGGGGTGGAGGGCTCATTTGAACCCGCTCTGTAATTTGCTTAGGCGAACCTAACCTATTCCCTGGCATACACGTCCTCCATACCTGTCTCCTAGCACACACGTCCTCTAGAAATATCTAGTACATACGTCCTCCATAAATGCCTCCTAGCACACACTCCCTCCATACTTGTCTCCTATGATACGTCTTCCAGACCTGTCTCCTTACAGTCCCCCATCCTTCTCCAGGAAACACCCTCCTCCCCC
>NC_069416.1:58460030-58477608 GCF_026875155.1 Cherax quadricarinatus
CAGTTAGATTGTGTGTAACACAGTAGATTGTGAGTAACACAGTAGATTGTGTGTAACACAGTAGATTGTGTGTAACACAGTAGATTGTGTGTAACACAGTAGATTGTGTTAACACAGTTTGAATTGTGTGTAACACAGTAGATTGTGTGGTAACACAGTAGATTGTGTGTAACACAGTAGATTGTGTGTAACACAGTAGATTGTGTGTAACACAGTAGAATGTGTGTAACACAGTAGATTGTGTGTAACACAGTAGATTGTGTGTAACACAGTAGATTGTGTGTAACACAGTAGATTGTGTAACACAGTGATTGTGTGTAACACAGTAGATTGTGTGTAACACAGTAGATTGTGTGTAACACAGTAGATTGTGTGTAACACAGTAGATTGTTTGTAACACAGTAGATTGTGTGTAACACAGTAGATTGTGTGTAACACAGTAGATTGTGTGTAACACAGTAGATGTGTGTAACACAGTAGATTGTGTGTAACACAGTAGATTGTGTGTAACACAGTAGATTGTGTGTAACACAGTAGATTGTGTGTAACACAGTAGATTGTGTGTAACACAGTAGATTGTGTGTAACACAGTAGATTGTGTGTAACACAGTAGATTGTGTGTAACACAGTAGATTGTGTGTAACACAGTAGATTGTGTGTAACACAGTAGATTGTGTGTAACACAGTAGATTGTAACACAGTAGATTGTGTGTAACACAGTAGATTGTGTGTAACACAGTAGATTGTGTGTAACACAGTAGATTGTGTGTAACACAGTAGATTGTGTGTAAACACAGTAATTGTGTGTAACACAGTAGATTGTGTGTAACACAGTAGATTGTGTGGGAACACAGTAGATTGTGTGTAAACACAGTAGAATTGTGTGTAACACAGTAGATTGTGTGTAACACAGTAGATTGGGGTTTTAACACAGTAGATTGTGTGTAAAAAGTTTGTAACAAGTAGATTGTGTGTAACACAGTAGATTGTGTGTAACACAGTAGATTGTGTAACACAGTAGATTGTGTGTAACACAGTAGATTGTGTGTAACACAGTAGATTGTGTGTAACACAGTAGATTGTGTGTAACACAGTAGATTGTGTGTAACACAGTAGATTGTGTGTAACACAGTAGATTGTTTGTAACACAGTAGATTGTGTGTAACACAGTAGATTGTGTGTAACACAGTAGATTGTGTGTAACACAGTAGATTGTGTGTAACACAGTTTGATTGGGGTGTAACACAGTAGATTGTGTGTAAAAACAGTAATTGTGTGAAACACATAGATTGTGTGTAACACAGTAGATTGTGTTTGGGACAAGTAGATTGTGTGTAACACAGTAGATTGTGTGAACACAGTAGATTGTGTGTAACCAGTAGATTGTGTTGTAACACAGTAGATTGGTGTAACACAGTAGATTGTGTGAAACACAGTAGATTTGTAACACAGTAGATGTGTTTTAACACAGTAGTTGGTTAACAGTAGTTGTGTGTAACACAGTAGATTGTGTGTAACACAATAGATTGTGTGTAACACAGTAGATTGTGTGTAACACAGTAGATTGTGTGTAACACAGTAGAATTGTGTGTCACAGTAGATTGGTGTTTAACACGTAATTGTGTGTAACACAGTAGATTGTGGTGTAACACAGTAGATTGTGTGTAACACAGTAGATTGTGGGAACACAGTAGATGTGTTAACACAGTAGATTGTTTTGGTAACACAGTAGATTGTGTGTAACACAGTAGATTGTGTGTAACCAGTAGATTGTGTGTAACACAGTAGATTGTGGTAACACAGTAGATTGTGTGTAACACAGTAGATTGTGTGTAACACAGTAGATTTTGTGTAACACAGTAGATTGATGTAACACAGTAGAATTGTGTGTAACACAGTAGATTGTGTTGTAACACAGTAATTGTGTGTAACACAGTAGATTGTGTGTAACACAGTAGATTGTGTGTAACACAGTAGATTGTGTGTAACACAGTAGATTTTGTGTACACAGTAGATGTGTGTAACACAGTAGATTGTGTGTAACACAGTAGATTGTGTGTAACACAGTAGAATTGTGTGTAACACAGTAGATTGTGTGTAACACAGTAGATTGTGTGTAACACAGTAGATTGTGTGTAACACAGTAGATTGTGTGTACACAGTAGATTGTGTAACACAGTAGATTGTGTTTAACACAGTAGATTGTGTGTTTAAAACAGTAGATTGTGTGTAACACAGTAGATTGTGTGAACACAGTAGATTGTGTGTAACACAGTAGATTGTGGTGTAACACAGTAGTTGTGTGTAACACAGTAGATTGGGGTTTTTAACACAGTAGATTGTGTGTAACACAGTAGATTGTGTGTAACACAGTAGATTTGTTGTAACACAGTAGATTGTGTGTAACACAGTAGATTTGTGTAACACAGTAGATTGTGTGTAACACAGAAAATTGTGTGTAACACAGTAGATTGTGTGTAACACAGTAGATTGTGGTAACACAGTAGATTGTGTTTTAAAACAGTAGATTGTGTGTAAACACAGTAGATTGTGTGTAACACAGTAGATTTTGTGTAACACAGTAGATTTGTTTGTAACACAGAGATTGTGTGTAACACAGTAGATTGTGTTAACACGTAGATTGTGTTAACACAGTAGATTGTGTGTAACACAGTAATTGTTTGTAACACAGTAGATTGTGTGTAACACAGTGAATGTTTTTAACACAGTAGATTGTGTGTAACACAGTAATTGTGTGTAACACAGTAGATTGTGTGTAACACAGTAGATTGTGTGTAACACCCGTAGATTTGTGTGTAACACAGTAGATTGTGTGTAACACAGTAGATTGTGAGTAACACAGTAATGTGTGTAACACAGTAGATTGTGTGTAACACAGTAGATTGTGTGTAACACAGTAATTGTGAGTAACACAGTAGATTGTGTGTAACACAGTAAAATTGTGTGTAACACAGAGATTGGTGTAACACAGTAGATTGTTTGTAACACAGTAGATTGTGTGTAACACGTAGATTGTGTTGAACACAGTAATTGTGTGTAACACATTTAATTGTGTGTACACAGTAGATTGTGTGTAAACACATAATTGAGTGTAACACAGAATTTGTGTAGTAAACAGTAATTTTTGAGTAACACAAGGGAATTGTGTAAAACAGTAGATTGTTGTGTAAACAGTAAATTGTGTGTAACACAGTAGATTGATGTAACACAGTATATTGTGTGGGAAACAGAGATTGTGTGTAACACAGTAGATTGGTGTTAACACAGTAGAATGGAGAACACGTAGATTGTTTGTAACACAGTAGATTGTGTGTTAAACACATAAATTTTGTGTAACACAGTAGATTTTGTGCAGCACAGTAATTTTTGTGAACACAGTAGATTTTGGTGTAACACAGTAATTTTGTGTAAACAGTAGATTGTGTTAACACAGTAATTGTGTGGTAACACCAGTAGATTTTGGTGTAACACAGTAAAATTGTGTGTAACCATAGATTGTGTAACACAGTAGATTGTAACACAGTAGATTTTGTGTAAACACATAGATTGTGGTGTAAACGTAGATTGTGTGTAACCCCAGTAATTTTGTGTAACACATAAATTGTATGTAACACGTAGATTGTGTGTAACACAGTAGATTGTGTAACACAGTAGAATGTGTGTAACACAGTGATTTGTGTAACACAGTAAAATGTGTGTAACACAGTAGATTGGTGTAATACAGTAGATGTGTGTAACACTAATTGTGTGTAACACATAATTGGGGTTTAAAAACAGTAGATTGTGTGAAACACGAGATAGGTGTAACACAGTAGATTGTGTAACAACACAGTAGATGAGTAACACATAGATTGTGTAACACAGTAAGAATTGTGGTTAACACAGAGATTGTGTGTAACACAGTAATTTGGGGTAACACGTAATTTTGGGTTTAAAACCCGAGATTTGTGAACACATAGATTTTGTTTAACACAGAAGTTTTTAACACATAATTTGTTAACACATAAATTGTGTGTAACACAAAATTGTTGAACACAGTAGATTGTGTTTAAAACAGTAATTGTAGTAACACGTAGATTTTTGTGTAACAAGAGATTTTTTGGAACACAGTAGGTTTGGTAACACGTAATTGTGAGTAACACAGTAATTTTGGTTTTAACACATAATTTTGTTTAACACATAATTGTGTGTAACACAGAAAAAATTTTTTTGAACACAGTAGATTGTGGTAACACAGAGATTGTGTAACACAGTAGATTTTGTGTAACACGAAAATTGTTTTGTAACACAGGGAAAGTTTTAAAACAGTAATTTTGTGAACACAAGTTGTGGAAAAAAGTAGATTTTTGTCAGCACGTAAAATTTTGTTAACACATAGATTTTGTGTAACACAGAGATGTGTGTAACACATAGATTGGTTAAAAATAATTTTAACACATAGATTTAACACAGAATTGTGTGTAACACAGTAATTGTTGTAACACAGTGATTTGTGAACACAGTAATTTTTGTAACACGAATTTGTGTAACACAGAATTGGTGTAAAACAGTAGATTGTGGAACACAGAAAATTGTGTTAACACAGTAGATTGTGGTAACACAGTAGAATGTGTTTAACACAGTAGTTTGGGGAAACAGTGATTGTGTGAACACAGTAATTGTGTGTAACCAGTAGATTGTGGTAACACAGTAAATTTTTTAACACAGTAATTGTGTGAAAAACAGAATTTTGAGTAACACAGTAGATTGTGAACCAGTAGATGTGTGTAACACAGTAAATTTTTTGGGAACCAGTGATTGTGAAACACAGTAGATTGTTTAACACAGTAGTTGGTGTAACACAGTAGTTGTGTGTAAAAACAGTAGATTGTTTTTAACACAGAATTGTGGTAACACTGATTTTGGGGTAACACAGTAAAATTGGTGAACACATAATTGTGTGTAAAACAGAATTGGTTGAACCAAGATTGTTGTAACACAGTAATTGAGTTAAAAAAAAGTAGATTGTGATAACACAGTAGTTTTTTTAAAAACAGTAGATTTTGTGTAACACAGTAGATTTTTTTTAACACAAGATTTTTTGTAAAACAAAGGGTTGTTGTAACCGAGTTTTTGGTAACACAGTAATTTGTGTAACACAGTAGAATGGTGTAACACAGAGATTGTGTGTAACACAGTAATTGTGTGAACACAGAATTTTGTTAAAACAAGATTGTGTGCACACAGTAATTGTTTTTAACCAGTGATTTGGTAACACAGTAGATGGGAACCAGTAGATTGTGTGTAACACAGTAGATTGTGTGTAAAACAGAAATTGTGTGTAACACAGTAGATGTGTTAACACCGTAGATTGTTGGGAACACAGTAGATTTTGTTAACACAGTAGATTTTTGTAACACAGAGATTGTTGTAAAACAGTAATTTTTGAACACAGTAATTGTGTAAACGTAATTGTGGTAACCAGTAATTGTGTGAACACGTAGATTGTGTGTAACACAGTAAATGTGTGTAACCAGAGATTGGGTTTTAACACAGTAGAATGTGTTAACACATAGATTTTTGTAACACAAAATTTTGTTAACACAGAGATGTGGTAACACAGTGATTGTTGTAACACATTGATTGTTTGTAAACAGTAAAAAAGTGTGTAACACAGTAGATTGTTGGTAACACGAGATTGTAGAACACAGTAGATTTGGAACACAGTAATTGTGTGAACACTAGATTTGGGAACACAGTAATTGTGAGTAAAACAGAGATTTTTGTAACCATAAATTGTGAACACAGTAATTGTTTGAACCAGAAAATTTTTGTAAAAACAGTAGATTGGTTTTAACACAGTAATTGTGGAACCAGTAAATTTTTGTAACACGTAAAAAGTGTGTAACACGTAGATTGTTGTAACACATAGATTGTTTGTAACACGTAGAGTGTGTTTAAAACAAATTTTGTGTAAAAACAGTAGATTGGTGAAAAAACGAGATTTTGTTAACAAAGTAATTAAAAACCCAGAAAATTTTGAGTAACACAGAGAATTTTGGGGTTTAAAACATTAGATTGTGGGGAAAAACATTTGATTTGGTAACACATAGATTGTGTGTAACACGTAAGTGGTAACACAGTAGATTTTGTGTAACAAGTAGATTTTGTGAACACAGAATTGGGGGTAAAAAAGTTTAAATTTTGTGTAAAAACATAGAATGTGGTAACACAGTAGATTGTGTGTAACACAGTAGATTGTGTTAGCACGAAAAATTTGTGTGTAACACAGTAGATTGTTGGGGAAAACCCGTAATTGATTAACACAGTAGATTTTGGGGTAACACAGTAGAATGGTTTTAACACAGGATTGTGTGTAACCATGGAATGTTTAACACAGTAGAGTGTGAACACAGGAAGTGTAACACAGTAGATTGTTTTTAACACAGAGATTTTTTGTAACACGTAATTGTGGTAACACAGTAGATTGGTGAAAAACCCGTTTGATTTATGTAAAAACAGTAATTTTTGGGGGGGAAACACGTAGAATTGTGAACACAGCAATTTTGTGTAACACAGTAAATTGTGGTAACACGTAATTGTTTTTAAAACAGAGATTGTTTGTAAAACAGTAGATTTTGTTAACACATAGATTTGGTTTCACAGTAATTGTGGGGTTAAAACAGTAATTGGTGTAACACAGTAGATTTTTGTGTAACACAGAATTGTTTTAAAACATAGATTGTGTTAAAACAGAAATTGTGTGTAACACAGTAATTGTTGTAACACATAGATTTGGTAACACGTAGATTTTGTGAACACAGAGATTGTGTGTAACACAGTAGATTGTGGAACAAAGAAAATTGTTTTAACACCCGTAGATTTGTTGAACACAGTAATTGTGTGTAACACAGAAAATTGTGTTAACACGTTTGATTGGTGTAACACAGTAATTGTGTGTAAACAGTAGATTTTTTTAACACAGTGATTGTGGAACACAGTAAAAATTGGTTTGAACACAGTAGAGTTGTTAACACAGTAATTTTTGGGGAAAACAGAATTGTTTAACACAGTAGATTTGTTAACACAGAGTTTTTGTAACACAGAGATTGTGTAACCAAATAATTTTGTAAAACATAGATTGGTGTAACAAAAGTAGATTTGTGGTAACCAGAAAATTGTTGTAACACAGTAGATTGATGTAACACAGTAATTGTTGTAACACATTTGATTGTGTGTAACACTAGATTTTGTGAACCAGAGATTGGTGAACACATTTATTGTATGAAACAGTAGATTGTGTGTAACACAGTAGATTGTGTTAAAACCGAAAATGTGGAAAAACAGTAGATTTTTGTTAACACAGTAGAAAAGTGTTTTAACCAGTAATGTGTGTAACACAGTAATTTTGGGAACACAGTAGATTTGTGTGTAACACAGTGATTGTGGTAAAACAGTGATTTTTGTGTAACACATGATTGGTTTAACACAGTAGATTGTGGGGAACACAGTAATTGTGTTAACACATAATTGTTTGTAACACGTAGATTTTTAACACATAATTGTGGTTAACACATAGATTTGTGTAAATAGTAGATTGTTTGTAACCAGTAGATTGTGTGAAAAACGTAGTTTTTTGTAAAAACCCGTAATTGGGTGTAACCTAATTGTTTGTAACACGTAATTGTGGTAACACGTAGATTGTGGAACCATGATTGTGGTAACACAAGATTTTGGGTAACCATAAAATTTTTTTTGGGAACACAGTAGATTTGTGAACACATAATTTGTGAACACAGTAGATTTTTTAGCACGAGATTGTGTGAACACAGTAGATTTGTGTAACACAGTAATTTTGGGTAACACAGTAAATGATGAACACAGTAGATTTTGTGAAACAGTAGATTTTTGGGAACACAGTAGATTTTTGTAACCAGTAATTTGTGTAACACAGTAGATTTTATGTAAACAGTAGATTGTGTAACACAGTAGATTGTGTGTAACACATAGATTGTTTAACACAGTAGAATTGTGTGTAACACAGTAGATTGGTGTAACACAGAATTTGTGTAAAAACAGAGATTTTGTGAACACGTAATTGTGTGTAAAACAGAATTGTGTTAACACAAATTGTTACGGAACCATTAACTTTATTCGGTTTTGTTTTCCCTTTTTTAAACAAACTTGTTATGTACAATTCTGTAGAAATATTAATAACATAAAAACAAAGCGAAAAATTTAAGCACATTGTAGGTTTTAAAACGCTTTTCTTTTTTTATAATAATAATAATAAAAATGATATTGTAATATTTTGGTTGATGAATGTTAAAAAGTTTTCATCTCTTTAAAAAATCAAAATGATAAATGCGAGTGATGAGAGAGATTTGTGTCACACAAAGTTTAACTCTGGTTCAACAATGAAACTTTTTATAATCCGGGAAGAACGTACTGTGTTTTTTTTATTTATTTAATGATTGAATTTTTTTAAAAAAAATACATATAAAAAAAAAAATAAATCAAATAATTTTGTCAAAATTTATATCACTGAATCAAGTTAGTGACCACTTTAATTTGTCATTTTCTTTAGAAACTAAGCTTTATTTTCCCGATTAAATTATGTATTAGTGTACAATGGACAAAATACATGGTGAAGATGTACACACGTTAACAGTTATGTAATATGGATCACAAATCTGGTGAAGAGGGTACCCACTAGTAACATTGTTTGTACATGAGGGACACAAAATCATGGGAAGATTGACACAAAATTTAAAACAAATAAGTGTACAAATGGTCACAATATCAGGTGAAGATTACACTACTGTTAACTTGTAATGTCATAAAGGGAACACATACATGGGAAATGTACACTACTTTTAACTTTGTTGTGTACATGAGGATCACAATAAGGTGAAATGAAACTACTGTTAACAATAAAGTGTACATGATGGACACAATACATGGGAAAGATTGCACTACTGTTAACATTGTTTTTTTTTTTTAATTTTTTAAAAACCCAAATACAGTTTAACATAAAAATAAAAAAACAGTATGGAACCAAAAATCAAATTAACTGAAAAAAGGGATTGACTTACATGTCGCAAGATATTACAAAAAAAAACTTACAGCAAAAAACAACTAAAAACAAATTACATGTAAAGGGGTCATGAATTGACATATATAAAAAACCTTGCAAATAAAATTTACATATAAATGACATCTGACAAATTTTCAATACACTTGAACTAAAATTACAAGAAGATTCATTTAAATCCCACCCTTTTCACTTAATCAAAAACCCAAAACCAAACACATAATCTACTAGATAATCTACATATTTATCCCAACAATACAGCTGAACATACCCCCAACATACAAAAAACAAAAAGAATACAGCTTAAACCAATAACAAGCTCTAACTGTTACAAAACACCCATATAAAACTTTCAGACAAAGGACTACTCACTAAACGTCTAAAATTGTCTGAACCATACAGACTAAAACTTAACATCAAAAATTGCATGAACACCAAACCGGTATCAGGTAAAACCCTTTAAATTATAAACTTTTAAAAAGAATAAAACATCATAAAAAGTAACATAACTCTGCCCATGAAAAAGGGCCCAAAAACAAAAAAAAGAGAATATTTTTAAATATATACACAACACACCCACACACCACACCCACACCCACATCCACACACACACCCACACGTACACAAAAATTTTACAAAACACTTTAAATCATATGCACTGTATCACAATGCAAAACGGATAAAAAGTATCTCTCATCGTGCAAAAACCCAGCACGAAACATAAAACAAACTAAAACACACTGCATTCGAAAATAACTTTTTTCCAAAATCATTTTAAAAAGACGATACACATCATAATTATACTAAAACTACTAATTTAACCTCATTCTAAAAAGTTTTTATTCTACCATAACGAGACCTTGAGCTCTACACCACACTTGGATGCCATAAAGCCCAATAAAAACCGGAAACCTTTCCAAACCCACATTCACAACACTCTCACGCCCCCCCATCCCCCCCAGGGAGGCAGCCCCTGTTGCCCCCTACTCCCTCCAACCCAAAAAACCCCCTTTTCACCACTCATATCCAATCACGATTTACGAAATCCCAACGTAGCATTCCCCCCCTTAAAAGCCTGACCCACCTCCTCCCAAAAAAATCCTGTTACACACCTCGTCTTAAACGTTCCCGGGGGGGGGCCCTTTTTTCTCTCCTCACTTCCCCTCTCCCCCTCATCACCCAGACAATAATATAACTACCATATAAATCTAAAGCCTTATGACACCCTCGTCAAACCCCACCCATACTAACTTGAGCACGCAAAACCGACACCCCAGGGCCCCCCCACCCTCGCCCCAACCACAAAACCGCACCTAACCTCCTCACCCTTCACAAAAGTAAACTACAGGGAACCTGTCTCACCCCCCCACAATACCACCACCCCCCACCCTCTCAACCTTCTTTTTTCGTAATTCCACCAACAAAAGGATCCCTGCAAAAAAACGAAACATCACCCACGCGCCCGATTTTAAAACTTAAATTTAAACTAAATCTAAACCCAAATACTCTCCACGCATACTGGGGAACAAGCCCTCAACTGGACAACGCACCTACCTAAAAGAACCAACAAAAAACCCCTTATACAAAACCTTTCTCTTTCCCCAACCCAAACATAACCCCTCAAAACTTTTTCACATTCCCTAACTCCTTTCCTCATACCAATCCCCCCACCTGTCGAGTTTTCCCCAAAAACGCCCCGCTTCACACCCTCACGCAACACTTCCCATTTAATGAACACACATTTACCCTTTCGTCTCAAACCAACCACCCCAACCCCCCTGACTTACAGGAAACATTACAACCCCCTCCGAACCCAATCAAACGTAAAACCCCAAAAAATTTGTAAAAACCCTCTTATATCCCCGCAATCCTGTCCCTTAAATTTGGGGAAACACAGCTCAACATCCAACCTTACTATAAAATAAATGTCACGACTACACCGCTGTATCAGAGTTAGGTGCTGGGGCCAGAACACCTAACCCCCCGACCTTTCCAATAACCTATCCAATTTTCCCCCTCCCGCGCCGCAACCATGTCTCCCTAAAAAAATACCACAAATTTTTAAAAAAACCCCCCCCTTTTAACAAAAATACATCCCCCCCCCACCCCCCCCACCCAAGAACCCAACCCCATGCCCTTGACTTCCACTTTTTAAACCTGCATACCCTGGCACTTTCCAATAATGAAACCCCCTCCCCAACACCTCTTGACACCCTGCAGAAAGAGAACAGGGGTGCCCGCAACATATCCAATTAACCCCGGCCGGGCCCTCCCCCCCCCCACATTTTCCCGCAATGCGTACATAACTAGGGTCAACCATTTATAAAAGGGTCCGAAACACGCAAACAATTTTTTTGGGACATGGGCATCCCGTCAAGGCCTCTTCCTTCAATTTCCCCCCCCATACACCCTTAATCGTATCCCATTTTCCCGCCCCCTTTAAAAAAGTTTTTTACCCCTCGACTATTTTCCCCCCCAAAAAACCCTTCTCCAAGTATAACCTGCAAAGCTTCCCTTTCCACTCTATAAAAATGCTCCCTGCCATCTAGACCCAACAAAGCCGGGCCCCTCCCCCCCCAACCCTTACTTCCAAAAAATTTCTCAGTACCCATGTCCTTCAATCATCGACCTTCCCGGCAACCCGAACTGAGATTTTGACACCCCCCTCCCACAACACATTTGAACCTATTACCAAAAAAATTTTTGCAAACACCTAAGCTGCACACATCATAAAGGCTCGGTACCCCAAGGGTGGGCTCCCCCTTGACCTTCGGACCAGCACAAATACTGCTTTTTTCCCCCTTCTCCCCCAACTTACCCTTCTCCTTTATACTATTAAAAAAAAACCTAAATATAAATTCCTTTTTCACGCCCAAAATTTTTAAAAAAATTCTACCGGGGGACCCCAAAACCGGAGCTTTCCCCCTTCCCCCTTTCCCCCAACGCATTCTCTATTTCCTCTGCCCCCCCAATCGTCCCACCTAAAGCCTTTCGATCACTTTCCAAATTACACTCACAACGTACCACCTTGTCCAACCCCTCACCCCCCCCCCCCCACTGTTTCCCTTATTTCTCGTACCAAGCCTCCGCATACCACACACCCCTTCGTGGGTTTGTACTCCTCCCACCCATAATTCCCAAACCCTCTCCGTTACCTCTAAACATGGATAGCCCTCAGCGCCTGCCCTTTGCTTTGATGCCGCAAAACACACCTGACGGCTTTCGCCCCCCCAAAACACTTCCTCCACCCCCTGCATCCTTACATGAAACCTTTTATTTTAACAAACCCTCAACCCCCCTTTTTTTTTCAGCTATTTCATCCATAGGAAAATTTTCCCACCCACCCCCCTCCCCATAGCAACCTCTTAACCATCCCAAAAAATTAGCCATCCAATTTAAAATTTTTAATCTTTCCCCCTCTCACAAAAACTTTCTAACCTTTCCTTTGCGACACACCCCCCATTCACAAATGCATCCACTCCCCGTTTCTTCCACACAAAATCCCCCAAGGGCTGAAAACCCCCCAAAAACCCCCCTCTCTCCTAACACACTTTTAAATTTAATTTCCCAAAAACTTCTATAATCCGCGAGCGTCCCCCCCCCCAACCTCCACCCCCACTGCCCCTTGAACTGACCTTAGTCTCAACGTACTGAAAGATTTCACGTTATTCCCTGAGAAAGGGACACCATCTAGTCTCGCAGCATAACCCCTCCTAAAAACGTATATTCACCCCCCAAAAACCGCTCCCCCCCAAAAGGGATCACGAACTAACATCCCCTTTTTAAAAAAACCCAAGACCACAGACCTATACCAGCTCCCTTGGTCCAATCACCACCCGATTTCCCTATTCCAGCCCCACCAACTATCGCCACCTCTGGGAGTGCACTTAAGAAAAAAACAAGATCCCACCCAAAACATTCTTTACCTTTATTTTTTTTTTCTGCCGGGGGCATACACCTCACAAAAAAACAACGCTTACCCATCCACCACCCATCCCCCGCAACCCAAAACCCTCCCTCCCCCCCCCCCCTCGCTTCTCTGCAAAACAAACGGGGTCGCTCCCTTATTAAAATCCCACAAACCCCCTTTTAGACGGGGAGATGGCAGGGTAAAACCCGAAATCCGCCACCTCCCCAAAACCCCCCACCCCTTTTAAAATTTTGCTCCGCAGGAACCAACATCCCCTATTTTTCAGAAAATTACGAAACCCAAACTCCTTTTATACCCTACATAACCATTAACTTACAGACATACACCAACCAATTAAAATTTCCCCCCTGCCCTCTCATCACTCTTTACAACCCCCCAAGCTGAATTAAAAGGGTTCAACACCTCAGAGTGCTCTCTTTCCCCCCCCCCCCCCTTCTTCCTCCTCCTACAGGCACCAACCCCCAACACCACTACCTTCAAAACCCCACCTCTCTTTTTCCCCGGCCCTTTTTTTCAGGGTAAGGACTCATCAAAAACTATGTACCGCCCCTTTCCGTGACAGCAAGTTACAAAAACTGATCAATTTTACCTCTCATGAACCTCCCCTCCACCTGAAATGGTTTTAAAAGAGTCAATGGATACCCAAACCCCCATCACTTCCCAAATTTTCATTCTAAAATTTTTGGAAGCGACGATTCCCCAAAGACACCACGCTCAGATGTAACACCCTCTGGGGTGACAACGTCTTTTAACACCTCCACCAACCTCCCCAACTCAAGAACCTTCTCTTGAAATTGCGCTCCTCCTTCCCAAAGGGGACACACCTACAAGGGGTTTTTGGGCGGGACCCAACTCACCACCAGTCCTTTTGCCCATCCACTATCTTTTGCCCAAAAAAAACACCACGCCTCCATCCGATGTTTGTTTTCCTCACCTGCCACCTTTGAAGCGGGCTGCGACGCCACCACAGTCCAGGCAATGTCCGCTTGTCACAGGTCCCCCGTATGTGATCAAACTCACCCCTAGGGGGCACGTACGTCGTTGTCCCTGGGGACAATACCCTTTCCTCCCTGAAAATCTTGAACACAAGAGTAAATTTTTTGGGGCCTCAAAGCATTTTGAGGTTGAAAAACCCTCTGGAAAACCGCTGGCCCTGCCCCCACAACCCCTTTTTTCATATGCACCGTCCCCCAAATTCTCAAAAATTTCCTTTTATCTGCCTCGTCCCCTCAAAGGGAACGTGCGTAACTTTATCCACTAAAATACCGAAAAAAACCCATCCAAATCTTACAGTGACAGCTGGTGTACGTTAAGACTCACGTCCAAACCTGGGGATAACGATTCATAAAACCTTGCTGATAGCAGTTTTTGAACGAAAATTCGTTGTCCCCGTTCAATGTACCCAACAATCACAATCTTGTACTCCAAAGTTCTCCCCCATGATCTTTGGGAATAAGACTTGCGCAGAACCGGTCGTTATCGTTCCTTTAAGTGCTGATGCCCCCACATATTTACCCCTCCAGACTAACCGCCATCTTACGATCACAGGCACCTAAATTTTAGCCGAGGTGTGACAGCACCACGCACACCACTGCAGCCAGGAACTCACTTTTAACGCTGTTTCAACAATGAACTTTAAAATTCTCTGGAAGAACTTACTGGTTTTTTTTTATTTATTTTAATGTATTGAATTGTTTTTTTAAAAAAATATAAAAAAAAAATAAATCAAATAATTTTTTGCAAAATTTTTATCACGAAATGCAATTTGAGATGACCACTTTAACTGTCAATTTCTTTAGAGAATTTTAAGCTTTATTTTTCCCCATTAAAATATTTATTTTGTACAGAGGATACAAATCAGGGAAGAAGTACACTACTGTTTTAAAATTGTTAGTGTACATAAAGGATAAACAATACATGTGAAGATTACACTACGTTTTAAAATTGTTAGGTACAAGGGGGCACAAATCAGGGAAGATTGTACACCCACGTTAACTTTTTTAGGTACAAAAAAAGGATCACAAATCATGGGGAAGATGACACACTGTTAAAAATTTTAGTGTACATTATGGGTCAATATCAGGGGAAGATGACACACGTTTAACATTTTTTTAAAATGTACATGAGGATCACAAAATCATGGAAGATACACAAGTTAAAAGTAAAAGGACATGAATCACTATATCAGGAAGATGTACACTACTGTAACAGTTTGGACACTGTCCGCACTCAACAAAAACAGAAAAATTTCTTATTAAAACACAAGAAAACTTTATGTGAGGGGGAAAACGGGCAAATATCCCGAACTTTCAAGAGCAAAAGTAAAAGCTTTTTTCGCCCCCCGCCAACCTTCCCCCTGTCCTCTTTTCCGGAGTCTCCCCTCCAACCTCCCCCCCTTTTCCCCACTTTCCGGAGCTCTGCCCCTGCCAACCTTCCCCTTTTTTCCCTTGTCCGGGCTCTGCCCCTGCCAACCTTCCCCTTGCCACTTGTCCGGGGCTCTCCCCTCCAAAACCCCCCCTTGTCTCACTTTTCCGGGGCTCTGCCCTGCCAAACCCCCCCTTGTCTCCTTTTCCGAGCTCTGCCCCGCCAACCTTCCCCCTTTCTCTCTTGTCCGGGGCTCTGCCCCTGCCAACCTCCCCCCGTCCACTTGTCCAGCTCTGCCCCTGCCAAACCCTTTCCCCCTTTTCTCATTTTTCCGGAGCTCTGCCCTCCAACCTTCCCCTTGTCTCACTTGCCCGAGCTCTCCCCCTGCAACCTTTCCCTTGTCCCATTGTCCGGAGCCCCTGCCCCTGCCAAACCTTCCCCTTGTCTCACTTGCCGGAGCTCTGCCCTGCCAACCTTCCCCTTGTCTCACTTGCCCGGAGCTCTGCTCCTGTCAACCTTTCCCTTGTCTCACTTGTCCGGAGCTCTGCCCCTGCCAACCTTCCCCTTGTCTCACTTGTCCGGAGCTCTGCCCCTGCCAACCTTCCCCTTCTCTCACCTTGCCCGGAGCTCTGCCCCTTGTGTCACTTTGTTCTAGGCTATGTCCCTGCCCACTTTCCCATTTTCTCACCTTGCCCGGAGCTCTGGAGAAGACGAAGCCAAAGAGAAGCAATATAATCAGGCCCAGGACGGACTGTAGACGCTTAGGGTCGTTGCGTGTATCTAACGCCAGGAACACCACTAATATTGCCAGCAGCACCAGGTACAGCGCCATTCTCACCCACCTGCACGAGTACTAACACCAGTATAAAAACACCATCACCATATATATATAAAATATATTATTAGGTTACGTTAGGAAACAGGACAAGTGTTTCCTGAGTCGGATCTAAGTCAGATGATGACCCGCCATCGGAGCTTATGGTCGTCTGACCGAGGCCTTCCCCGGCTTAACGTTCCACCCCTCTAAAAATTAAGGTTTAAAGCATCATAAAACACTACACTATTAAATTTATTTATATATTATTATAATAAATTTAATTTTTATTATTATTATTTTATTATATTCAACAGTGGTAATGCAAAACCTACGGAATCTGAGCTTATCAGATTTAAGTCCCAGAAGGGTAGCTCCAATGCTTTGGATTAAGAGCTCTTTACCTCCCTTGAAGAATAAGTTTTAGTAATAATTATAATATCAGATCAAAATTTGTTGGTTAATTGAGTTTTTAAGACTATCCAGTGAGTTATACAAGGCCACGTGTTGCCTATTCTGCTCCTGACTAGAACACTTGTAATTCTTTAAAAGGATTTGACTCTCATTGTAAACATATGCATGATCATGCGTCATGCATGTATCATGCATGTATCACATGTATCATGCATATATCAGCATGTATCATGCATAATCAAATTTTGTATCATGCATGTATCATGAATGTATCATCATATATCATGAATGTATCAAAGCATATATCATGCATGTAACATGCATGTATCATGCATATATCATATGTATCATGCATGTTATCATGAATGTACATGCAAATATCATGAATGTATCATGCATAACATGCATGTACAGCATTTATCATGCATATAAAACATGCATGTAACATGCATATAAACATGCCCTGTATCATGCAAAATCATGCTTGTATCATGCATAATACATGCATGTATCATGCATGTATCATGCATGTATCATGCATATATCATGCATGTATCATGCATGTATCATGCATATATCATTATGTATCATGCATGTATCATGCATATATCATTATGTATCATGCATGTACATGCATATATCAAAGCATTTTATCAAGCATGTATCATGCATATATCATTATGTATCATGCATGTATCATGCATATATCATGCATGTATCATGCATGTATCATGCATATATCATGCATGTATCATGCATGTATCATGCATATATCATTATGTATCATGCATGTATCATGGGAAAGTATCAAAGCATATATCATGAATGTATCCCTGCATATATCATAAAGTATCATCATGTATCATGCATTATCATGCATGTATCATGCATGTATCCATAAATGCATTATCATGATGAAAATGCATATATCAATTTCATGCATTTCATCAAATTTCATTAT
>NC_069416.1:58478108-58642978 GCF_026875155.1 Cherax quadricarinatus
TTTAAAGGGCTGTTAGAGTGCAGCAATATTCCGCTAGTGGGAACAAGTGACCTGAAGATGTCACATGGGTTTGGGCCCTCCCTAGTTTAAAGGTTTCATTTCCACCCTGTCATTTTTCTAGCAGATGCGATTGATACAATTTAGGGCCCTTTAAAGGGGAGATCCTCCGCATAATCACCTAGGCTTTGACGTTGGTTTTTGCTCTTTTTTTGTGCCAGAATTTTTTTTGTACCTGATGAAGTTTTTAATTCCTCATGTTTACCTTTCTAGTAATTGAAATTTCTCATCGTTGAACTTCAATGTTTTCTGCAGCCCACTGAAAGATTTGGTTGATGTCCGCCTGGAGCCTTGCAGTGTCTGCAATGGAAGACACTGTCATGCAGATTCGGGTGTCATCTGCAAAGGAAGACACGGTGCTGTGGCTGACATCCTTGTCTATGTCGGATATGAGGATGAGGAACAAGATGGAGCTAGTACTGTGCCTTGTGGGACAGAGCTTGTCACCGTAGCTGCCTGGGGACTTTACTCTGTTGACGACTACTCTCTGTGTTCTGTTAGTGAGGAAATTATAGATCCATCGACCGACTTTTCCTGTTATTCCTTTAGCGCGCATTTTGTGCGCTATTACGCCCATGGGTCACACTTGCAAAGGCTTTTGCAAAGTCTGTATATATTACATCTGCATTCTTTTTGTCTTCTAGTGCATTTAGGACCTTGTCGTAGTGATCCAGTAGTTGAGACAGACAGGAGCGACCTGTTTCTAAACCCATGTTGCCCTGGGTTGTGTAACTGATGGGTTTCTAGATGGGTGGTGATCTTGCTTCTTAGACCCTTTCAAAGATTTTTATGATATGGGATGTTAGTGCTATTGGTCTGTAGTTCTTTGCTGTTGCTTTACTGCCCCCTTTGTGGAGTGGGGCTATGTCTTTTTGTTTTTAGTAACTGGGGGACGACCCCCGTGTCCATGCTCCCTCTCCATAGGATGGAAAAGGCTCGTGATAGGGGCTTCTTGCAGTTCTTGATGAACACAGAGTTCCATGAGTCTGGCCCTGGGGCAGAGTGCATGGGCATGTCATTTAATTTGCCTGTTCGAAGTCATTGGCGTCAGGGTAACATCGGATAGGCTTTGTGTTAGTCAAATTTTGTGGCTCTCTCATAAAAAATTTATTTGGTCTTCGACTCTCAGTCGGGTTTGCGGGGTTGCTAAAACGAGTCATATTGGGACTTGAGTAGCTCACTCATTCCTTGCTGTCATCCTGTGTAGGACCCATCTTGTTTTAAATAGGGGCCCAATACTGGGCGTTGTTCTCGATTTTGATTTGGCAAGGAGAAGAAATACTTGGGTTTCTTTCGATTTCATTTATGGCTTTTAGTTCTTCCCGCGATTCCTGACTCCTAAAGGATTTTTTAAGCTTAAGTTCGATGCTTGCTATTTCTCTGACCAGTGGGCTCCCTGCGCATTTCAGATATATTGACCTCTTTTAGCCGCTCTGTTATTCTTTTCCGTCGCCTGTAAAGGGAGCGCCTGTCTCTTTCTATTTTAAAATCTACTCCTCCTTTTCCCTTTGAGGAATTAAGCCTTGTGCATACATCGAGTGCCACCGAGTTAATCTGTTCTAGGCATAAGTTTGGGTCTGTGTTGCTTAGTATATCTTCCCAGCTTATATCGGTTAGGACTTGGTTTATTTGGGTCCCACTTTATGTTTTTGTTATTGAAGTTGAATTTGGTGAATGCTCCCTCATGACTAGTCTCATTTTGTCGGCCCTGGGGTCCATGATACATTCTGAACCTCAATTATGTTGTGATCTGAGTATATTGTTTTGAATGGTGACATTTCTTATCAGATCATCATTGTTAGTGAAGATGAGGTCTAGTGTAATTCTCCAGTCTTGTAGGCTCTATTTTTTGCTGGTTTAAATTGAATTTTGTGCAGAGATTTAAAAGCTCGTGTGAGTGGAGTTTTCATCAGAGCTGCCCCCTGGTGTTATTTCTGCAACAATATTATTTGTATATTCCTCCATTTAGGTGCCTTAAGTTGAAATCCCCCAGGAGCAAGATGTTGGGTGCAGGAGCTGGAAGATTTTTCCCGACAGTGGTCAATTTTTAACAGCTGTTCCTGAATTGCTGGGATGGTTGCATCCGGAGGCTTGTAGACTACCACAATGACTAGGTTTTGGTTCTCGACCTTTACTGCTAAAACTTCACTACTCATTTGAGGCTTAAGCAGTTCTGTGCAAACAAGTGACTCTGCAAAGTACAGGCCAACCCCCCTTTTGCCTGTTCACTCTGTCACATCTGTTTTAGGGTTTTAACCCGGGATCCATACTTCGGTGTCCCAAATGATCCTTTATGTGGGTCTCAGTGAAAACCGGAACATTGCCTTTTCCTCTGCAAGCGTCCCGGATAAGGTATTTTGTTTTTTGTACTGGCTTTAGACCCTGTATATTTGCAAAGAAGAATGTTTTCGACGGGGGTATTGTTGGATGGGGGGGATTTTTTTTCCGGGATTAGTACTGATCTGTTTTGGGTTTGGGGTGGAGGCCATCGATGTGGTTTTCCCCTCCAGAATGCGGGTTTTGGGGTTTGGGTTTCTGCCCTTTCCTGCCATTTTTTTTCCTTTTCCTGCACTAAAAACCTCTCCCTTTTTGGGGGGCTGGGGCTCCCCATTCCCCCCCTGGCCGGGGATTTTTTTGGTATTTTTTTGTCCCCTTTTTAAAAGGTAATGCCTGGCATTTAATTTATAGACAGTCTTTCTGTACAAAAAGGGGTACACATTTCAGGGTAAAAAAAGTTTAAAGGGAAGGGAGTTTGCTTTTTCCCTGTTTTTTTTGGGAAGGGCATTTTTTTTGGGTTGGTCATAGTTGCATGCCCCTTCTGTTTTTCCATTTTTTCCCAAATCCCCAGCAGATCCCAAAGGCATATTATGTGCACAGGCTTGGTTTCCGCTTCCCCTTGGGGTTTCTGTGACTGTTTTTCCCTGTTGGGGGCCATTTTTCCCTGTCTTATTCTATCCTCCCTACCCCAAACCCAATGGAGCTCCCACCATTTTTTTTTTGGTAATTTATCCTCACTTTTCCCTTTTTTTGGAGCCTCTTGTTTGCTATTTCCGCGGTATTTCTAGTTTGAATTTTGGTTTTATCTTACCCCTTTGACAAACACTTTTTTCCCCAAACTATGGCCCCCCTGCCCCCCTATGGGGTCTTTTATTGTTTTTCCCTTCCCTGGTTTTAATTTCCCGGACTCCCTGGACAATTTTCCCCCTCCAGCTTAAAACCATTCTTTTTTCCCCCAGGACAGTACCCTCCAGCTTAAACCATTTCTGTTCCCAGGACGGGACCTCCATTTTTCACCTTTATTTGTCCCCAGGACGTATCACAGCTTCACCATTCTTTTCTCCCAGGACGCACCCCCATTTTCTTCACCAAATTTCTGTCCCCCGGAAGTATCTCCCAGCTTCCCATTTCTGTCTCCCAGGACAGCACCCCCAGCTTCCCCCATTACTGTCTCCCGGGACACCCCCCTTAACCTTTACTTTTCCCCCGGGGACAGCACCCCCGCTTCACCATTACGGGCCCCCCAAGGACAGCACCCAGCTTCCCCATTACTGTCTCCCGGGGACAGCACAAATCACCCCCACTTTTCGGGACTACCAGGCCCTCACCTCCACCCTTACAGTTTATGACTACATGCCAGTATCGGGGGCAGTAACCATTCAGCCCGTTTTTTTAAATGTTCCCATCTGTTTTAGAAAGCTTCCGGGTTTTTTCAATGAAAGCAGCTTTGATGTTTTTTTTTCCCTTTTTTTAAATTTTTTCCCTTTAAATTTAAAAAACATTTTCCCCTTTTAATACCAAAACCTTTTTGGGTTTTAAATTGCCCTTTAAAAAAGCTTTATTCCTGGGAAATATTGTACCCCAAGGGGCTACCCCAATTTTCAAAAAATGCAATTTATCATTTTAAGCCCTTTTGTTTATTAAAACCCTAAAAAGGGGTTTCAAAATATTGAATTTTTTTAAATTTTTGAAATTGGGGCATTTAGAAACCTTCCTTGAAATTTTTTTTTAACCCCTAAAATGAAACTCAGCTTTTTTTTTCCCCTGTTTTAAAAACCCCCCCCCCTTTTTGGCCAAATTGGCCCGGGCTTGGGGGCCGGGGGCCCTGTTTTTAATTTTTTGGGGTGTTTTTTAGGGAAAAAACCCCCTTCCTTTACAGTTGGGGGTTTAGGGGCCAACGAAAAAGGTTTGAACCCAAGCCCGGTTTGGGACCAAGTAAAGGGGGGAAAAAGGGAAAGGGGTTTAAGGGGGTAAACGGTCGGGTTTCAGGGGCACTTTTTTAAACATAGGCGTGTTTTTGGTAAACAGGGGTTCTGGGGAAATTTTCCCATTTTGTGTTTGTAATAAAAAATTTATAACTTGGGTTTTAAAGAAGGGGTTTTTAGGAAAGTTAAATGAAAAAACGGGAAAACCCCCTTTGTTTATAAATCGCTGTTTCGGGCTTTTCTTTTTTTTTTTTTTTTTCTTTTTTCCGTCTCCCCCAAATTTTAAATGCTATTTTTCCCATTTATAGTTGACTGGTGAAAATTTTTGGAGGAAGGACGTTTTTTTTCTGTAGTAATAATTGCTTCTCGTTGGTATATTGGGGGATTCTGGAAAACACGGGTTTTTTTAAAATTTCACGGGTAACGTCTTATTTCAAGAAAAAAAAAACTAATAAAAGGGTCACTCCCTCCACTAAGTACCCTTTTTAAAAATACTGGTTATTGCTACTACAACACTGTATTCTGCAAATCACGGGTATCACTGATTATATGCGAGTACCCTGGCAACCCAGGAAGATTTTTAAAAAACAGCGGGCCCTGGGGAAAGTTCTGGCATTTCCCCCGGGCCCTGCCTCTATAGGCTTATCATTTTCATTTAAAAATTTCACCTGTTTTCAAAATGACACTTTAGCCTGATATAAATGACTAAAATTTCTTGTAAAAAAACTCGTAAAAAATTTCCCATTCTGGTACCATTGTATTGCCAAAGATTTTGACTTTTTTGGGTTTATATATAAACCTCAATTTCCATTTTTTTTGGGTTTTTTGGGTGAGCGGCGGGGAAAATTTTACCCTACGCGCCCTTGAACGGGTTCCCATGAATGAGAAAAAACCCCCACCCCTTTGAATATAAAAAAATTTTTTTTTATTTACTTTTTAAACCTGATTTTCCTTAGGGTTTTTTCTTTTCCCTCCATAATTCTTTTCTCTTTTTTTCTTGTCTCTTTGTGGGCCCAAAATTTCTCACTCCTTTCTTGGAATTTTTCGTTTTCCCCACTTCCCCATTCTCAAGATTTCATCGAAAAAGTTTTCGTTTTCCTTTCCGACCCCTAGGGTGCTGAGGTCCCGACGTTGAGTCCCTCTTCACCAATTCCATCTTGATGATTTTATTAATTTTTTCCCGGGTTTTAAGGGCCCAATTTAAAGGGGTTAATTTATCTCCCTTTAACCCATTTATGTCTTGATTTTTTTCGCCTTTGGTGGGACTCTTTTTACCCCTTTTTATTTCAAGGCAAATTTTATTCTCAAACCTTTTTGAATGCTATGGGTTTTTCCCCCCTATCCCTGTTTTTTACTAATTTTTTATATAGAATACTTCAAAACTGTTTTAAATTTCTCTATTGGTGTCCGCCCCTTTGCTTTGGCCCCCGCTATGCTGGAAAAATTTTTTGTTCTTTGGTCCCCTGCTCTTAGTCTTTCCTACCTTTTCTCGATCCTTTTTTAAATTTTCCCCTTTCCCCCAGGTTCAAAGCCCAATGGGGCTCTAGTTTTTTGCTTTCCCCCTTTTATGATTTTCCCTTTCCCATCGCACGGTACAGGTTCTTTTTTCCGTTCCTCGAAAATCCTTTTACAGTGGGATGTACAGTCACCCCCCCCCCCTTTTCCCTTACCATAAATCCCTCTGTCAAAAAAATGTTCCCTTTTTGTTTTTTCTTTTTGGCCCCGCGTATTTGTGACTCCCTTTTTTGTGATTCGGAAAATTTTCCCCTCTTTTTAAATTGTTTTTCCGTCTTGGTACTCTTCCGACTTCATAAAATCTGCCCCTTTTACGTGGGTAAATGGACTGACTTTCTTCTTCCCCCGGGCACTCTACTCCTGTGAAATTTTTTTGTTTTTTTTCCCTTCCCCGTATTTCCAGTCTCTCTAAAACTCAACAACTCTCTCGTTCCCAAAACTCAAACTTTTCTTTTCGCTAAACTAACAAAACCCTTTGCAAAAATAAAATTCGAAACCCCTCCACCTGCTTTTTGATGCTTTCCCGGGGGTTACTCTTTTTCCTGTCCTCATGTCCTCTCCAATATTTTTGGGGAAAAAGGCCCGTTTCCCTTTCTGACAGACTTATAGATCCCCAAAAAAAAGTGACCTTTTCCGACCCAGTTTAAAGCTTCTTTTCTGTTATGCTAGAGTCACAGTCATCCTATTAACTGGGCCCCTACAAAAAATGTTTTACCATTCTTCTAACCTTCACAGACCCCCGTATTGTTGAAAATATTCCTTTTACGAAAACTTAGTTTTGGCTTTTTTCTGTAGAGCCTTCCTTTTCCCCATTACACTCTCAAAAGCTCCAAAATTTAGGCCCCCGTGATTGCCTGATAAATTTTTTTTTTTCTCCTTTTCCCCTTCTCCTTTCAAAATTTTTTTTTTGTCTTCCTTTCCCTTTTTGGGTGTGTTCTTGGGCCTTCAGTTTTTTCCCCTGTTTTTGGTCCCCCCCCGGGTCATCAGTCTCCTTCACTGCTCAATTTTTCTTGTCCCTTTTACCTTAAATTTCTACTTTTTAAAATTTTTACTATTGTTTGTTTCACTTCACGTTGTCTCCCTTTTGTTCCAACCCCTAAACCCCAAAATACTTCAACCCCTACTTCCTCTACCTACCCTTTTACCACTACTTCCTCCCACCTACTTTCCACTACTTTTCCCCTTCCCACTTCTTCCCCCTACCCTTTCCCAAACCCACTTCTACCCCTTTTTACTTTCACTCCCGGCTTTCCACTTCCAAATTTTTTTCCCTTTTTTTTCCTCTCTTTGGGCCCCCTCTCTGCCTTCCTCTCCTTAAATTTTCTTTGGGTTCTTACCTTCCCTGTTTTTGACTTGTAAATGGTCCAAATCGGACCGAATCCCTCCCTCAATAGTTTTTTTTATCGTATTTGGGGGGTTAAATTTTCACCCGACAACATTTTTAAAAGTCTTTAGCACAGCCCAAAAATTTCCCCAAAAATGTTAGATATTTTGGGGTCTTTTAAAACGGGCTTCAAACGGTTTTTATTTACACTAATAATACTAATTTTAAAAATTCAGTATTTAAAACCCTCGAAAACGGTTTTTTTCTTTATATTTGCCCAAAAACGCTTTAAAACCCCTAGTGGTCACTGGCCTGGGGGAATAAAAAAATTTAAGGAAGGGGTGAAAGAAAAGGGAACATTTCTAAAATCAAGAGGCCTCATGGCATCAAAGGGAACCCTTTTTTTTGAATAATAACAAAATTTTTTAAAAAAAATAAAAATTCAGTGGGACCTTACATGGTAAGATACAGAGAAAACTTGAATAATAAAGTAATTTTTTTTCAGGTATAATAAGGTAACTAAGATGGAATTTTAAAAAATGAAAGTTCCATTGTTATTGAAATTTATCCCCAAAAAAATAAATGTAAAAAAATTTAAATCAAAAATACAACATAAACCAAACACATACACAACACACAATTTCACCCCCCACGCATTTCACATACACAAAACACGGGCAAATTCTTGGGGTTTTTCTTTTTGTGTCATTCAGATTTAAATCATCTTTTGTGAAGGTTTGGGAAAGGGGTTAAACGTCCCGTGGACCTTAAAAGTTTTTCCCTTTTTAGCAATATAGATGAGCTTTAAGTTTTGCCCAAAAATAACGCTCTCTTGCGAACATTGCAGGGAAATATCTATATCACTATTGAATTTTATTAAAAATTGACTTGACTATGTTGATTGCTGTAATATCTGGGTTATATTTCATTCTGATGGTGAACCAGCGGATGATGTCATCAGGGTCCGTGAGCTTGGAACTAACAACTATGTCCATGAATGCTATAGCATGGTACACGCAGGTACCAGCATACTGCCGTACCTCACCAACACTTAGGAGTCTTCTGAAGCAGGGGTGCTGGTTGTAGTAGTCATTTACTATTTTGTTGGCGAACTGAGGATTGCCGCCATTGTAGTAGATTAAGGTTCCATCTAGGCAGAAGTACAGAGAGACAACGTGAGGGGTTTCCTTCGTCACTACAAAGCGACCATGACCCTTGGGTAGAACATGTCCACCAAGTAGATAATCGCTGGAAACAACTCTGCATTTTTTTCCGAATGCACGTGGAGTATTCTTAAGAATGGCGACCATATGAGACCGTCGCAATGGTTGGGTGACCTCCAGGAGAGGGTGATAATCACCAAGCATTTGGATATCCATGGTCTTAAACTCACTCAACACAAAGTTGGGCACTGGCGGGGCTCGAACCCGGGACGCTGGAGCCTTACGACTCGAGAGGGATATGCTAACTACTGGGTACTAGTGGGGTTCGAACCCACAACGCTCGAGTCTTACCACTGTTAGAGGGTATGCTAACCACTAGGCTAGGTGGATACAAGCAAAAATAATAAAAAAAATCTGTTTATACACCACAAGAATGTTAGGTACCTTATAGGAATAGTGATAATGCTGTGTGTTATATAGTGAAAGTGTATCATTTAGTGATAGTCGTGTTATATAGTGAAGATAGTGCTGTGTTATGTAGTGAAGATAGTGCTGTGTTATATAGTGTGGGTGGGGGGAGGTGGGGGGCGGTGGGTTGAGGAGGGGGGAAGTGGGGGCGGGTGGGTGGATGTGGGGGACGGGTGTGGGAAGGTGGGGCGGGTGGGGGTAGGTGAGGGGCGGGTGGGGGGAGGTGAGGGGCGGGTGGGGGAGGTGGGGGTCAGGTGGGGGGAGGTGGGGGCGGGTGGGGGTCGAGTATACCTTGTACATGTACCAGTACATGTACAAGGTATACAGACCATAGCTGACATCAATGACATACTACTGCACAGAAAACCTGCAGTTTACCTCGAGTCCCTTGTTATGTTGAGCATTTCCCGCAAATTAGGTCAGTTTTGTCCCGGGATGCGACCCACACCAGTCCACTAACATCCAGGTACCTGTTTTACTCATGGGTGACCATAGACAACCGGTGTAAAGAAACACGCCCAATGTTTCTACCCTCGCTGGAAATCGAACCCGCACCCTCACCACGTGAAACGAGAGTTTCAGCCACCTGTTTTATTTAAAAATATATTGGTTCACTTTACTCTCCAAGAAATATTGAGCTATAATACTTACCCATAAATATTCACTTATAAAACTTACCCATAAATATTCACTTATAAAACTTGTCCATAAATCTGGTTAAAAAACAGTATTTACAAAATTAACTTTTATTTACACGAACTTCACGTGTAAATAAAAGTTTGATGTTGACAATACCAGAAATAATTTCCAGATAAATGCTAAGATATAGCATTTAACATTTACAAGAATTAAAAAAAATACTTGATTAGGCCATATTCAAAAGATGTTTTAAATCATTGTACCCAAACTGAAACGGGGTATAGTGTATATCAAATTAATAAAATGTCCTTAAGAACTTTAAATGAACTATGACCATCTCTTTATTTATTTAGTTAAACGAGATAAAAATGTACAATGTTTAAGGGCATCGATTAGAAAACGACAAAATGTTTAAATTTAAAAACGATAATAATATATTTTATTTTTATTTCATATTCATGGAAAACTTTAAACCCGAAGGGTCATGCAGCTCCTGGGCAACGGGGTTAATTAGATTTGAGCCAAAAGGGGAAGTAGCCTCAATTTGGAATAAAAAACCTTTAAAGGCCCCACTAAACTTCGAAATGATTTTAATGTGTCCCTTTTTTTTTAAAAAATTTTGGTTACCGTGCAACACCTGAGGAATACTTCAAAAAGGGCCTCAAACTCTAAATGCTATCCTCTTCAAGGGGGCTCCTTGGCGGGTGAAGGGGCCCTTTTTGGGTCTAGGTTTTGACCTATCGGTCTTCTTCCTCAGACCGAACCTAATTACCCCCCAATCCCCCCTCCCCTCCCCCACCCTCCCCACCCTCCCCTTTTTCCTTTCCCCTCCTCCTCCCCCCCCCCCCTTTTGCCTTCCTCTTTTTGTCCTTTGGGATTTCCCCCACAGGCGCGCTAGTTCCTAGGTGGGGGGAAGGGGGGTCCATCCCTTTCCCGTTGAGGTTTTTTAGGGGGTGCGTTTTTTTGCCGGGGAAATCTGGATCGCCTGGGGATTCCCGATCCCCCCGGTATCCCGGATAGTTTTGGGGTTGTCTTTCGGGTGACATGTATCTCTGGAAGCCCCCCTTTGGTTTCCCGGGGGGGGTGGCCGAAGGAGGAAAGCTTTTGGCGGATACCGGCCGCCTTTTTTTGTCCCGAGGTAGCTCGGCAATGTGAGGTTGTTTTCCCCCCGGATTGTTAGTTTACTAGCATAGGGGTGGGGTATGGCCGGGTTCCTCTGACTGCGTACTTCCGGGTGCTGAGGCCCTCTTGGGCGGGGAGGGAGATTTCGGGCCCTTTCTTCCTCCTAAAAACTATCCCCCCCCGGCCCCCCCTTTTTTTTTTTTTTTTTATTTTTATTTTTCTTTTTTCTTTTTTTTTTTTTTCTTAAAACAAAAAGAAAAAGTAACCCTAACCATGGCAGCCCTACATAAACCCGGGAAAACCCCCAGGCCCCTTCTTGATACCGCCCCCGTTCTGACCCCGCCTCGTCTTGGACCCTTTCAACATTCCCATGCCTCGTACCTATTCCGTGCGTTTCCTCACCCCTTCGGTACTGGGGCCTCGACTGCTCCTTCGATTTATGGGCCCTTCGTTTTCTCTGACTATGCTTCCGGCCTCCCTCTACGGTGCGGCAATTTTCAAACGCCACCCCGTTCCACGTGGGACCAACTCTGGCCCACCCCTAAACGCCACGACAATTACCTGGAGATATTTTCTCCCCCTTTCTCTTTCTTCTCGGGAAACGTGACACGTCCTTCCTACCTTTCCCGCCGTTTCGACTGAACATGGACTAATTCTTCACTTTACGACCAACTTCCTCTACTGCCTATTTTTGCCCAAGTTTTTGGCAAGGCCTCCTATGCCATGTTGGTAAAGAATTCTTTTCATGCCTTAAGAGGGTACGGCCATTCCGACAGAATGTACCCAGGCTCGAGCTCTCTCGTTTTCCCATATCGATACTGTTCCTGTCACTTTTGAAAAAATCACCCTCAATTCTTGTAGTGGAAACCGTCATTCTGCCCCATCCCATAGTTCAACAAAATTTCCAGACATGTGCACTGACATTCTAGAACAGCTGGGTCCAAGATCTCCCAAACCTCAAGTAGACACTTACGTTCTTCCTGCCCTTTCGGGGATGATACCCTGCAAGTGGGTCGTTAACTTTTGACACCAGAAAATCCCCATCCCCATTTTTTATACAGGGAAACGGTTACAAGTTTAAAGTGATCCCTACACCCCCAACAGGTGAAATTGCTGGCGATTTGGCCCTCCACGAAATATTGAACATCGCGAATGCCCAGTCTGTGGGGCCCCATGACCATTCTAATCGTCTTGCAATCGATCTCCCCTTGCCTTAATGTCATGAGGGCCACCCTTTGAATTTTCGCCATTTTAGGGCTATTTAAAAAGAGCGGGAAATCCCTTCCTCAAAAGAGACAGAAGGTTCCCTTTTGTCATGGCAGTTTCTCATCTCCGCCCCAAGGGAGACTCCCACGTGTTTTTTTATTCCCGTTTTCAAAACGTCCCCCCACTTCTGGTATCCCCTCTTCTCCACCCACCTCTGTGTTACCTCTCCCTAATCCCCTCCTGTATCTAATCCTTTGCTGTCCTTTGGCTCAACGCCCACTTCAACGCCCCAGTTAATCTCGCTTTTCGGTTCTCTCTCACAAGCCTAGATCGACGAACCTCGTACGACCCTCCCCCAATGTCCCTCTACTTCTCAAAAATCAAAAAAAGATCCGTTTAACCCCCTCCTACCCTTTTCCCCCTCCCCATTTTACCCTCCCTGTCTCGTCCCTGTTTTTCCCCCCCACTCTCAGTTACAAATGTAAGGGTTTACCCTTCTCCGTACTTACCTTTCCCCGTTCTCTCCCAAGTTTTTCCTTCCTCTTCTCCACCCTCCCCGGTTCCCGCCTCTTCTGTCCCCTGCCACGCTTTTCCGTTTTTCCCTCCACCCCTTTGCCCCCCCTACCTTGGACAGTCCAATACGTTCCAATTTTACTCATCCTCCCCCTACCATTCCCAAAATTGTCTCCCATACAAATCTCTGAATTCCGAAAAAAACTTAAGCAATCTCTGAAATATGCAGAGACCAAACCATCAATGGGCAATGATCCACCTTCCGCCTTTTCCTCTCCTCTGCTCCATCTGCGCAACTCCTTTCTTCACAGTGCACCGTTCCCTTCGCGCTTGAAAGTTTTCCACTGCCCCTGCATGTGGACTTTTCTAAAAACCTTTTATCCCCAAGGGAACCCTTCCTGCGGTTTCAAGATCTTTTCAGCCAAACATGGGCCCATTTACAGTGGGAAAATACGCGGCCTCAGGGGTAATCGGGGTGAGCTTTAAATGTTACTCTCCCAGTTTCCCCCCCTTGGTGTTTGCTTAAGGAACCCCAAAATTACACTTGCTGTTATTTTTTCAATCCAGGTATAATTTTTGTTTCTTTAGATCCTTTTTTTGAGGGGCCTTTAATAAAGTGCCCTTCTTCCCGCACTGAATTCCGTACCATCACTATTTTTTCATACTTTTTCCATTTCACAGAGCCCGTATCCCCTTAACAGGTTGGGATAGCTTGTTTTTTATATTCTCTCCTTCTGGGGATTTTCTATTCCCGGATTTTGCCCTTCCCTTTTTATCATTTCCGCCCCCAAATTTTGTTCTTGGGATTTTTAAACCCCCCATTTCCTTGGGGGTCTCACTGGATTTCCCCGGGATTTTAGTTAGAGGCTTTTCTTCCACCCCCCCCCCTGTGGGATGCAAGAGTTCGAACCCCTTTTTCGGCGCAGACACACCCTCATTTACAGGTTTTCCCCCCCAACCGCGAACCGGGTTTTGTTTAAGAGTGAGGAGGGGGCCCCGTCGTTAAATAGTGCCCAGGTTTTTAGCCAATAAGAGGGTTTTTTGGCCCAATCGCAGAGGTTTTGTGGGTCCCGGGCTCCTGTCTGCCCTTTCTTTCCCATTTAGAGCTGGTTGAAGCACGGTGGGGCTATCTTGTGGATTCTTTTTCTGCTTTTTTTTCCGGGGATTTGCACATTTTATAAATGTACATAGTGTACATTTGCTGTTATAAATTGGTGAAGGATAATATAAGTCAAAAACTTTTTCTACTGTGTTTATTTGTCCCTTTTCCCCCCGGGGGTTTAAAACAGGCCATTTGGAATCCGGGTTTGTAATAGGGGGGCCCTTGTGGGGAGTTGAGCTGGATTAGAAACGGTTGAGCTTAGGGTGAAGCTCTTTGCGGGAAACATTGTGCAGCTTGCTGTTTGGCTTTGTTTACAAATTTTGCTTTTGGCAGTTTTTTATACCCTGTTTGGTGTGGGGAATTTTGCTTTCAGCTTTGTTGTATGCGTATTTGCAATGGTACTGTGCAAGCTAAGCGGGGTTTCTGAAAATTAAAAGTGTTTTTGGGGTATTCTGAAATCGTACTGTGCATAGGGGAATTTAATTATGCCCCCTAGATGAGTCTACGTTGGTGTCGGCAAAATACTTTGCAAAACACAAACCTAAATTGCCCCTTTCAGCGTTGCCGGCAAAAAAAATTTTTGGGGCAGACTTTTATCTAGAGTATAAAATTTTTTTGGGTTTTAAGGATGTTATTTGTGGAAACCCCCTTTTCTGCTCTTTTTTTTTTATCCCCTGGTGGGGGGTTTTTTTTTTGTGGGGGGATGCGGGCTACCCGTCCCCCTGAAATCTTGGACCTATGTTTGCCTGTCTGACTGCTATTCCACTCTAATTTTTGGGTTTTGGTTTTTGGGGTCACAAGAAAAGCTGGCTCTATCTAAGAGTTGGTTTGGGGGGAGAGGAAAGGCTGTCCCTTTTTTTGTGCCTTTGGCGGCACGGTTACCATTTGGAGGTGGGCGCCTAATCCTGACCCTTTCGGGGGGGGGGTGTGGCATGCAAAATTTCTTTCCCTTTTTATTCGGGGCTGTACACCCCCTCTTTTAAAGGGGCTTCCCCCCCAAACCCAGCAAAACCGGGTTTTGGCTAAGAGTTGAGGGGGCCCCCGTTTTTCCAAAAAAAAGTTTTGGGACCGGTTCTACCCAAATAAGAAGATGGTTTTGGAAATTTCGCGAGGTTATGTGGGTACCGCTCCCCGTCTCCCCATGTTTTTCCCATTCTAAAAGGGGGTTGAAGCAGGGCTGCTATCTTGGGGCTTCTATTTTGCTTTGCTTCCCTTTGGAGATGAACTAACTTTTCACGTACATAGTGTCCCATTTTGGTTTTTAAATTTGGGTTTGAAGGATAATATAAGTCAAAAATTTTTTATGTGGTTTTTGCCCCCTTTTACCCCCGGGGGGAAACGGGCCCAAATTTGGAATCCTGGGTTGAAATCCCCTTTCCAGGGTTTTAAATACAGGTACTCACCCCCTTTTGACCCCTTCGGACTCATACTCTCTTTTGGGCATCGATCTTCGGGTCTGCTTTTCCCTCCGCCGCATTGGGATTCCTTTGGTCTGTTCTCCCGGACTTACATGACGTGATCTTTTCCCAAATTCTTTTTTTCTTCCCCTTCATATCCCCAAACTCTTCGCCCCCCCCGCTGGCAATTTAATCGGGGAAAATTTGGGAAACCTTTACTCACCCCTAACTTTTTTTAAAGAGGTTCCTTCTTCGTCCCCCATCGTTGAGCTTTTCACCTTTTCTCGTCCCCCTTTTTTTACCGCAGCTTTCATTCTATCCCAAAAAAACCCTGGGGGCGGGGCATTCTCAGAAATGCTTTCCCTTTTGGTGGTTCCGGTTGTGCTCTGCAGTACTTTTAAAACGCGCTGCAGGGGGGCAGGAAACTGGTAAAATTAAAAACCACAGGGGCGACTCCTTGATTTTAAACGGAAGCTTTACGATCGTCGCCGTGTCTTCGTGACGCTAAACAAAATTTGCTGGCGGATTATGTCTCCCCATCCCCTCTGTTCCCTTGAGTGCAGTCTGGAAAAAAGTACAAAAACTGAGGGGTTAAATATTCTCCTGCCCCGGGCCCTCCGGTTCTGCGGGTTCCCGGGGTGTTGATATAGAAAACCCCACTAGATTTTGCCAATAAAATTTTGGAAAACCCATCTGGCCTTTATTTTTTCGGGACTCCTTTCTATCCCCCTCATTTCTTTCCAAAGTCTGCCAGAGATTTTGCCCCTTGGATTTTTCTTCTTTCAGAGAAGAACAGTATAATGTGCCTTTTACATTTCAAAAAACTGGAGGAAAAAAACTCTCAGTTTGGGCGTTTAAAGGGCAGTGGGCCAAAACGAAATTCATATTCGATCAACTTTTACATCAGTACCCCTTGCAGCCCCTATTACCCCTTTTTACAATCTTTTTTGGGTTTCACAAGGAGTTTTTTCCCACGGGTGGGGAAAGCCGCCTTTTTTCTCCCTTTCCGAAAAACCCCAGGAAACGGGACATGAAACCCCCCCACTATTTTCCCCATTGCTCTTACCAGTGCAGTTTGAAAAGAAGGGAAAGCCTAGTAAATAGACGTTTTGTGTGGAAATTTAGGGGACCCCAAAAAACCCCGGGGTCTCTCCAACCCAAAATATGGCTTTCTTTGGGGGAGTTCTACCTTTAGCCCCCTTATTTAACCGGTTTTTTTGGGATACGTATGTTCTTTGGGGGCCTTTGCAAATTAACCACTCAGTTTTTGCCATTTTTTTTGCCCTTGAGAAGGAATTTGACACAACTTGGAGGTATAATATTTTACCCCAAAGCCCACCCCTTTTGGCCCTTGAGGCAATCTCCCACCCTTTCCCTTTAAGAACTTTTTAACTGACGGGCCCATTTCCGTGTTCGGGTTAATAATGGGGCTCCCCCCGGGGACTTTACCCAAAAGTAAAGGGGTTGTCCCCAGGGGTGTTTCGGGGGCCAACACTTTTTCTCCTTGCATTAATGTTTTGGGCCCTCTAGTTTTCCCATCAAATTTTTGGGTACACTCTATGTTGATGATTTCGCTATTCCCTTTGGGGCAGGCGCGGGACTGTCCCCTCTTTACGGGTTTCTCTCCAACATGCTTTCGCCCGTTTTTTCCAATTGGGCCCCCCACACGGGGGTTTTTTAAATTTTTCCCAAAGCACTAAAACCCCCCAAAATCCTTTCACTAGATGCCCTGTCTTCCCCAAAAAATCACCCTTTTTGCCCTCTATGGCTCCCTACCCCTGAACTTGTTTACAGTAAAGGGTTTTTGGGCCTCCTCTTTGATCGTGGGTTTTACCCTGGAAACCTCAATTCCCTCTCTAAAGGAAACTTGTCACAGCCGGCTAAACCCTTTTTAAAAACCCCTTCTCTTTCTTTCGTGGGGATTTGAGGGGCAAAACCCCCTTGGGCCTAATTCCACCCTTATTTTATCGAACTTGATTATGGTGACCAGATTATTCCGGCATCTCCTGCTATTCTTTTTACCCTTTAAACCCCTTTCATCCCCAAGGGGATTACGTTTATCCCTTGGTGCTTTTCGCTCTTCCCTGTGGGAGAGCCTTTTTTGCAGAAGCAAAATTTCCATCCTTATCCGATGGGCCTTTGGATGCCCATTCCCTTCGTACTATTTTCGCTCTCAGGGATCTCCCCAATCCTTCCCTTTTTTAGAATGGTCACTGAAAATTAGTAGAAAATTTTTTATTTGTTCGCCGCCCCCCGTTTACTTTCCCTCCCTTCTCTCTTCGCCTTCATTCGCTCTTGTCTTCTTTCAACTACCACCCTTTTTTATGTACATGTAGCATTCCCCCTTTTTCCCCACCCCCCTGGGAAGTTCCAACTGTTCGAGTCTGTTTTTTCTCCCTTGCCCCAAAGCCCAAAATGTCTACGGTTTGCTTTTCCCCTCTCTTTTTTTTTGACCACTTTCACTTCTTTTTCAGGCCCTTGGGTGTTTTACACAGATGGGTCTCAAATCTTTGACGGTGTAGGATTCGCAGCCGTGTTTTCCGGGCAACGTGTACAAGGGTATTTACTAAACTTGGGGTTTGTATTTTTACTTGAAAAATTTTATGCCATCCTTACGCATTATCCGTTTTGCATTTTTATGCCTGTGTCTTAAGGGGGTTGTCTCAGATCCTTAGTGCTTTACAGGCTATACAAAAAATTTTTTGGGTTTTTTTTTTTAAACCCTTTCCCCTTAGTCCCCCGTATCCCCAAATTTGGTTGCCCCAAACTTTTTCCAAACATAAAGTTTTTGTTTTTTGTTGGGTCCCTGGGCTTTTTGACGTAAAAGGGCAAAGAAAAAAAGGGAGCCCCTGCTGCGCGGTCAGCAGTACATGATACCAGTTTCTTATAGAGGTATTCCAATTTTAAGGGTATTTTACTGAATATATTTTCCCAAATTCAAAAACCCCCTTGGCAAAACGTTGGTTTACTATTTCTCGGCAACAAAAATTCAAAACTATTAAACCGAATATAGGGGTTCTGGCCCCTTTTTTATCAAACCCGTGGCGAGGGGTTTGGGGGGACTACTCCTCCCCTCCCTTTGCATTTGGGCCCCCAATTTGTTTTTACTCATGGATATTTATGGAGAGGGGGTTCTTGGGTCCCCTCTGTGAGAATTGCCAAACTCCATTATCAGGCCAATTCTGTTGGACTGCCCAATTTATAACGAGCACGCAGAATTTTCCTCCTTTGTTTGTCTTCGCTCTGCTGCTCTCTCTTTACCTTCCCTTTCCCCGCTGATGGACCCATCTTTCATCCGGGGGCTCTCTCATTGACTTTTTGACCCCAACTGGGCTTACTTCACAAATTTTGATTTCCTTTAGCCCTTTTACTTCAAAACCCCTTGCTACCCTTTCCCCCGGGACATCCCCTGCCCCGCTGTTTTTGTAACCTGCTGATCTTCCCCCCCCCCTTCTGCCTTCCCCAAATTCCCCTTTCTTCCCTTCCCCACCCTGCAGCGCTGTATAGCCCCTTTTGGCCCTTTGCGCTTTTTTTGGGTTTAAAAAATAATTTAAACTAAATGCTATTCTATCATTCTTAGGGAATTTTTCATGTCAGATGTTTGCTGCCAAATTTCAAATTTTTTGCTCCCCTCTGTACTATTAATTTTGGGATTTAGGTAGGGCGAGTCATTGTTTCAAAGGGATATGGAAAAACTTTTTTTCAGAAGAGCAGTAACCGAAATACATCAAGTTTTGTGTTTGGGGGGGAAATAAATTTTTAAAAAAGGGGTGTTAGAATTAAAAACTTATAGTTGTAGTCTGATCCACCTTTTATTCCTATGGGCACTATTGTAGCTGTGGAGAGGTAATTTTAGTGTGATTTCATTATCTGTTGTTCAGGCAGAAATTTTTGGACCCGGATGATGCATAATGTACTGATAATGGTTTGAGTCTTTTAAGTCTAAATGGGCTTTTTTATAAATTTAAGTTACTTGTGCTGGTGGGGGGCTCTTGATCTAGGGAAATTTGATCTGTGCTTCTTTTCCCCGAATTAAGCCGAAAAACCTTCTTTTCCCCCCCCACAGGCGTGTATAAGCCTACGGGTTTTGCGTTTCCCCACTATTTTTAATAATCCAAATGAAAAAAACAAAATTTTTGTGTATAATATTGGATTATCCATTTGGATTAAAAATGATAATATGTTTCTGAGAGAGGTTTAAGGAGTGGTTTAAGCAATGTAAAAAAAAGAGCAATGAGAGAGTGGGGAGATGTTATCAAAAAATTTTGTTGAAAAAAAGAAAAAAGTTTTTGGAGTGGATTAAAAAGTTAAGGAAAAACCTAGAGAAAAAAATGGATTTGGGCAGTTTAAAAAAAAGGAGAGGAGAGTTATTAAAAGGAGAGTTAGAGGGATTGGGGAAAATTTGGGGGAAAAATTTTTAGGGGTTTTTAAATGTTTATGAAGATAGGGAAGCTGTGAATTTTTGTGTATTGGCAAGGAGGGAAAAAACATCTTGTAGGGTGAGGAAGAGCCAGTTGTGAGTGTGGGAAAATTCGTGAGGGGGGTAGGGAAAAAGAAAGGGGGTAAGGCAGCAGGGGTTGATGGGGTAAGTAGAAATGTTAAAAGAGGTGGGGATATAGTTTTGGGGTGGTTTGGGTTTCATTTTTTTAATAAAGTGTGGAAGAGGGTAAAAGGGACCTAGGGATTGGCAGGAGCTTCATAGTTTCCCTTTTTATAAAAAGGAAAAAAGGGGGCAAAAGAGAGTGGAAAAAATTTTAGGGGGGTAAGTCTGTTGGTATTTCCCGGCAAAGTGTATGGTTTGAGTTATTATTGAAAAAATTTTAAAAGTAAAAAGGAGGGAAAAGGTAGCAGATGAACAAGGAGGCTTTAGGAAAGGGGAGCGGGGGTGTGTGGACCCGGTGTTTTTAAATGAAAACATATTTAACCCGTTTTTTAGATAAGGTAAAGAGGGCTTTTGTGGCATTTATGGATTTGGAAAAAGGGGTATGACAGGGTTTGGGTAGGGGGGGGGAAAGTGGCAGATGTTCAGGTTTTTGGTGTTTGAAGGTAGGTTACTGAAAGCAGTTTAAGGTTTTTACGGGATAGTGAGGGGGTCAAGGTTTGGGGTATGTAGGGGAAAAAGGGAAATTTTTTCCCCGTTAAAAAATAGGCCTTAGACAGGATGTGTGATGTCACCGTGTTGTTTAAAATATTTTTAGATGGGGTAGTAAAAGAAAATAAAAGCGAGGGTCTTGGCAAAAAGGCGTGGGTTAAAAGTTTAAAAAACACAACAAAGTGGGAGTTGGGCACAGTTGCTCCCTTTTTGATGGCCACTGTGTTTGGGAGATTTGAAGAGAAAGGGTTTCAGAGATTGGTGGAGAAATTTGGTAGGGTATGCAAAAGAAGAAAATTAAAAGTGAATACAGGAAAGAGTAAGGTTATGAGGATAACAAAAAGATTAGGTGATGAATGTGAAAATTTGTGTGGACTGCCTCCAAGTGAGTCACCTACCCTGGCTAACTCTGTTGACACCGAGCTCTGAGGTGGGTACCTCAGCCTCACAAGTGGCTTATAGGACAGATTTTCACAAATGATTGGTGTTGCAAGAAACTCGCCTGCATGCACGTATAAAGGACTAACTTACTTGGTGTTGCAGCATATATCCTGATCTTCAACTTCTCTAAGCTTAGCCTTAGCCCCTTTGGGCTTTCCCTCAAAAACCACGTGCAACCGGGAGCCTTAATTCCTGCAATATTCGATCGTTATTAGTGACCTGCCTGCACCTCAGAAATTCCTATATCCAAGAGGGTATGTATCCCCTAGTATAACTATGCAGACACAGACACTAGCTTCCAGACTGCCTTGAGACACTGGTACTTACTGGGCATGCACTGCCTGTTGCACACCGGGCCCACAGATCAAACTCACTCACAATTCTCCCCAGACACTGACCAGAAATCTACAGATTAAGTGGAGGTTTTGTCTTACTGTATGGGCCTGACGGAGGTCATCTACAGTACATCGAGGTGTCTCTACCAGATTTCTTCAGGTCTCAAATGTGAAGACACGTGGGAAGCGCCGTCTGCTGATCACGGCATGTCTTGTCCAGTTGGTGTCTGTCTTAAGAAGAACGAGCTGGTCTCTCTTCCAGATCCTCGTCTCTTCGTTCAAACTAGGGGTGCCAGTTCTCCCTAGCTAACTTATCCTAGTGTTTGCCTACATTATCGGCCTATTACTACCTATGTTAAGGTCTTAGGTCTACATTATTATTATCTACAGTTGCCTCAATAATCCTAATATTAGTGTACTACCAGTAAAACTACCTACTCCTTCCCTGAAGAGTAAATCTATAAATTAAATAAGCTTACCAACAATCCCCACCAACTAGAGAGAATGCTGTTTGTTTGGGAGGGTTTAAGGGCCACCCAGCTCAGCCGTCCCATTACGGCTATGCTGGGACCCCTTCGTACGTCGTATCTGCCCTGTGGAACTTTAGGGACCAAATAAATTTCCACAATGAAAGATTGGATATCAGATTGGAGGGAGAGAGTATGGAGGAGGTGAATGTATTCAGATATTTGGGAGTGGACGTGTCAGCGGATGGGTCTATGAAAGATGAGGTGAATCATAGAATTGATGAGGGGAAAGAGTGGTGCACTTAGGAGTCTGTGGAGACAAAGAACTTTGTCCTTGGAGGCAAAGAGGGGAATGTATGAGAGTATAGTTTTACCAACGCTCTTATATGGGTGTGAAGCATGGGTGATGAATGTTGCAGCGAGGAGAAGGTTGGAGGCAGTGGAGATGTCATGTCTGAGGGCAATGTGTGGTGTGAATATAATGCAGAGAATTCGTAGTTTGGAAGTTAGGAGGAGGTGCGGGATTACCAAAACTGTTGTCCAGAGGGCTGAGGAAGGGTTGTTGAGGTGGTTCGGACATGTAGAGAGAATGGAGCGAAACAGAATGACTTCAAGAGTGTATCAGTCTGTAGTGGAAGGAAGGCAGGGTAGGGGTCGGCCTAGGAAAGGTTGGAGGGAGGGGGTTAAAGGAGGTTTTGTGTGCGAGGGGCTTGGACTTCCAGCAGGCATGCATGAGCGTATTTGATAGGAGTGAATGGAGACAAATGGTTTTTAATACTTGATGTGCTGTTGGAGTGTGAGCAAAGTAACATTTATGAAGGGGTTCAGGGAAACTGGCAGGCCGGACTTGAGTCCTGGAGATGGGAAGTACAGTGCCTGCACTCTGAAGGAGGGGTGTTAATGTTGCAGTTTAAAAACTGTAGTGTAAAGCACCCTTCTGGCAAGACAGTGATGGAGTGAATGATGGTGAAAGTTTTTCTTTTTCGGGCCACCCTGCCTTGGTGGGAATCGGCCAGTGTGATAATAATAATAAAAAAAAATGTTTTCTGAATCTGTCCCATAGTAAATGTATGTTTTATAAACCTATAAATGTTGCCTAGGTCACTTTCGTTCCGTTCGGAGGGTAAGTGTCTTCATGCCTCTAACCAATACTTTATGATAAAGATGGCAGCTATCTTGAACTACTCAAGTTCCTCGTGTGACAGTGACTCACAGGATTATCAGTCTTGATAAAGCGAAGGTTCAGTATCAGCCAGGAACAGGTACACACCATAAAATTACTAATCATTTACCATTCCTCTAGAGTCTAGAATAATAGTACATGATATTTCTACCTAGCATGAGTTACATCGCACTGCTCGGATAATTCTCTATCCGACACTTGCATGTTTCCAACATTACTGGGCTTTCTCAAACATGGGTATTTTACCTAGTATATAATTAATAGCAATACTGCATTTTTTCTATATATGAGGATGACGAGAGGTTCTTCCTGAACAGGAACACCATAGAGCAGCTGGTGTGTACTCAACCGTGCCAGCCATCACTACCAGCTTCACACTACCGAGAGCTTCTCTCAGCAACACCGTCAACAGCAATGTCGTCGACGGTGCTGCTCTCCGCAGCACCGTCGACTCAGACTCAGAAGACTCTGATGATGATGACTACGGACTCTTCACACTTTTACCAAATTACACTCAAGTGAAGGCTAAGACAGACGCCATGTTTAAGGTAATGAAAAACAATTTAGCTTAGTTTATGCATTGATCTCCCCGATCGAGTTAGTTAAATATACTTTGGTATTTAGTTTTAGCTCGTCTTCAGTTTTCTTAGCTGGCGACACAACCCGGCACTAAGACGTCTCTTGCTACAGTGTAAATGTCGATTGCAACTTATATTTTAATATTTTACTACAACAAACGTTCCTACAAGCTTAACAGGAGGTACCCTGACCCTAAGATGTATCACCCATTAAATACTGAACCTTTATAGAAGTAAACTTAATTATTTAACGTGATTTAACGGAAATAAATATTTCCATACTTATTTTACTCAAAAAATTGTCAAATCTGCACGTGAATTTCACTCTGCCGTTTATCTGGAGAGAGTTCCGGGGGTCAACGCCCCCGCGGCCCGGTCTGTGACCAGGCCTCCTTAGGTCAGTGTCCCAGGATGCGACCCACACCAGTCGACTAACACCCAGGTACCCATTTTACTGATGGGGAACATAGACAACAGGTTGAAAGAAACACGTCCAATGTTTCTACTCTGGCTGGGAATCGAACCCAGGCCCTCACCGTGTGAAGCGAGAGCGTTAACCACCAGGCCACTAGAGCCGTTGTTGAACTATTTGGCAGATTTTTGGAAGTTATCTAAATTATTCCAAGATGTTTGGACTGGGCTGACCACCTGGTCATAAGGGACGTGAACAGGACAATTTTTCCAAGATTTTGGTCCTCGTTAACCATACAAAAATGCTGAAAATTTAAAGACGATTGGATGAGTCGTTCTTGAGCTATGAGTGAAATACAGTCGAAAAGTTGGTGGAAGAAAGAAAAAATGAAAAAAAATCAGGCAAGCTTATAAAGGTAACTCTTCACGGTTACCTAAAAAATATCATTAATTATATTTAGGTTGTGGGTGAGACGCAGCCATTATTGCCAGACTAACTGGCAGCACTTTACAACACCTTATAAATTTACTTTTAAAAGCAGGATTAGGTTATAAAATCATTTATATTTATAACCTGTCCATAAATGCTTTCATTATATTATTCCATTTATCTGTGGCACACAGGTAATGCTACCGTCATCTTCATTATGTAGTCTATATACTGTGGTTTATACCACTATATAATGATAAATTAGACACATGTGCAACTCTTGGGTATCTTTATTGAGGAAACGTTTCGCCACACAGTGGCTTCATCAGTCCATTCAGAGGAGAATGGTGAAGAACAAGAGGAGTTTGAGGTAATCAGTCCCTCAGCCTTGAGTCGATGTAGTCAGTCCATCAATCTTTATGGACTGATGAAGCCACTGTGTGGCGAAACTTTTCCTCAATAAATATACCCAAGTGTTGCACATGTTTCTAATTTATCAACTTGGTTTGATGTAGTTTGTAATACAGAAGATGTTACAGGGTCATGACCTGAGAGTGTGGTGGCGGGTGACAGTCACAGTCTTGCTGGCTGCTGGCTACCTCGCTTACTTCTATGCTGTCCTGGCCATCAAATCTAAAATGGAGGTAACTGAGGCTAGTTTTTCTCGAGTACAGTTTTTTTTTTTTTTGAGATACTCATTATCGAACTCCAGAGATTAGATTAGTGTGAGATAACAGTGTTTATTATTGTAAGTTTGAGACGATTGTAAAGATTTTTGACTTTCTAATAACTCACAATAGATGAATTCTGGAATCTGATTAATAAATTAAGGGAGATTTGTTTAGTTTACAGGAAAATTTTCTGTATATTTTGCTTGTGTCTTGAAAGGGCGACTATTACGAAAATAATATAAAATATTAGACTATAATGTTGCTACCTTTGTAATATTAAGTTGCTACCTTTGTAATATTGTTCGCATATATATATATATATATATATATATTTATATATATATATATATATATATATATATTATATATAAAAATTATAATATATATATATTATATATATATATTAAACAAAAATTACTTTATATTTCAGTATGACAATTATTGGTGTAATGCTGACGGATTCCTTATCATCATCACCTTCTGTGTTTTTATTGGCATGACCTATTTTCTGGTGAGTATAACAATAACCTGGTTGTTCACCCTGAACAATATCACTAATGGTCATATGATTCTCTTGTCAACATAGTTCATAATATATTCTTCACTTGTTGTTAGTCAGTATTTTAAGTTTGACTTACCTTCTACACTGACAATGTTTACAAGTAACATTAATAACACTTACTACCAGGTACTGAAACCATACTACGGTCGTCCCATCTACAAGAAGGTACTCAAGCCTATCTACACTACCTACGAGAGCCTATGGCTTTACTGGTGAGGTTTTTACCATGATAATTATATTTTCTCTTCCTAGATTTTTCACTCTTAATACTAAGCGTATATTTGCACTCTTGCAACGTGACTAGCACATGCAAGGCTGTGTGGCAGATTATTTGCATAAATCTGCATATTCTAGTTGATAAAATTCAGTGAAATAAATATGTTTGTGCGAGTATGTTATAGTTTGGAGGTTATACGAGTGAATGTTATATGTTATATAAATGTACAGGTCAGTTTATAATTATTTATTATTATTATTAAAAGTATTTGATCCGAGCAGTGATACATGCATGATACATGCATGATATATACATGATACATGCATGATATATGCATGATACATGCATGATTTTATGCATGTATCATGCCTGTATCATGCATTATCATGCATGATATATACATGATACATGCATGATATATGCATGATACATGCATGATATATGCATGTATCATGCCTGTATCATGCATATATCATGCATGATATATACATGGATGATACATTCATGATTGATACATGCATGATACATGCTTTGATACATGGATGATACATGGATGATACATGGATGATACATGGATGATACATTCATGATTGATACATGTATGATACATGCATGATACATGCATGATATATGCATGATACATGCATATATGCATGATACATGCATGATACATGGATGATACATGGATGATACATTCATGATTGATACATGCATGATACATGCATGATACACGCATGATACATGCATGATACATGCATGATACTTTCTTGATATATGCATGATACATGCATGATACTTTCAATATATGTGCATGATACATTCATGATACATGCATGATACACGCATGATACATGCATGATACATTCACGATACATTCATGATACATGCATGATACATGCATGACACATGATACATGCATGATACATGCATGATACTTTCAATATATGTGCATGATACATTCATTATACATGCATGATACATGCATAATACATGCATGATACATGCATGATACATGCATGATACATGCATGATACTTTCAGTATATGTGCATGATACATTCATGATACATGCATGATACATGCATGATACATGCATGATACTTTCATGATACATGCATGATACATGCATGATACATGCATGATACATTCATGATACTTTCATGATACATTCATGATACATGCATGATACATTCATGATACATGCATGATACATGCATGATACATTCATGATACATGCATGATACATGCATGATACATGGATGATACATGCATGATACTTCTTGATAAAATTGCATGATACATTCATGATACATTAATGATACATGCATGATACATTCATGATACATGCATGATACATGGATGATACATGGATGATACATGCATGATACTTTCTTGATATATGCATGATACATTCATGATACATTCATGATACATTCATGATATATGCATGATACATGCATGATACATGCATGATACATTCATGATACATGCATGATACATTCATGATACATGGATGATACATGCATGATACTTTCATGATACATGCATGATACATGCATTATACATTCATGATACATACATGATACATGCATGATACATTCATGATACATGCATGATATATACATGATACATGCATGATACTTTCTTGATATATGCATGATACATGCATGGATACTGCATGTTACATTCATGATACATGCATGATACATGCATGATACATTCATGATACATGCATGATACATGCATGATACATTCATGATACATGCATGATACATGCATGATACATTCATGATACATGCATGATATATGCATGATACATGCATGATACTTTCTTTGATATATGGCATGATACATGCATGATACAGGATGATACATTCAGATACTTTGCATGATACAGGGCATGATACATTCATGATACATGCATGATGCATGCATGATACATTCATGATATATCCCATAATAACATTCATGATACATGCATGATACATGCATGATACAGCATGATACATTCATAATACATGCATGGAAAACATGCATGATACATTCATGATATATGCATGATACATGCATGATATATGCATGATACATGCATGATATATGCATGATACATTCATGATACATGCATGATACATGCATGATACATTCATGATATATGCATGATACATTCATGATACATTCATGATACATTCGTGATATATGCATGATACATGCATGATACATGCATGATACATTCATGATACATGCATGATACATCCATGATATATGCATGATACATGCATATATACATGATACATGGATGATACATGCATGATACATTCATGATACATGCATGATACATGCATGATATATGCATGATACATGGATGATACATGCATGATACATTCGTGATATATGCATGATACATTCATGATACATGCATGATACATTCATGATATATGCATGATACATGGATGATACATGCATGATACATTCATGATACATGCGTGATATATGCATGATACATTCATGATACATGCATGATACATGCATGATACATGCATGATATATGCATGATACATGCATGATATATGCATGATACATGCATGATACATGCATGATATATGCATGATACATGCATGATACATGCATGATATATGCATGATACATTCATGATATATGCATGATACATTCATGATACATGCATGATACATAATGATATATGCATGATACATGCATGATATATGCATGATACATGCATGATACATGCATGATACATGCATGATACATGCATATGATACAATGAGAGTCAAATCTCTTTTTAAAGAATTACAAGTGTTCTAGTCAGGAGCAGAATAGGCAACACGTGGCCTTGTATAACTCACTGGATAGTCTTGAAACTCAATTAACCAACAAATTTTGATCTGATATTATAATTATTACTAAAACTTATTCTTCAAGGGAGGTAAAGAGCTCTTAATCCAAAGCATTGGAGCTACCCTTCTGGGACTTAAATCTGATTAGCTCAGATTCCGTAGGTTTTGCATTACCACTGTTGAATATAATAATAATAATAATAATAATAATAATAATAATTATAATAATAATAGTGTAGTGTTTTATGATGCTTTAAAACCCTTTAATTTTTAGGGGGGTGGAACTTTTAAGCCGGGGAAGCCTCGGTTCAGACGACATAAGCTCCGATGGCGGGTCATCATTGACTTAGATCCGACTCAGGAAACACTTGTCCTGTTTCCTAACGTAACCTAATAATATATTTTATATAATATGGTGATGGTTTTTTTTATACGGGTGTTAGTACTCGTGCAGGTGGGTGAGAATGGCGCTGTACCTGGTGCTGCTGGCAATATTAGTGGTGTTCCTGGCGTTAGATACACGCCACGACCCTAAGCGTCTACAGTCCGTCCTGGGCCTGATTATATTGCTTCTCTTTGGCTTCGTCTTTCCAGAGCTCCGGGCCCAAAGGTGAGAAAATGGGAAAATGGGCAGGGACATAGCCTAGAACAAGGTGACACAAGGGGCAGAGCTCCAGCAAGGTGAGAGAAGGGGGAAAGGGTTTGGGAGGGCAGAGCTCCGGACAAGTGAGACCCAAGGGGGAAAGGGTTTGGGAGGGGCAGAGCTCCAGACAAGTGAGACAAGGGAAAGGTTGACAGGGACAGAGCTCCGGACAAGTGAGACAAGGGGAAGGTTGGCAGGGGCAGAGCTCCGGACAAGTGAGACAAGGGGAAGGTTGGCAGGGGCAGAGCTCCGGACAAGAGAGACAAGGGGAAGGTTGGCAGGGGCAGAGCTCCGGACAAGAGAGACAAGGGGAAGGTTGGCAGGGGCAGAAATTGGCTGTTACAGTTGCTCTTGAAAGTTCAGGTGATATTTGACAGTTTATTGCCGTCACATAGACAGTTTTACGTTGTGTATTTAATTAAGAAATTCTGATTTTTCGTTAGAGTGCGTGACCGTGTACACTAACAATGTTAACAGTAGTGTACATCTTCACCATGATATTGTGATCCACCATGTACACTAACAATGTTAACAGTAGTGTACATCTTCACCATGATATTGTGATCCACCATGTACACTAACAATGTTTAACCCGTAGTGTACATCTTCACCATGATATTGTGATTCCATCAGTACAAACAATGTTAACGTAGTGTACATCTTCACCATGATATTGTGATCCACCATGTACACTAACAATGTTAACAGTAGTGTACATCTTCACCATGATATTGTGATCCACCATGTACACTAACAATGTTAACAGTAGTGTACATCTTCACCATGATATTGTGATCCACCCTGTACACTAAATGTTAACAGTAGTGTACATCTTCACCATGTATTGTGATCCACCATGTACACTAACAATGTTAACAGTAGTGTACATCTTCACCATGATATTGGGGATCCACCATGTACACTAACAATGTTAACAGTAGTGTACATCTTCACCATGATATTGTGATCCATCATGTACACTAACAATGTTAACAGTAGTGTACATCTTCACCATGATATTGTGATCCATCATGTACACTAACCCAAAGTTAACAGTAGTGTACATCTTCACCATGATATTGTGATCCACCATGTACACTAACAATGTTAAAAAGTAGTGTACATCTTCACCATGTTTTTGTGATCCCCCATGTACACTAACAAGTTAACAGTGTGTACATCTTCACCATGATATTGTGATCCACCATGTACACTAACAATGTTAACAGTAGTGTACATCTTCACCATGATATTGTGATCCACCATGTACACTAACAATGTTAACAGTAGTGTACATCTTCACCATGATATTGTGATCCACATGTACACTAACAATGTTAACAGTAGTGTACATCTTCACCATGATATTGTGATCCACCATGTACACTAACAATGTTAACAGTAGTGTACATCTTCACCATGATATTGTGATCCATCATGTACACTAATACATAATATTAACTCGGGAAAATAACAGCTTAGATTCTCTAAAGAAATATAACAAGTTAAAGTGAGTCATCTCAACTTGCATTTCAGTGATATAAATTTTGACACAAATTATTTTAGTTATTATTTTTTTTTTATATTTTATTAAAAACAATTCAATACATTAAATAAATAAAAGAACACAGTATCAGTTCTTCCACAGAATTATAAATGTTCATTGTTGAACACACACGTTCAACTTTGTGCTGACACAAACTCTCTCTCATCACCTACGCATTATATCACTTTGCATCTATGTTAAGCAAGATGACACAACATTATACATTACATCAACCGAAATACTTACAATATACATTATTATTATTATTATTTTAAACAAAGAGAAGCGCTAAACCTACAATGTGCATTCATTTTTCACTTTGTTATTTATGTTATTAATCCTTTATACAGAATTGTACATAAACAAGTATATGTATAACAAAGAAACAAACACGAACTATAAGGTAATGGTTCCAGTACACAATCTACTGTGTTACACACAATCTACTGTGTTACACACAATCTACTGTGTTACACACAATCTACTGTGTTACACACAATCTACTGTGTTACACACAATCTACTGTGTTACACACAATCTACTGTGTTACACACAATCTACTGTGTTACACACAATCTACTGTGTTACACACAATCTACTGTGTTACACACAATCTACTGTGTTACACACAATCTACTGTGTTACACACAATCTACTGTGTTACAACAATCTACTGTGTACACACAAAACTACTGTGTTACACACAATCTACTGTGTTACACACAATCTACTGTGTTACCACAATCTACTGTGTTACACACAATCTACTGTGTTACACCAATTATGTGTTACCACAATCTACTGTGTTACACACAATCTACTGTGTTACACACAATCTACTGTGTTACACACAATCTACTTTTGTTACACACAATCTACTGTGTTACACACAATCTACTGTGTTACACACAATCTACTGTGTTACACACAATCTACTGTGTTACACACAATCTACTGTGTTACACACAATCTACTGTGTTACACACAATCTACTGTGTTACACACAATCTACTGTGTTACACACAATCTACTGTGTTACACACAATCTACTGTGTTACACACAATCTACTGTGTTACACACAATCTACTGTGTTACACACAATCTACTGTGTTACACACAATCTACTGTGTTTACACACAATCTACTGTGTTACCACACAATCTACTGTGTTACAACAATCTACTGTGTTACACACAATCTACTGTGTTACACACAATCTACTGTGTTACACACAATCTACTGTGTTACCCCACAAACTACTGTGTTACACACAATCTACTGTGTTACACACAATCTACTGTGTTACAACAATTACTGTGGGTTTCACACAATCTACTGTGTTACATACAATCTACTGTGTTACACACAATCTACTGTGTTACACACAATCTACTGTGTTACACACAATCTACTGTGTTACAAACAATCTACTGTGTTACACACAATCTACTGTGTTACACACAATCTACTGTGTTACACACATTCTTTCTGTGTTACACACCAAAACTACTGGGGTTACACACAATCTACTGTTTTTACAAACAATCTACTGTGTTACAATGAGACATCATGACAGTACAACACTGTCTATATTATTATTATTATAATCAAGGGGGAAGCACTAAACCCGTAGGATTATACAGCAACACTGTCTATAACTTACACAACCGATACTCACCCACACCTGTGAGTAATTATAAGAATAATACAAAACAAAATTACAGTACCCCTCAAAAAGTAAACTTTCACTATTACCAGATTATACAAATAAACCCCGTTCTTCTGACCTTTAATATATACACGACACACAACACACACCTCACGAATATGACATTGTCCCCTTATACAAAGAATATTAAACAATATACTCAATTTTACACTTTTGATTACAAGGATAATGTGTACTGACTCGTTGCCATTACATCCTACACAACACCATTCACAACTCGCTACTGACGATCATTTCATCCAATTTAGACATTCTTCGTATGGAATCTAGATAATTCGGTGCACACACCGACCACCCTGCTGGGTGAAATGTGCTGCTCCTGTTATCTCCCAGAAACCTAAAAGTAATAGACGCTAATTCAACGATCTAAAACAAGTGGCACCTTTTTACACAGACAATGTAGAATAAAACACCTAAATTCAGAACCTACATGACACAATAATGTTAACTACTAAATACAGCTAAAACACGTACACCTCAACAGGCATTACACTTGCAATATATATTATGCCAATAGTCACGTTACAGACATTTGTAATAATTGTACACTAAATCCAAAAAAAATTTTCTGAAAATCAGCTTATATTTAGTCCAATTTTCACAATGGATAAATATTATGAACAAATGATACTCCGCACCTTAATGTATATTTGGTAAGCATCTCATGACTAATATGCTACACCCTGTCACCCACTATATTCTCCTGTTCAAACATGCCCTCGCACACACATATATGCATTTATACATACATCTATGGATATTTCCGTACAGATGCACACATATACATGCACATATACATATACATACACACAGAAACCAATCTTACAGGTATGATAACAGATGCCATCTTTCCAACGGGATACCAGATCCTGAGGAAAGACAGAGGAAACAGGGAGGGTGGAGGAGTGGCATTGCTGATCAAAAACCGATGGAATTTTGATGAGCTGGAGAGAGGAGACAACGGAGAAGAAAGTGATTGCATAGCGGGAACGCTTCACTCTGGAGGTCCCAAGGTGGTAATAGCAGTGATGTATAACCCACCACAGAACAGTAGGAGGCCAAGGCAAGAGTACGACGAGAGCAATAGAGCGATGGTTGATACACTGGCTGCAGTGGCCAGAAGAGCTCATGCATGCAGGGCAAAGCTCCTGATCATGGGTGACTTTAACCACAAGGAGATCGATTGGGAGAACTTGAAGCCGCATGGGGGCTAAGATACATGGAGGGCTAAGATGATGGAGGTGGTACTGGAAAACTTCATGTACCAACACGTAAGGGACACTACAAGAGAGAGAGGAGAGGATGAACCAGCAAGGCTGGACTTAGTATTCACCTTGAGTAGTGCAGATATCGAGGACATCACATATGAAAGTCCCCTTGGGGCCAGCGATCCTGTGGTTTTAAGCTTCGAATACACAGTAGAGCTACAAGTGGAGGGAGAAGCAGGAAGGCCAGGACGAATGAAGCCAAACTACAAGAAAGGGGATTACACGAGAATGAGGAATTTCCTGAATGGGGTTCAGTGGGAAAGAGAACTGGCAGGGAAGCCAGTTAATGAGGTGATTGAATATTTAGCAACAATATGCAAGGAGGCTGAGGAGAGGTTTGTACCCAAGAGTAACAGGAATAATGAAAAAGCCAGGATGAGCCCATGGTTCACTCAAAGGTGCAGGGAGGCAAAAACCAAGTGTGCTAAGGAATGGAAGAAATATAGAAGGCAAAGGACCCAGGAGAATAAGGAGAGCAGTCATAGAGCCAGAAATGAATATGCACAGATAAGAAGGGAGGCCCAAAGACAATATGAAAACGACATAGCAGTGAAAGCCAAATCTGACCCGAAACTGTTATACAGCCACATCAGGAGGAAAACAACAGTCAAGGACCAGGTAATCAGGCTAAGGAAGGGAAAGGATGAGAGACAACAGAAATGACCGTGAAGTATGTGACGAACTCAACAAGAGATTCAAAGAAGTGTTCACAGAGGAGACAGAAGGGGCTCCAGAAAGACGGAGAGGTGGGGCACACCCACCATGTGCTGGACACAGTGCACACAACCGGGGAAGAAGTGAAGAGGCTTTGAGTGAGCTAGATACCTCAAAGGCAATGGGGCGGGGAAAAACATCTCCCCATGGGTCCTGAGAGAGGGGGGCAGAGGCGCTATGGGGTACCCCTAACAACAATATTCAATTCATCTATCGAAACAGGGAGATTGCCTGAGGCATGGAAGACAGCAAATGTAGTCCCAGTCTTTAAAAAAGGAGAACAGATTTGAATCACTAAACACAGACAAGTGTCACTGACATGTATAGTATGCAAAATCATGGAGAAGTTTTATCAGGAGAAGAGTGGGGGAAAACCCTAGAAAGGAATGATCTCATCAACAGCAGCCAACATGGTTTCAGGGAGGGGAAAAATCCTGTGTCACAAACCACTGGAGTTCTATGACATGGTGTCAGCAGTAAGACAAGAGAGAGATGGTGTGGGTGGATTGCATTTTCTTGGACTGCAAGAAGGCGTTTGACCACAGTTCCACACAAGAGATCAGTGAAAAAACTGGAAGACCAAGCAGGATAAACAGGGAAGGCGACTACAATGGATCAGGGAATGCTTGTCAGGAAGAAGCAGCGAGTCATGGTACGTGGCGAGGTGTCAGAGTGGCACCTGTGACCAGCGAGGTCCCACAGGGTCAGTCCTAGACCACTGCTGTTTCTGGTATTTGTGAACGACATGACGGAAGGAATAGACTCCTGATGGTGTCCCTGTTTGCAGATGACGTGAAGTGATGAGAAGAATTCACTCGATCGAAGACCAGGCAGAACTACAAAGGATCTGGACAGGCTGCAGACCTGGTCCAGCAATTGGCTCCTGTGTTCAATCCACCAAGTGCAAAGTCATGAAGATTGGGGAAGGGCAAAGAAGACCGCAGACGGAGTACAGTCTAGGGGGCCAGAGACTACAAGCCTCACTCAAGGAAAAAGATCTTGGGGTGAGTATAACACCAGGCACATCTCCTGAAGCGCACATCAATCAAATAACTGCTGCAGCATATGGGCGCCTAGCAAACCTCAGAACAGCATTCCGACATCTTAATAAGATCGGTTCAAGACACTGTACACCGTGTACGTTAGGCCCATATTGGAGTATGCGGCATCAGTTTGGAACCCACACCTAGCGAAGCACGTAAAGAAACTAGAGAAAGTGCAAAGGTTTGCAACAAGACTAGTCCCAGAGCTAAGAGGTATGTCCTACGAGGAGAGGTTAAGGGAAATCAACCTGACGACACTGGAGGACAGGAGAGATAGGGGGGAATGATAACGCACATATAAAATACAGGGAGGAATTGACAAGGTGGACAAAGACAGGAGTTCCAGAGATTGGACACAGTAACAAGGGACACAGTTGGAAGTTGAGACACAGATGAATCACAGGGATGTGGGAAGTATTTCTTACAGCCACAGAGTAGTCAGGAAGTGGAATAATTTGGGAAGCGATTAGTAGAGGCAGGATCCATACATAGCTTTAAGCAGAGGTATGATAAGCTCACGGTTCAGGGAGAGTGACCTAGTAGCGACCAGTGAAGAGGCGGGGCCAGGAGCTTGGACTCGACCCTGCAGCCTCAACTAGGTGAGTACAGCTAGGGTGAGTACAGCTAGTGAGTACAGCTAGGTGAGTACAACTAGGTGAGTACAGCTAGTGAGTACAGCTAGTGAGTACAGCTAGGTGAGTACAACTAGGTGAGTACAGCTAGGTGAGTACAGCTAGGTGAGTACAACTAGTGAGTACAGCTAGGTGAGTACAGCTAGGTGAGTTACAGCTAGGTGAGTACAGCTAGGTGAGTACAACTAGGTGAGTACAGCTAGGTGAGTACAGCTAGGTGAGTACAGCTAGGTGAGTACAGCTAGGTGAGTACAGCTAGGTGAGTACAGCTAGGTGAGTACAGCTAGGTGAGTACAGCTAGGTGAGTACAGCTAGGTGAGTACAGCTAGGTGAGTACAGCTAGGTGAGTACAGCTAGGTGAGTACAGTAGGTGAGTACAGCTAGGTGAGTACAGCTAGGTGAGTACAGCTAGGTGAGTACAGCTAGGTGAGTACAACTAGGTGAGTACAGCTAGGTGAGTACAGCTAGGTGAGTACAACTAGGTGAGTACAGCTAGGTGAGTACAGCTAGGTGAGTACAGCTAGGTGAGTACAGCTAGGTGAGTACAACTAGGTGAGTACAGCTAGGTGAGTACAGCTAGGTGAGTACAGCTAGGTGAGTACAGCTAGGTGAGTACAGCTAGGTGAGTACAGCTAGGTGAGTACAGCTAGGTGAGTACAACTAGGTGAGTACAGCTAGGCGAGTACAGCTAGGTGAGTACAGCTAGGCGAGTACAGCTAGGTGAGTACAGCTAGGTGAGTACAGCTAGGTGAGTACAGCTAGGTGAGTACAGCTAGGTGAGTACAGCTAGGTGAGTACAGCTAGGTGAGTACAGCTAGGTGAGTACAGCTAGGTGAGTACAGCTAGGTGAGTACAACTAGGTGAGTACAGCTAGGTGAGTACAGCTAGGTGAGTACAGCTAGTGATACAGCTAGGTGAGTACAGCTAGGTGAGTACAGCTAGGTGAGTACAATTAGGTGAGTACAGCTAGGTGAGTACAGCTAGGTGAGTACAACTAGGTGAGTACAGCTAGGTGAGTACAGCTAGGTGAGTACAGCTAGGTGAGTACAGCTAGGTGAGTACAGCTAGGTGAGTACAGCTAGGTGAGTACAGCTAGGTGAGTACAGCTAGGTGAGTACAGCTAGGTGAGTACAGCTAGGTGAGTACAGCTAGGTGAGTACAACTAGGTGAGTACAACTAGGTTAGTACAGCTAGGTGAGTACAGCTAGGTGAGTACAACTAGGTTAGTACAGCTAGGTGAGTACAGCTAGGTGAGTACAACTAGGTGAGTACAGCTAGGTGAGTACAGCTAGGTGAGTACAGCTAGGTGAGTACACACACACGCACATATTTACGTAAACGTAAGTTTCCATCACTGTCTCTATCATCATTATTATTATTATAATCAAAAAGAAGCGCTAAACCACAAGGGCTATACAGCGCTGCTGACCCTATCATAGCCAAGGAAAAACACCTTAAAATAATAAAAAAAAACACCTTAAAATCAAACAATGGTGTCATACAAACAGTGTAATACGCTTCTCTTTATTCATTATTAGGTAGGCCTGAAAAAGAATACCAGTGATTGCCTCAATTTTTTCAGCATTTTTCTCGTTTTCTTGCGATAGTTTTTAGAATACTTCTTCCGATCAGCTTCAGACTTTCAACAAAGTTAAAGTTACTAATAAATTTATCACAAAGCCTAAGAATGCAGTTTACATAGTTACATAACTTAAGATGTAGGTTTAATTAGTGTTAGTAAAATCATTGTCTGACCACAGTAGGCCTTAAGATGGCAACATAGGTGACAGGGTAGACCCAGGATCGTTCAAATTTTGGTCGGTAAGGAAGTCACTTTGTAGGATTATGGGAGCGAGATTTATGTGGCTTAGTGTGACCAAGGTGGGAGATAATTTAGTTTATTATGAAGGAAGCGCTGTAGCTCAGGAAGCGCTGTAATTCAGGAAGCGCTGTAACTCAGGAAGCGCTGTAATTCAGGAAGCGCTGTAACTCAGGAAGCGCTGTAATTCAGGAAGCGCTGTAATTCAGGAAGCGCTGTAATTCAGGAAGCGCTGTAACTCAGGAAGCGCTGTAACTCAGGAAGCGCTGTAACTCAGGAAGCGCTGTAACTCAGGAAGCGCTGTAACTCAGGAAGCACTGTAACTCAGGAAGCGCTGTAATTCAGGAAGCGCTGTAACTCAGGAAGTGCTGTAACTCAGGAAAGCTGCTAACTCAGGAAGCGCTGTAACTCAGGAAGCGCTGTAACTCAGGAAGCGCTGTAACTCAGGATGCGCTGTAACTCAGGAAGCGCTATAGCTCAGTGACTTACCAGCTTGTCGTAGTATTATTACCCTTTACAGACGCTATAAGAATGAAGAATCTGCACATTGTAAACATCCTTAACATTACTTCGGTTATAACCCGCTTTAAGTGAACATATTAAGTACAGTCATTGTGAGTCGCGTAAACGCCTTTTCTACACGATATGAAAATTGAAATATAAAAGTAGTTGTTAAGTTGTTAATGTTTTACTTTAAAATCATAGTAACTTATATTTGTAATGAATATTTTAAGCCTGCATTGTTACGCAGCAAAACCCATCATTATTAGAACACCAGTTATGTGAACTATGGCACTTCCCTTGTTGTCTGTAGAGCAAAAATCTACATTATTTCTTCTACTCCACTTTGGTGCCTGTTGGTTAGCCGCTCGTTTCTGGGTCTCGAATATCATCAGCACAGAGTTGTTGGATAGTACAAGAGCGAAATCTCGTTAGGCACAGTCGTCAACGACTTGAGAAGTCTGACCCTGAATCTTTATGACTGAACCTAAAGTCCAAGTGGCACAGTGTTGGGCCTTTGTCAAGAGCTTCTTGGCCACTTCTTCATTATTCCAAGACTCACTTGTGAGGTACGCCTCCAATGGAGTGCGATGGTCGAATACCTTGCCATTCTGTTGCTTCAGGGCATTTGCGGGACGCGAGAAGTTGATCATGGCTTCTTTAGTCTTGTACACGATCATTAAAGAGGGCAAACCACGCCACGTTCTCTGAGAAATACCACAAAAGCTGACTAAACACCTTGATGGCCTCCTCCCTGAGTTTGTGTCCAGGGTACTTGTGGAAGGAGAGCATAGGTTTAAGTCGTCGAGTGGTGCTCTCATCAAGTAGTCAGAGGCACGATGAGAGAACAATCGATTGCCATTATGTCACGTGTTCCGCACACTTGGCTTCATTTGCCCCTTGAACGAAACAATCTCTAACGATTAAATGGCCTTTGATATCCATTGCGTGTGGTGCTCTACGCCAGCACCAGGAAGTGTGGCTCATCAGCAGAGAATCTTCCAGGATTACTTACTCCCACAGACCTACAACTCGCATACCCCTACAACTCATTCCTACACCCTACAACTTACCCATACACCTTCAAATAATTTCCACTCACTGCAACTCGCTTCCATACCCTTGCAACTCACTCTCCCAACCCTGCATCTCTCCCTCTCTCATTGGTAGGGTAAGTGTTATTGAAAGCAAGAGATGCCTCTCTCCTGGTTGTGCAGTGACCGTGATACCTCTGCTTATATTAAGAATATGTAAAACAGTGTTACAATTTTAGGACAATCCGATTGATAAGTAATGTTGATTGATTTATTAAATTTAAGGTCTACTGGCTACACAAGGATCATTAAAGCCGTATATTGCATCCACACTACCAGCCTAGACAACTTTTTTCCTCAGATTGTAAAATTAAAGTAAACTGGGTCCCTGGGTAGGCCTAACCTTTATCTTTGATGAGTTCCGAGATTTTTTCTATTCCCATAAAATGTAGATAAATGGTTCCGGGAACCGACAAGTTGATAAATTAGACACATGTGCAGCAGCACTTGGGTATCTTTATTGTGGAAACGTGTCACCACACAGTGGCTCCATTGGACTGATGAAGTCACTGTGTGGCGAAACGTTGCCATATTTAAGATACCCAAGTGCTGCTGCACATGTGTCTAATATATGTACTGGTAGAGCCGGGCCCAGGCCCCTCCTATCCTCCAGTGTGTCACGGTATCCATCTTCCTGCAGGTGAGATGGCGTCATGTTGTGTGGGGTATGGGGCTGCAGTTCCTGCTGGGCTTGATAATCCTCAGGTGGTCGTTGGGTCGTGCTATCTTCCAGTGTGTGGCTGACAAAGTCTCCGCCTTCCTGGCCACCACAGACGCCGGCTCTGAGTTCGTCTTCGGAGACGTTGCCGCAGTCATGAAAGTCTTTGCTTTTTCGGTAAGTAAAATATAATGTAATAAAGTTGGTAGAATTACCGACAATATGTAAAGTAAAAGGACACAAGTGCAACTAATGTGACATTTATTGTGGCAACGTTTCGCTCTCCAGGAGCTTTATCAAGCCATTACGGCTTGATAAAGCTCCTGGAGAGCGAAACGTTGCCACAATAAATGTCACATTAGTTGCACTTGTGTCCTTTTACTTTACATAAAATATAATGAACAACCCTATTAACATTCAACACTCAAAACACTTCCAAAAGTCTCAACATTAACAACATTACCACCACTCAACACTCACAACTTGGAACTGGAAATAGCTATATTATTATTATTATTATTATTATTATTATTATTATTATTATTATTATTGTTATTATTATTGTTATTATTATTATTATAGATTAAGCCCCAAACCCGAAAGGGCAATTGAGCAAAGTAGCTGTAGTATATAGGTTAATCTTGTGTTATGGGCAATTGTGTTGACGAAAGGTCAAACATTGCATTGATTGTATAAGTTTTTCTTTTTGTCGTGTTTACCTTTTTTAATATTTGGTTTTTATTTGTCGTTTAAGTCAGTGATTCCCAGAGTGGGTGGCACCGTCCCTCTGGGGGGCGGTGGAAAGATTCAGGGGGGCGTTGAGGAAAAAAAGGGCGATAAGGGGGCGGCAACAGAGCCAAGGGATCGTTTAACAAAATCCGTATGAGAAAATCTAAGTCACGAATACTTTAGAAACACAAACGCTTTACAAAGAATAAAATTAACAGGAATGGAAGAGGAAGAACTGATTTCACTCCAAAATGACACCGAGCTAATATTAAAGTTCAAAAAATCATATCAAGAATTTTGGCCAAAAAAACGTTTCTACCCTGCATTGTGGAACAAAGTCAAGATGTACTTTATTGCCCTCCTAACATTATATTTAGTACAGCGAGGCTTCACCGCAGTCACCAAGCTTCCTAACATTATATTTAGTAGAGCGAGGCTTCAGTGCAGTCACCAAGCTTCCTAACATTATATTTAGTAGAGCGAGGCTTCAGTGCAGTCACCAAGCTTCTTTCCAAGTTAGTGAATGCAGGGATCTAAGACTTGTTGTTAGTTCCTTCAAGTCTGATAAGCTGATATTCCTTCACCAAGTACATCCATCTCATTACAGCTGTGAAGACAACGTTGTTACAGATGAGATGTAAATTTACTCTTTATATTGTTAAACTGGTTTGCTGTGTTAATTTTTATTTGTGAAATAAATATGCTTGTTTATCATGTTAAATTAGTTACTGTTGTTTTGAATTTGCAGTAAATCTAATACCTAGCAACCCCCCTCCCCTGGGAGCCGGGGGGGGGTTGCTAGGGGTGTGGCCTGGGAGCCAGGGGAGGGGGGTTGCTAGGGGTGTGGCCTGGGAGCCAGGGGGGGTTGCTAGGGGTGTGGCCTGGGAGCCAGGGGGGGTTGCTAGGGGTGTGGCCTGGGAGCCAGGGGGGGTTGCTAGGGGTGTGGCCTGGGAGCCAGGGGGGGTTGCTAGGGGTGTGGCCTGGGAGCCAGGGGGGGGTTGCTAGGGGTGTGGCCTGGGAGCCAGGGGGGGGTTGCTAGGGTGTGGCCTGGGAGCCACGACGGGGGTTGCTAGGGGTGTGGACCTGGGAGCCAGGGGGGGTTGCTAGGGGTGTGGCCTGGGAGCCAAGGGGGGTTGCTAGGGGTGTGGCCTGGGAGCCTGGGGGGGTTGCTAGGGGTGTGGCCTGGGAGCCAGGGGGGGTTGCTAGGGGTGTGGCCTGGGAGCCAGGGGGGTTTGCTAGGGGTGTGGCCTGGGAGCCAGGGGGGGTTGCTAGGGGTGTCTAGCCGGGTTGAGGGGTGCCGGGGGGGGGTTGCTAGAGGGAGGGGGTTGCTAGGGGTGTGGCCTGGGAGCCAGGGGGGGTTGCTAGGGGAGTGGCCTGGGAGTCAGGGAGGGGGTTGCTAGGGGTGTGGCCTGGGAGCCCGGGGGAGGGGTTGCTAGGGGTGTGGCCTGGGAGCCCGGGGGGGGTTTGCTAGGGGTGTGGCCTGGGAGCCAGGGGGGTTGCTAGGGGAGTGGCCTGGGAGTCAGGGGAGGGGGTTGCTAGGGGTGTGGCCTGGGAGCCAGGGGGGGGGTTGCTAGGGGTGGCCTGGGAGCCAGGGGAGGGGTTGCTAGGGGTGTGGCCTGGGAGCCAGCGGGGGGGTTGCTAGGGAGTGGCCTGGGAGCCAGGGGAGGGGTTGCTAGGGGTGTGGCCTGGGAGCCAGGGGGGGTGTAGCTAGGGGTGTGCCTAGGGAGCCAGGGGGGTTGCTAGGGGTGTGGCCTGGGAGCCAGGGGGGGTTGCTAGGGGATGTGGCCTGGGAGCCAGGGGGGGTGGCTAGGGGAGTGGCCTGGGAGCCAGGGGGGGGTTGCTAGGGGAGTGGCCTGAGAGCCAGGGGGGGTTGCTAGGGGAGTGGGCCTGGGAGCCAGGGGTGGGTTGCTAGGGGAGTGGCCTGGGAGCCAGGGGGGGGTTGCTAGGGGTGTGGCCTGGGAGCCAGGGGGGGGTTGCTAGGGGTGTGGCCTGGGAGCCAGGGGGGTTGCTAGGGTGTGGACTGGGAGCCAGGGGGGGGGTTGCTAGGGGTGTGGCCTGGAGCCAGGGGGGGTTTGCTAGGGGGTGGCCTGGGAGCCAGGGGGGGGTTGCTAGGGTGTGGCCTGGGAGCCACGGGGGGTTGCTAGGGTGTGGCCTGGGAGCCACGGGGGTTGCTAGGGGTGTGGCCTGGGAGCCAGGGGGGGGGTTGCTAAGGGTGTGGCCTGGGAGCCATGGGGGGGGGTTTGCTAGGGGTGTGGCCTGGGAGCCAGGGGGGGGTTGCTAGGGGTGTGGCCTGGGAGCCACGGGGGGTTGCTAGGGGTGTGGCCTGGGAGCCAGGGGGGGTTGCTAGGGGTGTTGGCCTGGGAGCCAGGGGGGGGTTGCTAGGGGTGTGGCCTGGAAGGCAGGGGAGGGGGGGGGCGCCAACCTGAAAAACTTTGGAAACCACAGTCGAATTGCTCTAAAAGTTCCACAAGTTAAGAGAATGATCACTTGAGGAACAAATTTTGAGTCAAACTAAAATCTGCCGTTATTACCAACACACTTAAAAAAATACTTTTATGATTTATTGTTTGTAACGGCTTGACAAAGCTGCTGGAGAGCGAAACGTTGCCACAATAAAAATGTCACATTAGTTGCACTTGTGTCCTTTGACTTTACATACTGTCAAGTCTAACTTGAAAACACATCTCGTTTAGAACTTTTGATCCAGATATCATGAAATTAATATTTCTTCAGCATTGTACATTTATGGCACCAATTGGTGTGTGAACCCCACCCATACCACGGGTGGGGTTAGAACCCGCGATCACAGAGTCAAAAAACTCAAAACCGACGCGTTAGCCACTGGACCAGGAGTTTTATGACTCTGATCGCAGGTTCTAACCCCACCCTTGGTATAACTTATTTACAATCGTGTCATTACGATTTCGTGAGTCATTCTTGAAAGAACAAGCGATAACGAATAACAAAATCCTAAATTATAAGCATTATTATATACCGTAATTTTAATATGAATGATGTTCTTTGATATGGAAGTTCTACCAAAGGCAGGATTTGGGAATACTCTTGATCCAAGGAATTAAAGCTACCTGCTTTGACTAGACCTGATTACCTCCTGTTTCCAGATAATGTTTGTCCCTTACAGGTTAAACACTCATGAATACTATGATAATAATTATTGGTATATAATTAATACTAACGATTTATAATTATTAATAAAGAACAAATAATAACTTCATTAGTAATTATAAATAATAATTACCACGCTACTGCTTTACTTAGAAGTGAAAAAACAATAACGGGTAATGAAGATGAGAAAGTAACTAAGAACTGAGAAAATATTATCAGCAGCAGTATTGATCTTGTGGAAAATTGCATTTATCTGAATGTATCATTATGTACATAACAGTAAATGAACAAAATAATTATTATTTATCAGTTAGACAAGTAGGAATTTGGGACACCTCGGTCGCAAAAAATGTCCCCCTTCGATACCTACCACTGTCATATCCACAAGTTGCTCTGGATCTATTAATTACAAATGAAAAATACATCACCAGGAATGCTGGTAAATATATAAATTTGTGGACTGTATATTAAATTAAAAAATGATTATATATAAACACATTTATATAACAGAAGGAGAATATATCTTAATCATAACACTCACCAATTTGACTGGATATTAATGTGTCACGTACAGGACCTCCTCCACCCCTTTTGCCTACATTTATGAAAAATTTTCTGGCCAGAATTTAAACATAAATTAGACAGCTTATCTGAGGTTCCTGGAGTTGTCCTGTCCTGTCGCTATACTCAAGTTATGCAGGAATGCACATCCAACAATTTCGTCTCCTATTTGAGAGGTGTCAATCCAATTTTAACTTCTAGAGCACGAAAAATTCTTGCCAATATTCACTAACGGTTGACCAGTTCAAACAGCAATGGCGAGTGTCCTTCTGTGCAGGTGCAGCTTCCCGTTTTTTATGACATAAATATTATCAAATACAGTATGGCCATCTATTTACATATAACTACTGTATTTCTGGAAAATATATACAGTATTTTCCACAGATCTAATAATAATAATAATAATAATAATAATAATAATTATAAAAATAATAATAATAATGACAATAAAACTATATCTTATTTCACAGAGAGCTAATTTCAAGGAAAATATAACCACATAATTAAAAAAAAAACGTGATTCCTGAAGTATGTGAGTGTTGCAGGTACTGCCAGTGACTGTATACTTCAGCTTGTTCCTGAAGTATGTGAGTGTTGGAGGTACTGCCAGTGACTGTATACTTCAGCTTGTTCCTGAAGTATGTGAGTGTTGCAGGTACTGCCAGTGACTGTAGTACTTCAGCTTGTTCCTGAAGTATGTGACTGTTGCAGGTACTGCCAGTGACTGTGTACTTCAGCTTGTTCCTGAAGTATGTGAGTGTTGCAGGTACTGCGAGTGACTGTGAACTTCAGCTTGTTCCTGAAGTATGTGACTGTTGCAGGTACTGCCAGTGACTGTGTACTTCAGCTTGTTCCTGAAGTATGTGACTGTTGCAGGTACTGCCAGTGACTGTGTACTTCACTTGTTCCTGAAGTATGTGAGTGTTGCAGGTACTGCCAGTGACTGTGTACTTCAGCTTGTTCCTGAAGTATGTGAGTGTTGCAGGTACTGCCAGTGACTGTGTACTTCAGCTTGTTCCTGAAGTATGTGAGTGTTGCAGGTACTGCCAGTGACTGTGTACTTCAGCTTGTTCCTGAAGTATGTGAGTGTTGCAGGTACTGCCAGTGACTGTACTTCAGCTTGTTCCTGAAGTATGTGAGTGTTGCAGGTACTGCCAGTGACTGTGTACTTCAGCTTCTTCGTCCAGATCTTGTACTACTTGGGAGTGATGCAGTGGGTGGTGATCAAGCTGGGCTGGTTCCTGCAGGTCACAGTGGGCACCACTGCCTGTGAGAGTGTCAATGCTGCTGGTAATATCTTTCTTGGTCAGGTAAGCTTCCTCTGTCTAGTGTCCACATATCTTGTCAGTAAACTTCCTCTGCCAAGCCACAGCATCATTGTTGGTTATTCAGAAAAACCCAGCTTATCGTATTATTTCTCGTTGTTCTTGGCGAGGTGCCTCCATAGACTATTATTGTTGTTGTGATACGAGTAATCGTGACTAATCAGCTTTCTCTAAAATGTGTATTCGTTCAATAGGTTATTTTCTTCCCCCAAGGTTCTTATTTTAACTTGAGCACGCCACATTCCAGCTGCTTTCATTTTTTAACGCTGGTATACCTAACTAGGAAAAGGTTCAAGGAACCTTTGAAATGTACAGAATCCCTTTGACATTTTATAAACCTTAAAGCAACTTTGGCTTATGTGATAAAACCCGTCAAGGGAGGTTCCTTGATGCTGGTGAGGGGCTCTTGATCTAGAGAATTGGATCTGTGCTCCGGTTCCCTGAATTGAGTCTGAATACCTTCCATCCCTCCTCCCCACATGCGCTGTATAATCCTACGGGTTTAGCGCTCCCCCATGATTATAATAATTTGTGTGATAACTTTAGGAAAGCCTCTTCTGATAGCTACAGACTTTCATATCATGTGCATCCTGCTTAGAAGAATATTAGAATTGTTATCGGAGTGTACACGGGCTCATTTGTTAATTTTCTACTTAAATTGATATATCATAATGTTGCCTCGTAACTTTTGAAAGTCCGTTTCGAGCCGCCTAAATCATTTTAGTTACATTGCCTCATAATTTATGAACTGTGAAAATGGCTCACGAAAATCACAATAAGTTTTTAAAAATTCAAGGAAAGTATAGGATTTAAAGAAAATCAGTGCCGAAGATATGTTAATTCCCAAGAAATAGTAGCTAAAAAAAACCATACCTCGGGTGGGATAGAACCTGCGGTCAGAGAGTCTCAAAACTCCAGACCGTCGCGTTAGCTACTGGACCAGCTAGCCACAATAAGATTCGTCCAACTAGGTATATTTCTACACCATAGGAAGGTTAGTTGGACGAATCTTATTGTGGCTAGCTGGTCCAGTGGCTAACGCGACGGTCTGGAGTTTTGAGACTCTCTGATCGCGGGTTCTATCCCCACCCGTGGTATGGTTTGTTTGCAATCGTGTCATTACGATTTCGTGAGTAATAGTAACTCCTACTGATGGAACTAAACCTTTGAAGTTCCAGTAGCTGCTGAACATTTAATAGAGTGATAAGGCACGCATAACGTTATTTAGAGGTAGTTTTCACTTATAGCAGTTCCTGGCCCTCTTACAACTCCTCGGCATTTTGATGGTATTAATTTTTTATTTACAACTCCTCGGCATTTTGAAGATGTTAAGCTACAAGTACTAAACTTTTGACTCATAGTTAACTTGAGGTATTAATTTTCAGCTTCCAAGCCTCTTACATGGTCTTAGATGTGTTAAGTCGGACTCCAGGTCCTAAGACTCTTCACGGTTCTGAGACAGCTATTATATAATGCCTCTAGAATGCACTTAAGATGACTGAGGTTATAAAATATTGGGAATATCTTTCTCGGATTGCCCATCGACCGTAGACAGTCTAAACCAGTCTAAACTAAGAAACAAAATAAAACAGAATTTAATGGATTCACAATTTTTAAGTCCTTTCAGCAGTACATTTACATTTTATTTTTTTTATTTGGGATAATAGGCTCGCAGTTTGTGTGGGCCTATTTTGAGAACGGGCCTAGAGGTCCAGCTCAGTAAGTCCCCGCCCTGAATGACCATTTTTAGGCGGAGTTTTTCCCCCATAGTCCTCTTTGGGTTTCAAGATTTCAGGATACTAATAGTGTATGTAGACATTTTATCACAGTACCTCACCTCAACATAAATGTTTTAATAACATTGATGTCTTATACATGGTTAATATGAGTAGGTTTACAGTGATGTGCTGCCTGAGCTGCTACTGTACTGTGCATCTCATGTTTATCCTGTGAGCGGAAACGCAAATGAACAAAAACCGGATTACTGGGGTCACAACATGTCTTTATTAAACCCCACTGAGCATATTTCCATCATCACGATTTATTACAGTCGCTATACATGATTCATCCTCATTCTTCACCTACTAGACGGAGGCACCACTCATGATCAAGCCGTTCATGCCACTTATGACCAAGTCAGAACTGCATGCTGTCATGACGGGAGGTCTCGCTACCATCGCTGGCTCCGTCCTCGCCGCATACATTTCCTTCGGCGTTGATCCTGTCCACCTGATCTCCGCCTCCGTCATGAGCGCTCCGGCAGCTCTCGCCTTCGCCAAGCTCTTCTACCCAGAGACAAGAAAATCTAAAACTGGTGCCAGCGATGTGCATGTAGAAATAGGGTAGGTTCTTATGTTTTATTGTAATGTATTATTTCCAGAGACAATGACTATAATAACTATCGTGGTTATGAAATCATAATTATACAAACGTTGATATAATTTAAGATACATAAGTTATCATTGTGGTAGTATTATTAGAGAGTAAAGTACAATAAAGTAGAGGTCTGCAGTATCAAGATGATTTTCAGAGTTGTGTCTGACTGAAGCAAGACTTATTGATCTAACAAATGTATTCCTGTTTGTGTTCCACTCTGGTGGAAAATGGCCTTATGTTAGTAAGACAAAAGCAAAAGTTAATGGCAACTCAGTAATTTTATATCCAACATATAAAATATATTTCAGAATAGAAAGCGTATTATTAATATAAGACAACTTTCAATTTTGACAAAGAAATACATGAACCTGACACAGTATTTACCTGAAAATTAATTATGAAGATTTAAGCTTGTTAATAAGTTGTTGTTCTTTGAGATATATCCATAATTTTTGTAAGTAAAATTTTTTGATGCTTACATTTTCATATATACGGTGCCCACTATATATTTTAAGTTGTACACATCAAACAACAACATAGGTGTCGTGTTTCTCAGTGACACTTAAGTCACTCCTCGTGTAGGTTCTGGCATCCCACAGCTGCTCTTTATATACAAATTAATGAACACAACATTACTCGTGTATTTATAATTACCAAAAGAACTGAAACAGAGTGAAGCCGCTAGTCAAAGGCTCACTAACTCCAACACATTCAAATTTATCGTTAAAATTTAATTTATTAACACCTCACTTGACAGAGATGAAGCCAATGTGCTGCATGCAGCCATGGTAGGCGTGACGAACGCTATTCCCATTGTGGCTAACATAGCCGCCAATCTTATTGCTTTCATAGCTGCCATTGAGCTGTTCAACGAGGTCCTGAACTGGGCATGCATGTTGGCTGGTGCAGACGACGGCACATGCTCTCTGGAGGTCAGTAGCATACATAAAATAAATTGTAAATATATGTTAATATATATTGTAACTGTCAGAAAATTTATCGCTATACGTACCTGACAAGCAGTAGGGGAGGAAGAATGCCATAATCCTAAGAAACTGGCGAGAACTCTGGCAGACTGTACAACTGTAGTGTAAAGCACCCTTCTGGCAAGACAGTGATGGAGTGAATGATGGTGAAAGTTTTTCTTTTTCGGGCCATCCTGCCTTGGTGGGAATCGGCCAGTGTGTTAATAAAAAATAATAATAATAATAACGTACCTGACAAGCAGTAGGGGAGGAAGAATGCCATATTCCTAAGAAACTGGCAAGAACTCTGGCAGACAGGTATGGACTTCAAACCCTCGTAGCCTCTTTCAAGGAAGGTGACGGGGTGCCGATGAGGGACTGTGGCTCACTTCACATTCAGTCCTCCTTTGTGGACTGAATCAGATTGTCTTTCAGTCCCTGGGACAAGTAATGCTTCAGTGTTATACTGTAGATGTGATCTAACAGTCTTCAAGCTGGCACTGGACAAGCACCTAAAGTCGGTTCCTGACCAGCCGGGCTGTGGCTCGTACGTTGGTTTGTGTGCAGCCAGCAGCAACAGCCTGGTTGATCAGGCTCTGATCCACCAGGAGGCCTGGTCACAGACCGGGCCGAGGGGGCGTTGACCCTCGTAACTCTCTCCAGGTAAACTCCAGGTAACACCTGTGACAAGTAATGCTTCAGTGTTATGCTGAAGATGTGATCTAACACCTGTGACAAGTAATGATTCAGTGTTATGCTGAAGATGTGATCTAACACCTGTGACAAGTAATGATTCAGTGTTATGCTGAAGATGTGATCTAACACCTGTGACAAGTAATGATTCAGTGTTATGCTGAAGATGTAAATCTAACACCTGTGACAAGTAATGATTCAGTGTTATGCTGAAGAATGTGATCTAACACCTGTGACAAGTAATGATTCAGTGTTATGCTGAAGATGTGATCTAACACCTGTGACAAGTAATGATTCAGTGTTATGCTGTAGATGTGATCTAACACACTGTGACAAGTAATGATTCAGTGTTATGCTGAAGATGTGATCTAACACCTGTGACAAGTAATGATTCAGTGTTATGCTGAAGATGTGATCTAACACCTGTGACAAGTAATGATTCAGTGTTATGCTGAAGATGTGATCTAACACCTGTGACAAGTAATGATTCAGTGTTATGCTGAAGATGTGATCTAACACCTGTGACAAGTAATGATTCAGTGTTATGCTGAAGATGTGATCTAACACCTGTGACAAGTAATGATTCAGTGTTATGCTGAAGATGTGATCTAACACCTGTGACAAGTAATGATTCAGTGTTATGCTGAAGATGTGATCTAACACCTGTGACAAGTAATGATTCAGTGTTATGCTGTAGATGTGATCTAACACCTGTGACAAGTAATGATTCAGTGTTATGCTGTAGATGTGATCTTACACTTGCAACTTGAGTCAGAATTTTGTGATCATATAAGATTACAATGAGAATGGATCACAAATCAGCAACCTTGGCTTCATTTTGGATCACATTGTAATGAATATCAATTAGTAAGAGAGTTTTGCTTAGTTTTACAATTTATCTAACGTGAAATTTTATTGTATTTCAACAAAGTTAGAAACGAAAAAGAGAGATAGCCACAGCCACAGCACAAATATATATGTTTTTTATTAACACATCGGCCGTCTCCCACCAAGGCAGGGTGACCCGAGAAAGAAAACTTTCATCATTCACTCCATCACTGTCTTGCCAGATGCATGCTTACACTACAGTTATAAAACTGCAACATTAACACCCCTTCTTCAGAGTGCAGACACTGTACTTCCTATCTCCAGGACTCAAGTCTGGCCTGCCGGTTTCCCTGAATCCCTTCATAAATGTTATCTTGCTTATACTCCAACAGCACGTCAAGTCCTAGAAACCATTTGTCTCCATTTGCTCCTATCTAACACGCTCACACACGCTTGCTGGAAGTCCAAGCCTCTCGCACGGAAAACCTCCTTTACCCCCTCCCTCCAACCTTTCCTAGGCCGACCCCTATCCCGCCTTCCCTCTCCTACACATTTATACACTCTCGAAGTCATTCTGTTTTGTTCCACCCTCTCTACATGTCCAAACCATCTCAATAACCCCTCCTCAGCCCTCTGGACAACAGCTTTGGTAATCCCACACCTCCTGATCTCCAAACTACGGATTCTCTGCATTATATTCACACCACACATTGCCCTCAGACATGACATCTTCACTGCCTCTAGCCTTCTCCTTGTTGCAACATTCACAACCCATGCCTCACACCCATACAAGAGCGTTGATATAACTATACTCTCATACATTTCCCTCTTTGCTTTCATGGATAAAGTTCTTTGTCTCCACAGACTCCTCAGTGCACCACTCACCTTTTTCCCCTCGTCAGTTGTATGATTTACCTCATCTTTCATAGACCCATCTGCTGACACGTCCACTCCCAAATATCTGAATACATTCACCTCGTCCATACTCTCTCCCTCCAGTCTGATATCCAATCTTCTGTTACCTAATTTTTTTTATCCTCATCACCTTGCTCTTTCCTATATTCACTTTTAATTTCCTTCTTTTACATACCCTACCAAACTCATCCACCAGCCTCTGCAACTTCTCTTCAGAATCTACCAAAAGCACAGTGTCATCAACAAAGAGCAACTGTGAAAACTCCCACTTTGTGTTAGAATATCTTTTAACCCCACACTTCTTGTCAACATCCGAGCATTCACTTCTCTTACAACTCTATCTATAAATATATTGAACAATCATGGTGACATCACACATCCTTGTCTAAGGCGCCTACTTTTACTGGGAAATAAGCTCCCTCTCGCCTACATACTCTAACCTGAATCTCACTACCCTCGTAAAGACACTTATCTTTGGCGTTTAGGTGTGGGACCGGAATGGCTCCGACGTGGTATGGGCGAATGATCCGAAAATTGCCGCACCGTAGAGAAAGAATCGGGAAGCATAGTCAAAGAAGAGCGGAGGTCAAAAGTATCGAAGGAGTGAGTAGAAATCCCTGGTACCTGAAGTGGGTGACGAAACGGCACAGCAAGAGATACAGGGGCATTAGGAATGTCCAAAGGGTGGTCATACAACGAGGCAGGGCCGAAACAGGGTGCCCAGGGGGGATAAGGTTCATGGATTTGGGACTCCATGGTTAGGTCACTTCTTTCTTGTTTTGTAGAAAAAGCAGGGAAAGAAAAAAAAAAGAATAAAAAGGGGAGGAATATGGAATAATAGCTCCTAGGAGGCAAAGAAAGGGCCGCAAATCTCTCTCTGCGCCCAAGATGACCCAAGCACCGCAAGTAACGCAGATGCGGCATGGAACTCGTGCCATAACTTACCCTTCATGCCAGTAAACTAGCAATCCGGGATAACAACCTCACATCCGCCGAGCCACCTCGGTGGACAAGAGAGGGCGGCCAGACACCTGCCACAAAGCATACCTCCTACGGCCTCCACATCCTGGAATCCGACAGGCAGCCTTCAGAGATACCCGAAACCTGAGAGAAACCCAAAGCCACCCCCTGGGAGACCGGAGAGGGATCAGGACACCTCCAGTTGATCCAGATTTCTCGGCAAACTACACCACCACCAAGGCGTCAACGGAATGGGATGAACCATGGTGCCCTTCCCCCTACCTAGGAACTAGAGTACCTGTGGGAAGAATCCCAAAAGATGAAAATAGAAAGGGAATAGGGAAGGGATGAGGAGGAGGAGGAGGAGGAAAAGGATATAGGGAGGATGAGTAGAGAAGGGGGAGATAGCGGGGTAAGTAGGTTTGGTCTGAGAAAGGAGACCAAAAGGTCTAATTCCTAAGACCAAGAACTTCTTCACCACGCCAAGGAGTCCCCTGAAAGAGGTACTTGCTCACAACCTATACACTAAACACTGGTGTAGGTAACGTCCCAACACTGGTGTAGGTAACGTCCCAACGCTGGTGTAGGTAACGTCCCAACACTGGTGTAGGTAACGTCCCAAACGTGGTGTAGGTAACGTCCCAACGCTGGTGTAGGTAACGTCCCAACACTGGTGTAGGTAACGTCCCAACACTGGTGTAGGCAACGTCCCAACACTGGTGTAGGTTGCGCGCGTTCCCAACACTAGTGTAAGGACAACGGTCCCAATCACCGGTGTATGTAAACGTCCAACACTAGTGTAGAGCAACGCTCCCAACACTGGTGTAGTTAACGTCCGCACGTCTGGTGTAGGTAACCGTCCAACACTGGTGTATGTAACTGTCGCCCAACGCTGGTGTAGGGTAACGTGTCCCCAACACTGGAGTAGTGTAACGTCCCGAACGCTGGTGTAAGGTAAACGATCCCAGACCACTGTGTAGGTAACGACCCAACACTAGTGTATTAACGTCCCAACACATGTGTAGGTTAACGTCCCAACCACTGGTGTAGATAAACGTCACAACACTGGTGTAGGTAACGTTCCCTAACATCTGGTGTAGGGAACGTCTCCAACACTGGTGAAGATAGCGTCCACAACACTGGTGTAGATAACGACCCGCAACACTGGATATAGGTAAACGTCCCAACACTTGGTGTAGCAACGTCACCAAACACTGTTGTAGATAACGTCCCAACACTGGTGTAGGTAACGTTCCAACACTGGGTGTATGGTAACGACCCAACACTGTTGGTAGGTAACGTCCCCCAACACTGGTGTAGGTAACGTCCCAAAAACTGTGTAGATAGACGTTTCACACTGGTGTAGGTAACGTCCCACACTGGTTTAGAATAACGTCCCAACACTGGTGAGGTAACCGTCCCAACACAGGTAAAGAAAACGTCCCAAAACTGGTGTAGGGAACGTCCCAAAACTGGTGTAGATAAACTCCCAACTCTGGTGAAGGTAACGTCCCAAAACACTAGTGTAGGTAACGTTTCAAACATGTTAGGTAACGTCCTCCCAACACGGTAGTAGGAAACGATCCCAACACTGGATGTAATGTAACGATCCACACTGACAGGTAATGTCCCAACCTGCGTTGGTAACGTCCCCAACAACTGGTGTAGGTAACGTCCCAACACTGGTATAGGTAACGTCCCAACACTGGTATAGGTAACGTCCCAACACTGGTGTAGATAACGTCCTAATACTGGTGTAGATAACATCCCAACACCTGTGTAGGTAACGTCCCAACACTGGTGCAGGTAACGTCCCAAAAAGAACTGGTGTAGGAAACATCCAACACTGGTGTAGAATAACGTCCCAAACACTGGTTCGGTAACGTCCCCAACACTGATTGTAGGGGTAACGACCATCACTGGAGAACTCCCAACAATGGTGTAGGTAACGTCCCAGCACTGGTGTAGGTAACGTCCCAAGAATAGCGTAGGTAACGTCCCAACACTGGCGTAGGTAACGTCCCAACATTCATGTAAGTAACGTCCCAACACTGGTGTAGATAATGTCCGGACACTGTTGTCGATAACGTCCCACCACTGGTGTAGGTAATGTCCCAGGAATGGTTGCAGGTAATGTCCCAACACTGGTGTAGGTAGAAAAGATCCCCCACACTGGTTGTAAGTAACGTCCCAGACACTGGTGGAGGTACGCCCCAAGACTGGTTAACGTCCCAAAAATGGTGTAGGAAACGTCCCCCATCAACTGATGTAGTTCACGTTCTCAAGAATAGTCGTAGGTAAACGCATAACACTGGCGTAGGTAACGACCCAACACTCATGTTAGTGACTTCCCAACACTGATATAAGTAACATCCTCCAACACTGGTGTAGGTAAACGTCCCAACACTGTGTAGGTAACAAACCCCAGACACAGGTATAGATGTAACGTCCCAACACCTGGTGTAAGAATAACGTACCCAACACTGTATGGTAACGTCCAACACATGGTGTAGCTAACGTCTCAACACCGAGTACGTAACGGCGCAACACTGGAGGCAGGTAGCGTTCCCAACACTGGTGTAGGTAACGTCCCACACTGAGTAGGAAAACGTCTCAACACTGGCGTAGGTAATGTTCCCAACACTGGTGAGGTAAGCGTCCCACCAACACGTGGTGAAGTAAACCGTACCGAACACTGGTGCAGGTATCGTCCCAACACTGGGTACAGTAACGTCCCAAAACCTGGTGTAGGTAACGAGTCCCCAACACTGGTGTAAGGTAACGTCTCACACTGTATAGATAACGTCCCCACCACTGGTGAAGTAATGTTCTAAACACTGGTGTAGGTAACGTTCCCCAACACTGGTGAATATAACGTCCCAACACTGTGTGTAAGGTAACGTCACTGAACTTGTTTACCTGGAGTTTACCAGGAGTAAGTTCCGGGGTCAACGCCCCCGCGGGCCGGTCAGATACCAGGCCTCCTGGTGGAATCAGAGCCCTGATCAACCAGGCTGTGTGCTGCTGGCTGCACGCAAACCAACATACGAGCCACAGCCCGGCAGAACCGGAACTGACCTTTCGGGTGCTGTCCAGTCCAACTTTGAAGACTGCCAGGGGTCTGTTGGTAATCCCCCTTAAGTGTGCTGGAGGAGGCATTTGAAACAGTCCTCGGGGCCCCTGACACTTTATTGTATGGTCTCTTAACGTGCTAGTGACACCCCAGCTTTCACGTTGGGGGGATGGTGCCATCGTCTGCCAAGTTCTTTTGCCTTTTCTAGTGGGTGATTTTCGTTTGGCAAGTTCGTACTAGTCCCTCTAGATTTTCCAGTGATATAATCATGGTATCTCTCCCACCTGCGTTCCAGGGAATACAGGTTTAGTAACCTCAAGCTGCTTTCCCAATAATTGAGGTGATTGTTATCTCCGTATGCGCGCCGAGGGAAAGTTTTCTCTGTACATTTTCCTAGGTCGCAATTTCACCTGCCTTGAAAGGTGCTGTTAGTGTCTGCAGCAATATTCCATCCTAATAGAACAAGGAGGACCTGAAGAGTGTCATCATTGGGCTTGGCCTCCCCTAGTTTTGAAGGTTCTCATTATCGGCATCCTGTCATTTTTCTAGCAATGCGATTGATACATGTTATGGTCCTTGAAGGTGAGATCCTCCCGACATGATCACTGTCCCAGGTCCTTTGACGTTGGTGTTTCGCTCTATTGTGGCCAGAATTTGTATTGTACTCTTGATGGGAAGTTTTAATTTTCCTCATGTTTACCATATCTGAGTAATTGAAATTTCTCATTCGTTGAACTTCATATTGTTTTCTTCAGTCAGCCCACTGAAAGATTTGGTTGATGTCTGCCCAGAGCTTATGCAGTGTCTGCAATGAAGGAAGACAACAGTCATGCAGATTCTGTGAGTCTATCTGCAAAGAAGACACTGTGCTGGTGCTGACATCCTTGTCTAATGTCGATATAAGGATGAGAATCAAGGATTGGAGCGAATAACTGTGCCTTTGGTGAACAGAGCTTTTCACCGTAGCAAGTCCTCGGACTTTACTCTGTTTGACCGACTACTCTCTGTGTTCTGTTAGTGAGGAAATTATAGATCCATCGACCGACTTTCCCTGTTATTCCTTTAAGCACGATTTTTGTGCGCTATACCCATGTCAACAACTTGTCGAAGGCTTTTGCAAAGTCTGTATAATGTTACATCTGCATTCTTTTTGTCTTCTAGTGCATATTTGGGACCTTGTCTAGTGTCAAAAGTGAGACAGACAGGAGCGACCTGTTCTAAACCCATTTTGCCGGGTTGTGTAACTGATGGGTTTTTTCCTAGATGCGTGGTGATCTTGCCTTCTTATGACCCTTTGCAAAAGATTTTTATGATATAGATAGGATGTTATTGCTAATTGGTCTGTAGTTCTTTGCTGTTGATTTAAACTGCCCCTTTTGTGGAGTGGGGCTATGTCTGTTGTTTTTAGTAACTGTGGGAACGACCCCCGTGTCCCCATGGCTCCCACTCCATAGGATGAGAAAAGGCTCGTGATAGGGGCTCTCTTGCATGAGACAGGCCCTGGGCAAGTGCATGGGCATGTCATTATCAGCCTGTTCGAAGTTCAATTTGGCGTCAGGATAACATCGATAGGCTTGTGTAAATCAAATTTTTGTGGCTCTCTCATAAAAAATTCATTTTGATTGCTTCGACTCTCAGTCTGTAATCGCTTGCTAAAAAACTGTCTCATATTGGGACTTGAGTAGCTCACTCATTTCCTGTTGTCATCTGTGTAGGACCGCATCTTGTTTAAGTAGGGTCCCAATACTGTGACGTTGATTACTCTGATTTTGATTTGGCATAGGAGAAGAAAATACTTTGGGATTCCCTTTCGATTTCAATTTAGATGGCTTTTAGTTTTCTTCCCGCGATTTCCGTGACTCCTAAAGGAATTCTATAGCTTAAGTTCGAAGCTTGCAATTTCTCTGACCAGTGTCTCCCTACTCATTTCAGATTATTGACCTCTATAGCCTCTCTTTAATTCCTTTCCGTCGCCTGTAAAGGGAGCCGCCTATCTCATTCTGTTTTACATCTACTCCTCCTTTTTCTTAGAGGCATAAGCCTTATTGCATACATCGAGTGCTAACCGAGTTAATCTGTTCTATTCATAAGTTGGGGTCTGTGCTTGTCTTAGTATATCTTCCCAGCTTATATCGGTTAGGACTTGTTTAAACTTGGTCCCACTTTATGTGTTTTGTTATGTAGTTGAATTTGGTGAATCTCCCCTCGTGACTAATCTCATTATGTCGTCTGTAGCTCCACGCAAACATTGGACAGAACCGCATTATGTTGGATCTGAGTATATTGTTTTTTGATATGTGATTATTTCTGTATCAGATCATCATTGTTAGTGAAGATGAGTCTAGTGTATTCTCCAGTCTAGTAGGCTCTATTATTGCTGGTTTAAATTGAATTTTTGCAGAGATTTAAAAGCTCGCGTAGTGTGAGTTTCATCAATAGCTCCTCCTGGAGTTAATACTGCGAACAAAAAATTAATATTTGCTATATTCCTGCCATTTAGGTGCCTTAATGTTGAAATCAATCCCCCTAGGAGCAAGATGTTGGGTGCAGGAGCTGAAGGTATTCCGACAGTGGTCAAGTTTAACAGCTGTTCCCTGGAATTGCTGGGATTTTGCAATCCGGAGCTTGTAGACTAATCACAAAGAACTAGGTTTGGTTCCGACCTTTACTGCTAAAACTACCACCGTTTAAGAAATACATCATTTGAGGCATTTAGCATTCTGTGCTTTGGGGGTGGGTGACTCTGCAAATGTACAGGCCAACCCCCCCCCTTTTGCCTTCACCTCTGTCACATCTGTATAGGTAGTAACCTGGGATCCATATATCTTTTCCAAGTGATCCCTTTATGTGGTCTCAGGAAAGCCACGAACATTGCCTTTGCCCTGCAAGCAGTACACGACGGCTGAAAGGTATTTAGTTGTTTGTTGCTGGCTTTAGACCCTGTATATTTCAAAGAGAATGTATCGGACTGGTGGTATTGTTGGTTAGCTGGGGGATTTTTTTCCGTCATTGAGTATCTGTATCTGTTGGTTTGATGGAGGCCAACGACTTGTGGTTCCACTCCAGGAATTTACTGGATTTGTTATCGATTTCTGGCCATTTCCTGCCCGTTTTTTTTTTCCTTCCTGGTCACTAAAAAACCTCTCCTCTTGAGTGGCTTTGTGGCTACCCCAGGATTTCCATGGACCTGGATGTTTTGTATCTTTTTGTCCCCTTTAGATGAGGTAGCTCTGGCAATTTAAGTTATAGCACAGTCTTTTCCTGTACTGAAAGTAGGTACACAGTTCATGTGAAAAAGCTTACAGTAAAGGGGCAGTTTTTCATTTCCTGTTGTCATAATATGGGCATGGCATTTCCTAGGTGGTCATAGTTTGCAACGTCCCATCTGGTTTTCCCCCAGATTTCCCCCCATGCCAGGCAGATACCAAGGTGCATAGTATGTGCCACAGCTTGGTTTCCGTTTGCCTTGGGTTTCTGTGACTGTATTCCCTGTTGGTGCATGTTTCCCCCCCTGTCTTACTTTCTATCCTCCCTAGCACCAACAATGGAGCTCCCACCATTGTTTTTTGGTAATATATCCTCACTATGCTAGTGGAGGTCCTCTTGTTTGCTATTTCCTGCGGTATTTCTAGTTTGCAATATGTTTTTATTCTATCTTTGACTACACTTGTTCCTACTCTGGCTCCTGTCCGCTAATGCGGCATTCATATGTATACCTTCCTGCGTAAAATTCCCGACTACCTGGACAAAATCTCCAGCTTCACCATTACTGTCTCCCAGGACAGCATCACCAGCTTCCCATTACTGTCTCCCGGACAGCAATCTCCAGCTTCACAATTACTGTCGTCCCAGGACAGCACCTCCAGCTTCACCAATTAACTGTCTCCCATGACAGCACCTCAGCTCCCCATTAACTGAGCTCGCCCCAGGACAGCACTATCAGCCCCTCCCATTTACTGACTACCAGGACATCATCTCCAGCCTTACAGTATTCTGACTACATGCCAGTATCACAAGGGCATACCATTCATCCTCGGACTTTTATGTCCCATCTGTTGTAGAAAGCTTCCAGGTTTTCTATGTAAAGCACTTTGATGTTGACCACATTTTAAAACCCTTGTGATTTTAGTCCACAGATTTATCTCATTTGGCATACCCAAAAACACATCCCTGTTTTAATACTGCTTGTAGCTAGTTCTTGGATATCTGCACAAGGGCGTGCACCAATTTCCATCAGAAATGACAATTTATGCATGTGGAAGCCCGTATTTTGTTTGACTGACCACAGACTAACACACAGCTTCATAATGATTTGAATGATGATTTACTGCAATTCACTAGCAACCTCTTGAATAATCTATTAAATAACCTGCTAGGTGGTGCTCAACGAAACCGTTGAAAACATTCCAGGGTTCGGAACGCAGTCCAGGATCGGACCAGTCAAGGGGTTCGGACCAGTCAAGGATCTGACCAGTCTATCTGATCTGATCAGTGGTCACATATATTAAACCATACTGTCGGTGATTTTGAGCTAACACATGAAGGATCTACTGTAATTACTACCCGAGTAAAATGTGATTTGATTGATACAAAGTTATAACTTGCGTGTTGAAGATCCGGTGACTGCTGGCACTCTCTACCATGACGAACCGGTCAGCCTTCCACCTTTGTTAATCAATACGCTGTATCTAGCTTCTATTATTTTTTTTTTCCGTCTCCACCTACAATAAATGCTATATTATCACTATAGTTGACTGGTGCAAATTTTGGAGGAAGGGCGCTTTTTCTGTAGTAATAATTGCTTCTCGTTGTGTAGATAACGTCCTAACACTGGTGTAGGTAACGTCCCAACATTCGGTGTATGTAACGTCCAAACACTGGTGTAGGTAACGTCCCAACACGGTGTAAGGTAACGTCCCAAAACTGGTGTAGGTCAACATACGCAACATTGGTGTAAGGTAGACGACCCAACACTGGTGTAGATAACGTCCAACACTGGTGTAGAAAACGTCCTAACACTAGTAGGTAACGTCCCAACACTGTGAAAGGTACGATCCAAAACTGAATGTCGTAGTTTATACTACATGCGTCCCTATTATCTAGATGATAAAGCTAAGTGCATTTGAAAACAGTGAATTTGTAAATATAAGTGATAATCCTACAGATGCGGTGCCCATAAGTCCGCCAGAAACTTACCACAGGGTCACTGTTTAATAATCTTACCAGTGCCTGCTAGTGTACTCGCATATAATCTAGTGATACCAGAGATAGCAGAATACAGTGTTGTAGTTGGCAACTAACTCAGTATTATAATGGTATCTTAGTGGAGTGGAGTGACTTTCATTAGTTTCTTCTTTTTCTTGAAATACCAGACGTATACTGTGAATTTCATATGACCTGTAGTTTACCAGCGTTCGCAATATACACAACGAGAAGCAATTATAACTACAGAAAAAGCGTCCTTATCCTGCCATAATTTTCACCATTCAAACATAGTGATATATAGAATTTATTATGTGGGTGGAGACGAAAAAAAAACTTAGAAAAGCGTAGATACAGCGAATTGTGATAAAACAATGGTTGAGGCTCGAAACCGTCGTCATTGAGTAGTGGAGCTGCCAGAAATCACCGGCTCTTCAACAAAACAGCTCAAGTTTACACTTTTGTATCAATCAAATCACATATAACTCGCGGTAGATAATTTCAAGTAGATCCTTCAGGTAGTTAGCCCAATTCACGCAACTATATGTTTTAAATAAGTGACCCACTGATCAGATCATATCGTCGGTCCGAACCCTCGACTGGTCCGAACCATTGACTGGTCCGAACCCTTGACTGGTCCGAACCCATCACTGGTTTCAAACGGATTCGTTGGACAATAAAGCAGACTGAAAACGGATGGGTTGGTAAGCGCCCTTTATCAAACACAAACAATAAAATAAATTCAGAAACGTACACTGTATGCCTGTCGCAATATACAAGTACAGTTAAAATAGAAATACAAATAGCATAGAGCTTCATGTTAAGGAGGTTATGAATAGAGTATTCAAGAGGTTGCTAGTAGAATTACAGTAACTAACCATTCAATCATTATGAGCTCGTATAGTTTCCTGCAAGTCAATCAAAACAAACTGGCTTCCACATGGATAAAATTGTCATTTTTATGGAAATTGTGTCATCCCTCTTCAAGGGGGGCTCCTTGGCGTGGTGTAAGAGGCCGACGTTGTTCTTAAGGAATTTAGACCTGTCGGTCTACTTCCTCAGACCGACCTATATTAACCCCCCACTCCCCCCTTCCCTGAATCCATCCTCCCCATACCTCCGCCCCTTTTTTCCTTTCCTCCTCCTCCTCCTCCTCACCCAACCCCCTCCCTTTTGCCCTCCTTTTTTTTTTTTTTTTATCGCAGGCATGGCTAGTTCCTAGGTAGGAAAGGGTACTGGGGTCCATCCATTCCGTTAGGGTTCTTGGCGGTGGGGTAGTTTTGCCGTGGAATCAGGATGCCTGGGGATGTCCTATCCATCTCCCGGTATTCCCCCTGAGGGTGGCTTTGGGGTGTCTCTCGGGCAATGGGTGAATCTCTGGAAGCCCACCTTTCGGATTCCCCAGGGGTGGTGGCCCGAAGGAGGTATGCTTTGTGGCGGATTTCCGTGCCGCCCTCCGACTATGTCACACCGAGGGTAGCTCGTGCAGAAGCAGAGGTTGACTATCCCGTAATGCAATGTTTACTGGCATGAATGGGTAGGGAATGGCACGGTTCCGTGCATGCATCTGCGCTACATGGGTGCTGATTCCTCTTTTTCAGAGGGAGATTTCTGGCCCTTTCATTCCTCCTAGTAACTATCCCTAGCCCCGGTCCCCCCTTTTTTTATTCTTTTTTTTATTTTTAAATTTCTTTTCTTCTTTCATTTTTTTTCTTAAAATACAAAAAGAAAAGAAGTAAAACCTAACTCAGACAACATGGCAGCCCTATCCATGAACCTGCTACCCCTGGCCCCTTCTGATACCGCACCCCTTCTGACCCTGCCTCAACTTGACACTCTATCAGACACCCTCACATGCTCTGTTACCTCTTGCCGGTGCTGTTTCCTTCACCGCCGCTTCAGTACTGATGCCTCGACTGACTCCTTCGCGATTTATCTGACCTTCGACTCTCCTCTGACTATGCTTCCGGCCTCTCCCCTCAACGGTGCGGCAATTTTCGAATCGCGGCCCGTTCCACATCGGACCAACTCAGGTCCAACGCCTAAACGGACAATGACAATTACCTGCTGATGATATCTACCCACCTTCTCTTCTTCTCAAAAAAGATCACACGTCCTTCACATACCTTCCACGATCAGTTTTCAGACTGCACAATGGGACTAAATTCTTCAACTTTAACGACCGACTTCCCCACTGCCTATCTTTCTGACCACAGTATTGGCAAGGCCCTCCTACTCCATATTGGTAAAGATATTTCTTTTCATGCTCTTAAGAGCAGTAATGCACATCATCACCAGTACAGAATGCAATACCGGCTCATGAGCTTTCTCGTCTTTCACATATACGATACTGTCCTGAAACTATTGAAAAGCATCGACCTCAATTCTTGTAGTGGGTACCGTCATTCTGCCCCCATTATCATAGTTCAAACAAATATCCATACATGTGGGCACTGACCATTCTTGAACAAGCCTGGAACTCCAAGAACTCCCTATCCTCAGGAGTAGACACTTCTGTTCTTCCTCCCGCGGGCGGAGACATAACCCAAAAGCAATGTGGCTTCGTTTAAACTTTTGACAGCCGTGAACTCCCATCCTCAGTTTATGTAGCAAGGACATCGGTTACAAGTTCGAAAGGTGATCCCTACACCGCAACAGTGTAGAAATTGCTGGCGATTTGGCCATCCAGCAAATATTGCAGATCTAATCGCCGAATGCCATCTGTGGTGCCGATGACCATTCTAATACGTCTTGCAATCGACCCCCTCTTGCCTTAATTGTCAGAGCTCACCCTCTACTCTCGCCGTTCAAGTCTACTTAAACGAGCGGGAAAATCCGTTACCTCAAAGAGGCAGAAGGTCTCCCTTATGCCATGCAGTTTCTCATCTCCGCCTCCAAGGGAGACTACCTCGTGTTTCTTATTCCTTTTTTCAAAACGTCCCCCACTTCTGGTATCCCATCTTCTGCACCCACCTCGTGGTTACCTCTCCCATAGTCACTCCTGTAGCTAATTCTTTTGCTGCCTCGGCTCAGAGTCCCCAAATTCAACGTCTCATCTGAAACTTGCTTCTTCGTGTTCTCTCTCACAAGGGCCCCATAGCGACGAGATCTCGTATGACACCTCCTCCCAATCTCCCTCTACTTCTCAAAAGTCAAAAAAAGGTCGTTAACACCTCCTACCCATCTTCCACCTCCTCATTTTCCCCTTTCCCCGTCTCTGTACCTGGTTCTCCCCTCTCACGGCTCTGTTACAAGTGTAGAGTTCAACCCTCCTCCTCGTACTGTACCTTCCTCCCCTGTTCCCTCCCAAGTTTTTTCTTCCTCTTCTGCCACCTCCCAGGGTTTCTGCCTCTTCTGTCCCCTTCCACCTTCTCCAGTTCCCTCCACCCTTTCGCCCCCCCTACCTTTGGGACAGTCCAATTACAGTTCCAATCTTTACTCATCCTCCCCTACCATTTCCAATATTGTCTCCCATACGACGTCTCTGAATTCTGAAACACTTGAAGGGAATCTCTGAATATTGCAGAGACCAAACCATCATGGACACTGATCCACCCTCTCGCTCCTTCTCTCCCTCTACTCCATCTGCGCAACTCCTTTCTTCACAGCGCACCGTTCCTTCGCTGCTTGAACGTTTTTCCACTGCCACCGCATGTAGACTTTTTCTAACCCCTCTAGCCGTAGAAACCCTTACCTGCGATTTCAGGTATCTTTATCATTGCAATCATGGGGCCTATTTACATGGAATATACCGGCCTAGGGTAATCGGGGTGAGCTTCAGAAGTTACTCTCCCCAGGTTTACCCCTGTTGTGTTTGCTTACAGGAACCAAAATTTAAAACTCTGCTTTGTTAACTCTCCCATCACAGGCTATAAAATTATTGTATTCTTCAGATCCTTTTCCTGATGGGACCTTTAATGAAAGTGCCCTATCTCTATGCACTGATATTCCATACCATCAGCTATTGTTTCCGTACTTCGCTGCATTACACAGCACCGAATCCACTTGCATAGGTGGTCAACGATCTGTTCTTTACATATCTCATCCTCCTCTCGTGCATTTAATCCATCCAGGATATTGCTTTCTTGTTTTCGTCATTACCAAACCACCACGATTCTGTTAACTTGGTGATTTTAATGCCCACCATTTCCCTGGGGGGGGGGTCTCCCTGTGATTTCCCGTAGCATCATTTAGAGGCTTTCTTGCCACCACACACCCCCTCTATGTTTTAAATACAGTCCTCACATTCACACCCATTTTGACCTCGGAAACACACACTCTCTCTTGCATCGATCTCCACGTCAGCTCTTCCTCCCGCCGCATTAGATAGACTTCACGTGGTCCCTGTTCTTTTCCGACTTACCTGAACAGCGAGCATTTCCCAATCATCCTTACTTCCCCTTCATATTCACCATCTCTTTTGCATCCCACGCTGGCAATTGATCCTGGCAAATTGAACCTTTACTCACAACCTAACTGTTTTTAGAGAAGGTTCATTCCTTCGTCCTCCATCGATGACTTTTACACCTCTTCTCGTCCTCACGTTTAACCGCAGCTTCTCATTCTATACCCCAAACTTCGGGCAGGCCTTATCAGAAATGCGTGCCTGGTGGTCATCCTCTTGTCGCATGCAGTAACATTTGAAACGCGCTGCATGGGGCCAGTACCGGTACAATTGAACCCAGAGAGACTTCTTGAATTTAAAAGCAGAAGCATGCCGATCGCTCACCGTGTCTTCCGAGATGCTAAAACGCACTGCTGCGAGATTATGCTCCACCATCACCTCTGCTTCCTCTATGCAGTGCAGTCTGAAAAAAGATACGAAAACAGAGTGGTAAATATTCTCCTGAACCCGCTCTTTTCTGTCTGCGGGTTGCCGGTGTTGATATAGCAAACCTACTAGATTAGCCAATGAAATTGGCAATCATCTGGTCCGTATTCTCAGGGACAACCAACTAAGCCCTCATATCTTGCCTCTAAGTCTGCAGAGGAGTACACCTTTGGACTTTCTTCTCTCAGAGAAAAAGTATAATGTGCCTTTTACACTTCACGAACGGAGGCAACAACTCTCAGCTTGCCGATCATCGGCAGTCTGGCCCGACGACAATACATATTCCGTATGCTACAAACATTTTACATCAGTCAGCCCTTGCAGTCCTATTACGCCTTTACAATCTTATTGGTCACAAGGAGTTCTTCACAGCTGTGAAATCCGCCAATTTTCTTCCCTTTTCCGCAAACAGCACTACGGGACATGAAACCTCCCACTATCGTCCCATTGCTCTTACCAGTGCAGTTGCAAAGTGATGGAACGCCTAGTAAATAGACGTTGTATTGTGGTATTTAGAGACACACAACAGTCTCTCCACTCGTCAATATGGCTTTCGTAAGGGACGTTCTAACCATAGAAAACCCCCCTTACTACGCTTGATATGTAGTTCAGTAATGCCTTGCGAAATAAATCACTTCAGTTATTGGCCATATTTTTTGACCTTGAGAAGGCATATGACACAACTTGGAGGTATGATATTTTAAGACCAAGAGCCCACTCCCTTAGCCTTCGAGGCAATCCTAACCATCTTCCTTAAAGAACTTTTTAACTGGCAGCATTTCCGTGTTTCGTTCGGTTAATAATGTGCACTTCACCCGGGCCTTTAATCCAAAGCCTGAAGGTGTCCCCCAGGGATTGTTTCTGAGCACAACCCTTTTTCTCCTTGCTATTAAGATTTGGCCTCTATCTTTCATCAAATAATTGGTCCATTCACTCTATTTGATGACCTCGCTATTGCCTGTGCAGGCGCATGACTGTCACCTAATTACAGTTTCTCACCACATGCAGTCGACCGTGTTCCAATTGGTGGGCACCACACGTGGGTTTAAATTTTCAGCACTAAAACCCACCAAATTAACTTTTCACTAACGCTCTTCCATCTCCGATCAAATCCTTGTACCTCTATGGCTCCCATCCCTGAACGTGATACAGCAAGTTTCTGGGCCGCCTCTTTGATCGTAGGTTTATCCTGTAAAACCTCAACATTACCTCTCTGAAGGCAACTTGCCACAGCCGCTGAACCATCATAAAACCACTTGCTCATCTTTCATTCATGGGGAGCTGACGTCGAACCCTCCTTCCCTACAATTCCACCCTTATTTTATCGAAACTTGATAGGTTGACCAGATCTAATTCACGGCATCTCCGGCTACTCACTCTAGCCTTAACCCCATTCATCACCAAGGATTACGTTATGCCTTGGTGCTTTTCGCATCTTCCCCTGTCGAGACCTCTATGCAGAAGCGAACGTTCCATCCTTATCCGCGATTCCCGTGATGCCCATTGCCTTCGCTACTATGTACGCTCTCATGATCTCCGCAATCCTTCTATTTATAGAATGGTCACTGATATTAGTAGACATTCTTTATTTGTTCGCCGCCCTGTTTACTCCGTCCCTTCTCTCTTCGCCTTCATTCGCTCTTGTCTTCTCTTCAATTACCACCTTTCTATGTACATGTAGCATCTCACTTTTCCCTACCCCCCTGGGAAGTTCCAGCTGTTCGGTCTGTTCTTTCTCTCTCCCTTGCTCGAAAGCCCAACTGTCTATGGTCGCTTCCCGCTTCATTTTCTTGACACTTTCACTCTCATTCTCATGCCATTGCTGTGTACACAGATGGCTCTAAGTCTTCTGACGGCGTAGGATTCGCAGCAGTGTTTCCGGACAGCGTCGTACAAGGGCATTTACTATCTTCAGCTAGTATTTTTACTGCTGAATTGTATGCCATCCTTACAGCACTTATCCATATTGCATCTATGCCTGTGTCTCATTTGTGGTTGTCTCAGACTCCCTTAGTGCTTTACAGGCTATACAGAAATTTGATACACCTCACCCCTTAGTCCTCCGCATCCAACTTTGGCTACGCCGCATCTTTACCAAGCATAAAGATATTGTTTTTTGTTGGGTCCCTGGTCATGTTGACGTACAGGGCAATGAACAGGCAGACACTGCTGCGCGGTCAGCAGTACATGACCTACCAGTTTCATGTAGAGGTATTCCATTTACGGACTATTTTGCTGCAATATCTTCCCAACTTCACACCCGTTGGCAACAACGTTGGTCTACTATGCTCGGCAACAAACTTCAAACTATTAAACCGAGTTATGGGTTACTGGCCATCTTCTTATCACCAGTGTCGAGGTTGGGAGACTACTCTCTCAGTCTTCGCATTGGCCATACTCGTCTTACTCATGGATATCTCATGGAGAGGCGCCCTGCTCCTCTCTTTGAGAATTGCCAAGTTCCATTATCAGTCAGCCACATTCTGTTGGACTGCCCACTTTATCAACGAGCACGCAGAATTTACTCCGTCGTCGTCTTCGCTCTGTGCTCTCTCTTTACCTTCCCTTCTCGCTGATGGACCCACCTTTCATCCAGACTCTCATTGACTTTTTGACAACAACTGACTTACTTCACAAATTCTGATACCTTCAGCCCTTTCTACTTCAATCTCTTGCTACCCCCTACCCCCGTACTATCCCCTGCCCCGCTGTTTTCTGTAACCTACTGATCATCCCTCCTCCCTTCTGCCATCCAATACCCTCGCTTCCTTCCCTACCCTGCAGCGCTGTATAGCCCTTGTGGCTTAGCGCTTCTTTTTGATTATAATAATAATAGGTGCTGGTGCCCTCCAGGGAGGGTACTAGGTGCTGGTGCCCTCCAGGGAGGGTACTAGGTGCTGGTGCCCTCCAGGGAGGGTACTAGGTGCTGGTGCCCTCCAGGGAGGGTACTAGGTGCTGGTGCCCTCCAGGGAGGGTACTAGGTGCTGGTGCCCTCCAGGGAGGGTACTAGGTGCTGGTGCCCTCAGAGAGGTTACTAGGTGCTGGTGCCCTCCAGGGAGGGTATAGGTGCTGGTGCCCTCCAGGGAGGGTACTAGGTGCTGGTGCCCTCCAGGGAGGTTACTAGGTGCTGGTGCCCTCCAGGGAGGGTTACTAGGTGCTGGTGTCTCCAGGGAGGGTACTAGGTGCTGGTGCCCTCCAGAGAGGTTACTAGGTGCTGGTGCCCTCCAGGGAGGGTACTAGGTGCTGGTGCCCTCCAGGGAGGGTACTAGGTGCTGGTGCCCTCCAGGGAGGTTACTAGGTGCTGGTGCCCTCCAGGGAGGGTACTAGGTGCTGGTGCCCTCCAGGGAGGTTACTAGGTGCTGGTGCCCTCCTGGGAGGTTACTAGGTGCTGGTGCCCTCCAGGGAGGTTACTAGGTGCTGGCGCCCTCCAGGGAGGGTACTAGGTGCTGGCGCGCTCCAGGGAGGTTACTAGGTGCTGGCGCCCTCCAGGGAGGCTACTAGGTGCTGGCGCCCTCCAGGGAGGCTACTAGGTGCTGGCGCCCTCCAGGGAGGTTACTAGGTGCTGGCGCCCTCCAGGGAGGCTACTAGGTGATGGCGCCCTCCAGGGAGGCTACTAGGTGCTGGCGCCCTTCAGGGAGGTTACTAGGTGCTGGCGCTCTCCAGGGAGGTTACTAGGTGCTGGCACCCTCCAGGGAGGCTACTAGGTGCTGGCGCCCTTCAGGGAGGTTACTAGGTGTTGGCGCCCTCCAGGGAGGTTACCAGGTGTTGGGGCCCTCCAGGGAGGTTACCAGGTGTTGGGGCCCTCCAGGGAGGTTACTAGGTGCTGGTGATGGGGTCTTGTTCCAAGGAGTTGGACCTGTGCTCTAATGCCTTGAATCGAGCTGGAGTGTCTTCCATTTTCCCAGGCACTGTATGACCCCTGTCGGTGTAGCTTTTATCCAGTCCCTGCCCCCACAGGCGCTGTATAATCCCTACGGGTTTAGCGCTCACCCATGATAATAATTAGTTTTTGTCTTTCAGTGATTAAAAAACAAACATCGTGTCGATTATGATTATGATTATGAAAGAATAACAAGTTGCTAAGAATAAATAATGATATTCTAGAAGAAAAGCTGAAGATAAATACCGCTAAGACATTCCCCGAGAAGGATACTTCTAGTGGTTGCCATTTTTTTTTTTATTCAGCTTAAAACTTTCAACTTGGTAAAACAGGAATGTCCTGATTGTTATTGATTTGTATAGGTACTCATTTTTCAAATTTATGGACCATAATGTGATACTGGTTTCCATGTGATAAATAATGCTTTTTCTGGTTGGTTTGGAACATGCAAAACTAATGTATCTTATGTAGAGGAAGGTTCACAGTATTATAAGGCTATGAAGGTGCATGACCCTGGTGGTTTAGCGCTTAGTTTGGATTATAATAACATGAAGGTACAAGTTTGTTTTAAAAATTGATATTTTTTTAAAATCTTGCAATTGCTGGAGAATGTCTCTTCGGAATTTCTTCAGACTATAAATGGAAAAGTTAACTCCATCGAAGGAGGTTCCTTGAGGACGGTGACGGGATTCAGGGAATTAGATCTCTGCTTCAGTTACCTGAATTAAGCCTGAATACTTTCCATCCCCACCCCCGCCACAAGGGCTGTATAATCCTACGGGTTTAGCGTTCCCCCATGTTTATAATAATGTGTCTAAATCTAACATATGTGTACTGTAAGCAAATAAAAATCTTAAGTTTCCACGCGATAACTGAAGATTAACCTGTTAATCATCTTCAAACTTTTAGTAAGTATGTGATTAAGTAAGGTGTCTTCTTCTTAAAGGAGGAAGATTTACAGTGATATTGAAATGTCTGAGTCCCGAGATGTCAGTGTTAATCAATTTTAATATTGGTTACCGGAGAATAAGCTGTACCTGTCATGATTTGCCTCAAACTTTCAGCTCTGGTGTGTCAGAGAAACTCCTTAAAGGAAGCTGCTTAATTAAAACATTTGAAAAAAAAAAAAATGCTGTGTTCTAGCATAGACCTTGTCGCTGTAATTTTTTTTTTTTTTTTTTTTGAGTTTCATTAAGTTTATTGGTTTCCGTGATATACGGAGAGACCCCAGTCCTCGCTGAAAGCCACTCTCCAAGCCACTCTCCAAGCCACTATCCAAGCCACTCTCCAAGCCACTCTCCAAGCCACACAAAAAGCTCTGGTGATTCCTCCTGTCAGGTGTTCCTTGAAGGCTGATATCTATAGTGGCTGTCTCAGCTTCTTCGTTTTCCAAAAATATCTTCCTGCAATGTATCTTTTCCACTTATAGAGAATATCTTTTATAATTGGGTTCAAACTTTCAAAGCCGGAATATTTTAATTAGAGGTTCCGTAGGTATCATTTTCCCAATTTTACTGTTAAAACTATAGCATTTTTTCGGTGAAATATAGTAAACGCTGATATATCTAACCCAAGAAAGATTCTGTACAGTTTTAGGTTCTGTGGATTTCAATTTGTCAGCGAGTTAGCAAAATTAAAAACGGGAAATTATTGGTTTCCTTACTGTAACTGAATGTACCTTTTGGTGTATTTTGTGCCATGGAAGGTTTGTGTTATTGGGTTATGAAGTTCCCATGTATAAATTCTATTGTACAAATGAGAATACTGGTTTGTATGGGATGACTGGACACGGTCCCTTCTGACAGGCTTCAAACTCTTAAAATTTGTCATATTTGGAGGAAGGTTCTGAGTTATTTTGAGCAGTATAGATTTCCTTTGGCAAATTTTATTAAACTGTGACAATAGTTTTTGCGATATTACTTGAGAATGCTTCTTCATATCAGCTTCAAACTTTAAACACTAGCGTATTCTACATTCTCCTAGCTTAGCGGACTAATTAGTGTGAGATTTTATTAAAATAAAATAATTGATTTCTGTGATATCAATAGGAGACATCTCTCTCATAACCAGTATGTTGATAACAAAATTCTACGTAAATTGATTACCAAATTTCAATGAATGATTCGCTTCATATTTTCAGTTTTTTGACCGTGCACAAGCTGGCCTACTAGGGTCATAAAGCTTAAACTTTATGACCCTTGTAGGTTTAGCGCTTTGTTTTGAGTCTTCCCTGAGGTTCGTTTATTGTCTTGAGTTTTCGCTGAGGTACGTTTATTGTCTTCTCTGAGGATGAGGGTCCCCATTCCAGCTAAAGCGATAGTACTTCCCCATATATATATATATATATAATATATAATTATATATATATATATATAAATATATATATATTAATATATATTTATATATTATATATAGATAATATATATTATACATATATAATATATAATATATAGGAAAGTACTACCTCTTTAGCAGGAATGGGGACCCTCATCCTCAGAGAAGACAATAAACGTACCTCAGCGAAAACTCAAGGTTCTCCCCGGAGCTGTTTGAATATTTTCTTCTCCTACCACCCCCTCCCCTCAAGGAAGGTTCCTTGATGTTGGTGAGGGGCTCTTGATTTAGGGAATTGGATCTGTGCTCCAGTTCCCCGAATTAAGCCTGAATGCCTTCCACATCCCCCCCCCAGGCGCTGTATAATCCTCCGGGTTTAGCGCTTCCCCCTTGATTATAATAATAATAATAATCTTACCACCCTCTATATATTTTATATTCTATGTGAACATTTATTAATAAACAGAATACATTTACAGAAAAAACAAACATGAATACAATGGCACAATGTATCAAAGATCATGGATTTCCTCCAGCTCGTCCGAGGCTGGACGCGAGCCAAGTATGCAGCAACCATTTCCCCTCTGGATGGCTACGCTGAGGCGCTGGAACATGTAAGTGGCTGCCCTTGGGTCCCTGGTGGTGTTGATGAGTCTGGAACCCAATTCTTTTGAGGCTTCTTTGTGTAATGAGCGAAATACAAGAAAAACGAGAAGTTGGAGTAACCTGACTAATATTTATTAGGTAATGTTTATACAATATTCCTGAGTAACTTTATTTAATAATATCAGTTTAATAACACATTTCCCCATAGTCAGAGAGACATTGAACTTATTATAAACTAAATATTCAAGCATTCTCTTCAAAAGAGTACTTAGATGCTGGTGAAGGCTCTTGAGAGTCTTGATACTGGTGAAGGATCTTGAGAGTCTTGATGCTGGTGAAGGCTCTTGAGAGTCTTGATACTGGTGAAGGATCTTGAGAGTCTTGATGCTGGTGAAGGCTCTTGAGAGTCTTGATGCTGGTGAAGGCTCTTGAGAGTCTTGATGCTGGTGAAGGCTCTTGAGAGTCTTGATGCTGGTGAAGGCTCTTGAGAGTCTTGATACTGGTGAAGGATCTTGAGAGTCTTGATGCTGGTGAAGCTCATGAGAGTCTTGATGCTGGTGAAGGCTCTTGAGAGTCTTGATGCTGGTGAAGGCTCTTGAGAGTCTTGATGCTGGTGAAGGATCTTGAGAGTCTTGATGCTGGTGAAGGATCTTGAGAGTCTTGATGCTGGTGAAGGCTCTTGAGAGTCTTGATGCTGGTGAAGGATCTTGAGAGTCTTGATGCTGGTGAAGGATCTTGAGAGTCTTTATGCTGGTGAAGGATCTTGAGTCTTGACGGTGGTGAAGGCTCTTGAGAGTCTTGACGTTGGCGAAGACTCTTGAGAGTCTTGATGCTGGTGAAGGCTCTTGAGAGTCTTGATGCTGGTGAAAGCTCTTGAGAGTCTTGATGCTGGTGAAGGCTCTTGAGAGTCTTTTGATGTGGTGAAGGCTCTTGAGAGTCTTGACGCTGGTGAAGGATCTTGAGAGTCTTGATGCTGGTGAAGGCTCTTGAGAGTCTTGATGCTGGTGAAGACTCTTGAGAGTCTTGACGCTGGTGAAGGTTCTTGAGAGTCTTGATGCTGGTGAAGACTCTTGAGAGTCTTGACGCTGGTGAAGGATCTTGAGAGTCTTGATGCTGGTGAAGGCTCTTGAGAGTCTTGACGCTGGTGAAGGCTCTTGAGAGTCTTGATGATGGTGAAGGCTCTTGAGAGTCTTGATGCTGGTGAAGGCTCTTGAGAGTCTTGACGCTCGTGAAGGATCTTGAGAGTCTTGATGCTGGTGAAGACTCTTGAGGGACTTGATGCTGGTGAAGGCTCTTGAGAGTATTGACGCTGGTGAAGGCTCTTGAGTCTTGACGCTGGTGAAGGCTCTTGAGAGTCTTGATGCTGGTGAAGGCTCTTGAGAGTCTTGACGCTGGTGAAGGCTCTTGAGAGTCTTGACGCTGGTGAAGGCTCTTGAGAGTCTTGACGCTGGTGAAGGCTCTTGAGAGTCTTGATGCTGGTGAAGGCTCTTGAGAGTCTTGATACTGGTGAAGGCTCTTGAGAGTCTTGATGCTGGTGAAGACTCTTGAGAGTCTTGATGCTGGTGAAGGCTCTTGAGAGTCTTGATGCTGGTGAAGGCTCTTGAGAGTCTTGACGCTGGTGAAGGCTCTTGAGAGTCTTGATGCTGGTGAAGGCTCTTGAGAGTCTTGATGCTGGTGAAGGCTCTTGAGAGTCTTGACGCTGGTGAAGGCTCTTGAGAGTCTTGATGCTGGTGAAGACTCTTGAGAGACTTGATGCTGGTGAAGGGCTGTTGAGAGAGTCTTGACGCTGGTGAAGGATCTTGAGAGTCTTGATGCTGGTGAAGGCTCTTGAGAGTCTTGATGCTGGTAAAAAGGGGTCTTTTAGGGGTCTTGACGCTGGTGAAGGCTCTTGAGAGTCTTGATGCTGTGAAGGATCCCTTTAGAGTCTTTATGCTGGTGAAGGGCTGTTGAGAGAGCTTGTCTGGTGAAGGCTTTGAGAGGCCTTGATGTGGTGGGTTGAGGAGCCTTGATGTGGTGAAGGCTTTGAGGACCTTGATGGGGTTTTGAAGGGTCGGGTTTGAGAGAGCCTGATGTGGTGAAGGGCTTTTGAGGACCCTTTTGGCTGGTAAAGGGGCTTTTGAGAGACCCCTTTTGGCTGGTGAAGGGCTTTTGAGGGCCTTGATGGGGTGGGGGCTTTTGGGGAAGCCTTGATGTGGGAAGGGATCTTAAACTAAAAATTTGTATCTCTTCTTGGTGAAAAATATTTATTTTTTCTGGTAATATCTTAATTATTATTAAATTGCATTTAAATTAAAGGACAGCTGCTGCTGTTAATTTATATCAAATAATTAACTATCTGCCCCCCGGCTGTCTTAAAGAGTGAATGGTTGGACCTAACGTCGTACCTGACAGGGGGCTGTGTTCGTACGTCAGTTTGCGTGCGTGCATAGTAACAGCTATTTTGATCGCCCCTGATCCACCACGAGGCCCTGGTCCCGCCGACCCCAGGGGCGTTGGGCCCCCGAAACCCTCCAGGTTAGAGATAACAAAAAAAATACCCTTTAGCCTCTTTCCCCAACTGTTTTTTGGAGGGTCAAAATTGTTTGGGCTGTATAATCTACCTTGGTTTTTTTTACTAAAAAATTTTTAGGACTAATATATGTATGATACTTGTGAATAATTCTCCTTATTCGCTTATTTCAACACTTATTCTAACTGCATTAAAAATATGCCGTCTTGCACTTCCTCTTGGGGTCCCTGCGACAGAGAGCGGGGGTTGTGCACGGTGCCCGGGGCCCTCGTGGGCAAACTTTCAATTACACCACAGTGTCCGGGCTCGATCCCCGGAAGGGTGAAAAAATACAGCGTGTTTTTAAACCCCTTTCTTCCCTTTTCCCATAGCAAGCAAGCAAGTAGGTTCCGGGGTTTTGGTGCCCCCCCGGGTTGTCCTGGGGGACAAGACCGAGGACCCCAATGGAAAATACGACAGACCCCCTAAATGATCGCGCTTTTCTTGGGGTTTTCCTGGGGGACTAACCCTCCGAGGTTAAAAACGAACAAATCCTATTTATTTTATATAATTTCTGGATCGAGCGCGACCGTTAATATCTGTTTGCAATGAATGTAGTGCTTAACGTTTCAGCTTTTTAAAGAAAATTTTTTTAATTTCAAATTAATATACTTATGGGTACATCTAAATATTTTTTAGCCCTTGTAAAAAATTAACGCCTTATTAATGTTGTAGATAAATTTTTTTTTCGGCCAAAAATTATAACTGCCTAAAAATTAAAATAAAGGGTTGCACATAAAATTGGTTTCCACCAGATGATTTTTTAGTTATTTATGGGGTTCCTAAAAAACTCCTAAAAAAAATTTTGTGGGTTTCCAACATTTCGTTTGCAGTCACTTTGAAGGATTTTGGAAGAAAACCCCCCAAAAACCCTGTTTCTCCTGTCTGTTTCAAACACCCCATATTTTTTATGGATGGGGGGGGGCCCCGGTTACAGAGGTCTATTCCCCCTTTTCCCCGGTATTCACTTTATTTTAGTATTTTTTTAACCGAAAGGGCTCAAGTAACACAACCGGGGGTTCGACGACATTATACAGGAAGGGGGGTTTTTTTCTTTTGAACCTTTCCTTCATTTCGTTTTTTTTTTACTGCTCAGTAGACTGATCCATGTTGGGCCACGTTTTGTAATTGTTCTCTAATTGTTTGGGTACCCAAATATTTTTTGGTTTTTATCTCACCATTTTTCCAATCCTTTTTCTTATTTTCACCTTTTTCTCCCCCTTGGAGAGTTTATCTCCACCCCATGTCACCCTGGACAGTTTTTCCCCCCCCCCCATGTCATTGGGCATTTTATTTTCCCCATGTCTCCTGGAAGTTTACCCCACCCCATGTCCCCTGGACAGTTTATCGTCCCCCAGTCATTTTTTGGAGAGTTTATCGCCCAAATTTTCTCCTGGGCATTTTTATGTCCACCATGCTCTCTGTGAGCAGTTTTTGTCCACCCCATCTCATCTGAGAGAGTTTATGTCCCCCTATCTCACCCCAGAGCTTTTATGTCCAACCCATCTACCCTGTGGCGTTTACGTCTCCCCTCTACCCTGGTCAGTTTATGTCCCCCTTTCTCATTGTGAGCAGTTTATGGCCCCTCTCATCCTGTGACAGTTTATGTCCCCCCTTATATCCTGTGACGTTTATCGTCCACTCATATCACCCTGGAGCTTTTTTATCGTCCCCTTATCACCCGTGAGCGTTTATCGTATTTTCTTACCCTGGGCAGTTATCGTCCACTCATTTATCCTGGGCTTTTATGTCCACATATATCTTCCGGAGCAGTTTATCGTCCAACTCTCACCCTGTGACGTTTATCGTCCAATAACCCCCATCCTGTGTCAGTTTATGTACCTTCCACCCTGGGGACATTTTTATCGTCCACATCTTTTTGGGTTTTTGCCCATCCCTGTGAGCAGTTTTCGTCCAATCATAACCTCCTGGAGATTTATGTAAATCTTTTCTCACCCTGTGAGCATTTTTCGTCCAAATTTTTTTCTACCCAGGGCGTTTTCGCCCACCTCTCTCCTGGAGAGTTTATCCCCACATCATTCATCCTGGAGGTTTTCGTCCCTCTTCTTCCTGGACAGTTTATCGCCCAAATTTCATTCTTTGGAGCGTTTATGTCCACCTATTCATCTGTGAGCAGTTTATCGTCACTATATCATTGGAGCGTTTATCTCCACTTATCTATCTGTGGAGTTATCGTCCCCAATAATCCTGGAGCGTTTTCGTCCCATTTAAACTCACCCGGGCAGTTTATCCCCCACTCTACCCCCTGTGGCAGTTTATCGTCCACCATACTCATCCTGGAGCTTTTATCGTCCCTTCTCATCCTGGAGCAGTTTTCGCCCCCCTATTTTTCCCTGGAGCTTTTTATCCCCACTCTCCATCTGGAGCGTTATGTCCACCCCCCACCTATTTCATTTATCGCCACATATCCCTTTTTTGGAGCGTTTACCACACCCATCCCCCCCTTTGACATTTTGTCCAAATTGTATCCGTGAATTTACTCCATTCCCCGCCCCCCTGTGAGCAGTTTAGCCCCCCATGCCACCCGGGGGTTTTTTTCCCCGGCACATCTTACTCTTCCTTGAGCGTTTACCCCCAAATTAGAACCCTTGAATTTTCCCCATCACCACTGGGGCGTTTATCCCCACCTCTTCTTCCTAAGGCAGTTAATTGTGAAACCCCAAAAATTTTTAAAATTTACTTATATTTTCAAAGGGGTAATTTTTGCCAGGGGAAGGCCTCTTTCAGGCAAAAATTAAAACGGGGGTTTTTCCCTGACTTTTCCCCCCCAGAAAAAACCCCTGTTTTGGGGAATTTAACACCTTTAACCCACCCCCAATTTTACCATCAAAATTTTAAGTTTTTTTTCCAAAACCCCCAGGGTTACTGGTGTGCCATAAACGTTCACGATTTTGGGTTTAAAAACCCTTTGGGGTTTTAAGGGTTAAGACCTTTAAACCAATTTAAAGGGGGGTTAAGGGATTTTTTGGGAACATAAATTAAAGGGGACTACCTTTTAAAACCCTGCCATCAGGTACACGAATATTGGGGTGGTTTAAAGGCCTGTTCCCCTAGGTACACGAATTTAGGGATGGTTAAGGACCTGTGTCCCTTCAGCGTAACGAATATTAGGGATGGTTAAGGACCTGTTTCCCCATCAGCGTCACGTTTTAGGGAGGTTAAGGCCTTGTACCATCCGGTACGAATTTGGGATGGTTAAGGACTGTGTACCATCCGTACACAAATATTAGGGGTTAAGGACCTGTGTACAATCAGGTACACGATATTAGGGTGGTTAAGGATGTGTACCATCGGTACAAAGCATGGTGTGATAACAACGGAAACCCCAAATATCCCGTCCCCTCCATTTTTAGATGTCACCATCCAATTTTTGGGGGTAAAATTTGTCGGTGCCTCAGAAAAAACTTACGAGTTTGCAAAACTATTATTATAGGGCTTACAAAACTAAAATTAGACGATTTATAGCCAGTGGCCTAGTGGCTTGTTGTCGTCTTATCATTCTTGGTTCTTTCACCCTTTCCCTGAAATTTCCCCAAACATTTCCCCCTCTATCTTGAAATTTTTGTAATACGTCTAAAGCTTGTAAGTCAAAGAATGATATACTATAATTTTTTTCCTTGTTTTTTTACATAAGGGGAAAATTTCCTCATTTAGTGGTTGATGTTAGGTCATAGGATTAAGGTTTTTGCTTGACTGGCCTTGAATTACTTAGAAAGAGAATGATCAACAGATAAAAAAATGATGATAGGATTTTTTTTTTGAGATTTCAAAGAAGGTTTAGTACAATGTTAGTTAACTTTCATAGGCTGTTGATACTGAATTTGCATGTGTTAAATTTTTAATTTAAGAAAATATTTTTTTTTATTTTACAAAAGAAATGTTTTTTAGTAAGCACATTTAATTGAAACAAAATGGAGGGTGGTTTTAACATGGTCCTGTGCGTGTGTATAGATTTTTTTTTTTTTTGAGAGAAAATAAAAAGGGATATTTTACCCCATTTCAGGAAACTGTTGACAAGGTTCAACCCTCTTATTGTTTATAGGGATGTGCCCAAAATATGTATCGGTATCGGCGGGATCGGACATTTTTTTGTTTCGGCTCGGTTAAAATTCAGCCCTTTTCTTTTTTAAAATATTTAATATTTATTTAAAAAAAGTTTTTAAAAAAAAATCAACATTAACACTTACCTTGATTTTGAGTTAACTTTTACCTCATGTTTTGAGTTAACTTACCTCAGGGTGTGAGTTAACTTCCTCATGATTGGAGTTAACTCTACCTCATGATGAGTTAATCTACCTCGATTTTTGATTAAGTCTACCCCATGATTTTGAGTTAATCTACCTCGATGTGAGTTTAAATCTCCTCTGGTGTGAGTTAATCTCCCCATGATTTGAGTAATCACCTTTTATGACTGTGAGGGTTTAAATTACCTCATGGTGATTATCTATATGTTTTTGAGTTAAAATTACCTATGATTTTGGGTTAACTTCCTCATGACTGTGAGTTAACTCTACCTTGATTTTTGATTAACTCACCCTCAGAAAAATTTTTGTAGTTAACTCTACCTCATGTTTTTTGGGGTTAACTCTCCTCATGTTGTGAGTTAACTTACCCATGATGTGGTTAACTTACCTCATGACGTGATTTTAAATCTACCTCATGATTGTGAGTTAATTTTTTACCCTGACTGTGGTTAACTCTCCTGATGTGAGTTACTCTACCTCATGACTGTGTTTTTCTTACCTCAGATGGAGTTTAAATCTCCCCATGACTGTGAGTTAAATTACCTCAAGGGTTTTTAACCTACCCAACTTAAATTTCATATTTGGGGGAAATTCCCGTTGAAACATTAGCAAAAACCCTCCAAATTTTTTGGGTTAATTTTGACTTTTTTTAATATTATGTGGTTAACCTTCATTTGATTTTACCCTTTAAGAAAATATAGGGAAATTAAAACCCCATCGTGGAATTTATTTGGTTAAAATTCCCAATGTGGTACCACCTAAACTTTTTAATTTATTTAGTGGGTTAATTTTCCCGCTTAAATTCCCTTTTTGGGGTTATATACCTTCAAGCAATTAAAAAAAACCCAAAATAAAATTTTGCAATTTTTGGGGCCCCAGAGCCCAGGGCAAAAAAAGGATTCATTTTTTAAAAAGGTTCAGTCTATGATTTTTAAAAAAAAATTTAAAAATATATCGGGCGGGTTTGGGAGGAGGCCAAAAAAGTTTATGTTCCCTATTTTTTTTTTATTCGTTGGGGGGAAATTTTGGGGGGGTCAAAAATTTGAAAGAAAAATAGGGGGAAATAGGATGGGGGGAGTCCTTTTCACCGACCCTTTCCCCGGGTTCAAAATTTCCTTCAAAAAAAACATTTTTATTTTTATTTTTTAAATTTTTTTAAATTAAGTCGTGGGGAGCATTGGTTTGGTTTTTGGAGGGAAAAGGGTCAAAAATTTTAAAAAGGAGATGCTCTTTGGGGTGGGTTTTTCGAAATTTCCCTTTGAAAAAAATTTAAATTTAAATAAAATTTCTGTGTTTATTTGGTGGGTCTTTTTTGTTACCCCCATATATTTTTTTGGGGGGTTAATTTTTTTATTTTTTTTTTTTTTTTGAAAAATTTTTTTTTTGGTGTTTTTTTCATATTTTATTTTGAAAAAAGGGGTTTTTTTAAAAAAAAAAAAAAATGTTTTTTCTTTCATTTTTTAATTGTTTTAAATTTAAATTAAAGGTTTGGTGAAAAATTAAGCCAGTATATTCATTTTTCTGCCCTATATTTAATAACGAAAAATAAAGGTATTTGTTATTGTGGAGGGAGAGCTATGCTGGGGGTTTTGAGAGTTTTTTGTTTTGCATGGCAGAGAAGTGTCATAATAGCTCTTCATGTTCTTTAAAAAGTTTTCAGTCCAGTTTTTGGGGACGCAGGATGCGGTTTTTTTCTTCCAGTTTCCACAATTGTTTTTGAGTCTGTGTCACGTTTTAAAATTTTTGCGTCGCCCGGTACTCGCGCGACGACTCGTTGTTCTGGTCCGGAGTGCCGTACCGCGCAAGTTCCCCTCAGGAAAACGTCCGGGGGTGTCCGCTTTTCTCCCCTGACGTTACCCGCAGGGGAAGTGAAGACGTAACAGGGAAAGAGAAGGCTGGTAGGTGAGGGACGAAAAGGAAGGTCCAAGGCCAAGTCCTGGGGGTACGGCGTGGGTTTCATCTGTGCACCCTTTATCCTGAAGGGGTAAGCTCTCCAGGAAAATCATAGGTCTTTATCATTAAAAATATTAATGTCTTATTATCTCTTTTCTGTTTTATTTTTATATGGGTAAGCTCTTAACCGGGGGGTCATCACTCTGGGTAATGGGGGTACTCGGTTGATAGAGAATGTGGAAAAAAAGATTTGCTGAATGTATAGTTATTTTCTAACAGTAATTTAACAATGTAAAATATTATTTTTTAGTTAGACAAGTAGGAATTTGGGACATTAGGTCGCAAAAAAAGTCCCCTTCGATACTCCCCTGTCATAATCAAAGTTGTCGGCCTATTAATTAAAAAAATTAATTTTCAAGGAATATGGTAAATAAAAATTTGTGGACTGTATATTAAAAATAATAAATGGTTATTTTTTTAACACATTACAAACAGAAGGAAAAAATATTTAAAATCACTCACCAATTGACTAGAATTAAGTTGTATCATATCAGAAAACCTCACTAACTAAATTTTTTGAAAAAAAACTGGCCCGAATTATCACAAAACTAAGGCTTAACGAGGTTATGGAGCTGTCTTGGGCCGTCTTGATATTTCAAGTTTGAGGGGAAGCACATCCAACAATTTTCCTCCCATTTAGAGGGGTCAAAACCCAAATTTTTTTCCTCTAGAGCACGAAAAAATTTTTCCCTTTTTAACGTTGTATCCCAAATTTGAACCAAGATGGCGGTGTTTCGTCTGCGCGACGCGGCTTTCGTTTTCTATGGGCATAAATATTTTTAAAACAGTATGGCCTTTTTTAAAAATTTAAAAAACTGAATTTCTGGAAAAATAACGTATTTTCCACCCGAGAATTTGGATCCAGAGCCCTTCACAGGCGTCAATTCTGCCCCCTGAAGGGGGCGGGTCCCTAGTTTCAGTGGTAATAATGGTGTTTATAGTGAGATACCTAAAATAGGTATGTTATATCCTGTTTTTTGTCTCGCTGAATTACTGTTGGTTTCAAAATTATCGATACACCAAAATCATTAATGCTCCCTCATTGTGTATTGACAAAAAAATAATAAGGATATGTAACCCCAGGGTGTATATCTTCGGGTTATACATTGGGATTAACCCCGTGTTTAAAAGGGGGTGGGTTTTTTTTGATGTGGGTAAAAGGGTTAATGCGCCTTTAAAGCCCTTTGGGCTGTGCCGAGTATTTTTTACTTTTATTCCGTTTGTCACACAACTTGGGTGCCTTTTTCCAAAATGAAATGGCAGTCGGTTTTGCGTTTGGGGTCCCAGTGCTGCACTTATTATCCAGTTCAACCCCCCGTCATATGGAAGCGGCGACTTCAACCATGGGGACGTCTCGGGCCCCCCCTGGTGAGTGGCGATTCCCCGACCTTGGTCGTACCCGCTGCTTCGTGGTTTTTATTGCATGTTTTCCCTGTATTCTTAATTTAACATTTTGATAGTTGTAATTTTGGTGGGGCTGAATACACGGGTAAAGAAATTAACCCTGCCCTGTTTGTTTTTTTTAACTATTAATTTTTGATTAATGCTCCCTAAAAGCTTACCTGCCCACCTAAACATATGCTTAAATATGTTGATATCATGATCCTACAACGGGCATAAGAAGGAATACCATTCTTAATGAAGTTCAAGCAAATTTTTTAATCGATGGCCCCATAATATCTTCCCCCAAAACAAAGATTTTAAAAAGCAAACGACATCCCCACCCTCTATTTGCAGGGTGAAATCTAGCTTCGTTAAAATTTAATAAATTTGGTGTTGATTTCCCTTTTAACAAATCCCCTATACCACAACTAAAACAAGAAATGTAAAACTAGGCTAAATGTTTCCAAAACTGTTGCTGGTACAATCCCAATATGGTGCTAATTTAGAAACTGAGAATGATGTACATAGCCCATGTTAGGTCCTTTAATTTATTATGTGTCCTTGTTAATTCTAGAGAAAGTTCCTCCAACCTTGGGTTAATGCAAAAAAGAAGCTTTTCGGGTATTTTGGCTGTCCCGTCTACAAAAGTTCTTACAGGGAAGGAGCTTTTGGGATTTCTAGTTCAGTGTAGGATTTTTGAAATTAACATGTATCGTATTAGAATGTTGAGAACGAACCGGGCACTGTCAAGTGAAACTTACCAAGTGTTAGGGTAAATACAACAGACCCAATGGATTGTGAAAACGTGCAATTGCATTAAGTTTTATAACCGCATGAAATGTTTCATGTAGGGAACAAGGGATTTCACCCCCCCTTTGGGAAAATGTGTTCATTTTATCACTCCCAAAGTCCCTCCCAAAAAAGTCATTGCTAGTAAAACCCCTTCCTTAATCTCTTGTTTGGCAAATCTCAAGAAGAAATTTTTCGCCCCAGTGGTAGTAATAAGTTATCACAAGTTATGTACACTGATGGTCTAAAAGGGGTTTCTGGCAGGCTGATTGTCTTTTTGCCACCTCCCCAGTTAAGAACGATAATAAAATTTGTTGAGTTTTGGCATAAAAATTAACAACTGGGCGTCTAACTGCAAACTGAATTGTTTGCAAACCTAATGGCGCTAAAATAACCCATGACACTGAGCTTGACTCTTCATCTTTTCTGATTTTAGTCATCATTGAAGGCTTTGGCCTAAATGCTCCAAAAAACATGTCTTTGGGGGAAGCCAGGTATAGTATCAAAATTTGGGGGCAAAGGTTTTTAAAGTACAATTGCTATGGATCCCCTCCAATTGGGTTACTCCTTCTGTAAAGTTGAATGTTACCAAGAAGAGTTTCCGAAGGAGAACGTAGAATAAACTTTGGTATAAACCCGTGTCTGATTAGGAATAATTAGGAGAGAAGTAAATAATGAAAATGATTGTTATAGAAGCAAAAAAGCCCCTATAATCTAAACCCCCAAAAAAATTTTTTTTAATTGAAAGTAGATAAGTTGTTTTTGGGCAACCCGCAATGTGAAAAGATGACGTGTTGTAGTGGCAGGTTGGCTTGGTTACAAATCTTCTGGCGTTTGGGAGAAACAGTGTGATCAAATAAAGTAATTATGTGATTGGCTTTTTGGGCCTTTTGAACATATGTGCTTTAAATTTTCCACTTTTGAGGAAAACGAGAAGAAGTATAAAAAAACCCTTTTGACATGTCAAGATATCTTTTGTAAAAAAAAGTACCGAATACTAAGCAATTTCCTAAATTTTCTTGTAACAGATAAGTGAACTATAGATATGAGATATAAATCATTGTTTCCCGTTAAACCCTTTTGGGGCCCAGTTCCTAGCCCTTTTTGTGTATCCAATGCTCTCGCGCTACCCTCCCCGGAGGTATGGGGGCACAAAAAACTTTCCACTTCGGTGGAAAATCTAAAATTTTTTAATACCTTGGCCCTGCTTACCCCGTGATTTTCTTATTTTGCGATTATTTTTTTTTTACGAATGGGTGTACAGGCTTTAGCTACCAGCCGAGAATCTTTAATCCAGTAAGAATTAAAGTAAGTTCTTGCGTTACACACCCGACTGTATATACCTTGTAAGACAAACTAACAAACAAAAAAGGCGTACGATTATATACACAATTAATTTTGGGATGCGATGTAGCTTAGCATTAATTTAGGGATGAGATTTTTTTTTGGTTTAATAGTTGAGGTAGAGGTATTTTTGATATAACAGTAGATATTGTGTTTTTTATAGTGTGAGGGGTGGGAGTCTCTTAACTCAAAGGGAACACGGAATTGCTCCTGTAACTGGAAACATTCTCATAAATTGTATTATTAATAATACTGTGTGATAGAAGTTTTACCTCTCGACATGACAAATATGTCTGGCAGTCAGATGCGGCGTTGTCATTTGTCTCAATAATATATACAAAATAAATAATTTAAAATATCGGAGGTACGAGTAAATAATTGTAGTTATATCACTTTCAATCATCTGTGTGATCACAGTTAATATGAGGTTCTTACGAAGAAATAAATATATTACTCCCCGGTGGTCCAGTAGCTGTGGCACATCAGCACTGGTAGAGGTGTCATGGCGGACACTTGAACAACAAACCACACACACTGCGTTTATCACGGAAACGTATTGATGTTATAAACGATGTTTCGGATATTCTCAGCCTTCAGTTACTTAATAAACGTATTCCCAAGATCATCAGGGATCACCAGTAGGATTCACCCAAGAATACGAAAGGAACTGTGTTGGAAAGAAATGTCAACCGATGACCTGATAAAATTGACTGAAGAACGTTTAGCCCCAGTACAGAAATATGGTAATTCAACAGGAAACACAAGGTAGGTGCTTCTTTTATCAGTGATAAACCGTTCCCTTCCATGAAGATGCGTTGACGCTAGAGAAGGACTCTTAATGTGGGAATTATAGCTACTCTCCATTTTGATCAAACCTGACTCGAACATTCTTCAGTCGCTATATGATCCCGACGGGGTTTTGGGTTTTAAAAAAAAAAAACAAAAAATTTATACCGAAAAAAAAAAATTTCTTTTTTTAGGTTTTTAGCTCTTAAAAATTATTTTTTTAAAAAAAATGTGATACATTTAGATTTTGGGGTTTACGTTCCTGGTTTTGAAATTAAACTATGGCCCTTGGCTTTGGGTGGGATTTTTTTCCTCTCTCTTAATGTATGAAGTTATAACTATAGCTATTTTAGCGTGCGGGTTTTCCACAATTTTGGAAAGCGTGCAGGGAATACCACAATTTTGGGTTTGGTGCAGGGAAACCACAATTTTGGGTTTTTAGCGTGCAGGGGGAATACCAAAAACTTGGGTAGGGGTTGGCGGGAATACCACAACTTTGGTGGGCGTTGCAGGGAATAACAATTTTGGGGTTAGCGTGCGGGGGAAATACCACAACTTGGGTGGGCGTGCGGGGGGAAATTTACCAAAAACGGGGGGAGCTTTGCAGGGTTTCCCCACCCCTTGGGGTTTTACGTGCGGGGAATACCCCCAATTTTGGAAAGCGTGCAGGGAAATTCCCCACAACTTGTGTACGGGCGGGGAAATTTACCAAAAATTGGGTGGGTTTGCGGGAAAAACCAAAATTTTGGGTAGGGTAGGAATACCAAAATTTTTGGTAGCGGGGCAGGGCTACAAAAATTTGGGTAGCTTTGGAGGGAATCCCACAATTTGGGAAAGTGTGGGGGGAATACCAAAACTTGGGTAGTTTTGCGGGAAAAATACCAAAATTTTGGGGGGGCGTGCAGGGAATACCAAAACTTGAGTACGTGCGGGGAAAATTCCCAAAAAAACTTGAGTAGCATGCAGGGAATACCACAATTTTAGTTTAGGGGGTGCAGAAAAATTCCCACAATTTAGTAGCTTTGCGGGGAATACCCCCAATTTTATTTGGGCGTGCGGAAAAATACCAAAAACTTTAGTAGCGTGCGGGGAATCCCCACAATTTAAATTACCCGTGCGGGGGAATACCCAATTTGGGTTTTGGGTTTAACAGGGAATCCACAATTTTGGGTTTGGGGCGTGCGGGGGAAATTTCCCCAAAAATTGGGGGTAGGTGCAGGGAATACCCCCAAAAAAAACCCCTTGGGTAAGTGTGCAGAGTCCCACAATTTAGTAGGGTGCGGGGGAATATCAAAATTTTATTTAGCTGCAGAAAATTTCCAAACTTTAGTAGCGTGTGGGGAATACCACAACTTGAGTAGCGGGGGGAGGGAATCCCAAAATTTTTTATTTAGCGTGCAGAGAATCCCAAAAACTTTAGACCCGGGGCAAAAAATTTTTTCCCCCAAAATTTTTATTTAGCTTTGCGGGAGAATACCACAACTTAATTGGGCGTGCGGGGAAATTCCCAAAATTTTTGGTAGCGGGGCGGGGAAATTTACCCCCAACTTTGGTAGCGTGCGGGGGCCCTCCCCACAACTTGGGTATCTTTGCAGGGAATACCAAACTTGGGTAGTGTCAGGGAATCCCCACAACTTGGGGTTAGCTTTGCAGGGGAATTTCCACAACTTGATTTTAGCGTGCGGGGGAATACACAATTTTAGTAGGTGCAGGAAAACCAAAACCCGGGAGTAGCGGGAAAGGAAATTCCAAAATTTTTAAAGTAGCGTCCCAGAGAATCCCCAAAAATTTAAAGTAGCGTGCGGGGGAAATTTCCACAACTTAAGTAGCGTGCAAGGAAAACCAAAATTTTTTAGCTTTGGGGGAAAATACCCCAATTTTGTAGCTTTGCAGGAATCCACAACTTTAGTAGGTGTAGGGAAACCAAACTTGATAGCGGGGCAGGGAAATTTCCCAAAAAAATTTTTTAGTGCGTGCAGGGAATCCCCACAACTTTAGAAAAAAGCGTGCAGGGAATACCCCCTTTTTAGTTTCGGCAGAAAAATCCCACAACTTTAGTAGCTTTGCGGGGAAATACCCAAAAACTTAATTAGGTGCGGGAATACCAAAAACTTAGGTAGCTTTGAGGGAATACACAAACTTTGGTAGCGTGCGGGATTTCCCCACAATTGGGGTTTGGGTTTCGGGAATACCACAATTTGGGGGTAGTTTTGCAGGAAAAACCAAAAACTTGGGTAGTGTGCAGGGAAAAACCCACAACTTTGGTAGCGTGAAAGGGAAAATTTCCACAATTTGAGTAGCGTGCGGGGAAAATACCAAAAACTTAAAGTGGGTTGCGGGGAAAATACCACAAATTTTATTTAGCGTGCAGAAAATCCACAACTTAAATTTAGGTGCAGGGAAAAAAACCACAATTTTATTTAGCTGCGGGGGAATACCAAACTTTAGTAGCGTGGGGGAAAAAACCCAAATTTGGGTGTAGCGGCGGGGGGAATACCAAAATTTTATTTTAAGCGCTGCGGGAGAATTTCCACTTTTTTTTTGCGTGTAGGGAATACCACAATTAAAGTGCGTGCAGGGAATACCAAAATTTTAGTAGCGTGCAGAAAAATCCCACAATTTTAAAGTGGGTTTGTGGGGAAATTTTCCAACTTGAGTACCCTTGGCCCCAGGGAATACCCAATTTTTAGTAGCTTTGCGAGAATACCAAAACTTTAGTAGGTGCAGGGAATCCCAAAAATTTTAGTAGCGTGCAGGGGAAAAACCAAACTTTGTGGGGTGCGGGGAAATACCAAACTTTTTTGGGCGTCCCGGGGGGAATACCAAAAACTTAGGTAGCTTACGGGGAAAACCCACTCTTTAGTAGCGGGGCGGGGGAATACCCCCAACCAAAGTAGTATGCGGGGAAATTTACCAAAACTTGGTAGCTTTAAAGAAAATTTTTTGAAAATTTCGGGTTTCTTTATTGTAGACGTTTCCCCTTTGCAGGGGCTTTATAAAATACAAAATTCTTGGACAAAATAGAAAAACGAAAAAAAACTATTTTACAAAAGGGTTGAGGAAATTTCAGTCCCTGGGCCCTTTGGAAATTTGGTGTTTTGAGCACCTTTGGGTTGTAGGATTTGAAGCTTCTTCGCTTCTGATGCCCGAGCTTTGGTAAGAGGGGGGGGAAAGGATGGGAAAGGTGGAAAAATTGGAAAAGGGGGGAGGGGGGGGAGGGGGTAGGATAAAAAAGGTAGGGGGCCCAAAACCATTTTTGGGTTCCCAATTTAAAAAAGTTTTTATGTGAATTAAGATATTTTTAAGGGGGTAAAATTTCAACCCCATCGGGTTCACATAGTATAATGGGTATAAAAATACTTGACTCGGGAATTGGTAGTTTTTTAATTTAAAAATTTGCAATTTTTTTTTTTTTTTTTTTTTTTTTTTTTTTTTTTTTTTTTTTTTTTTTTTTTTTTTTTTTTTTTTTCGCGATTGACAAAGGATTTTTATACGAAAAAAAAGGAAATATTTCTGGCATTTTAGGAGCTCGTGAAATAGTTCTTAAGGGTTTGGTGCCCAAACAATTTCAATAGTTAATTTTACATTAGAAAGTTTTTTAAGAGGTCTCCCTTTTTTTGGGGGGGGATGATTTTTCGTAAAATTTTTAAAAAGGGTTTTGGGTTAGTTTTCCAAATTCTTCTTCATCAGGTAATTTTGCTCAAAATCATGGGGTCGAGGGAAAATTTTTCCATCTTTTTGTTTTTAAAACGCCCGAACCCTCTGGGGGAGAGTCATTTTTTGGGGTTCCTGTGGGTGGATTTGGGGGTTTGTAATCGGGGTATTTATCATTGTATGGATGTTTTTTATCGGGAAAGTTATAGTTTTTGAAATGTATAAAGTTGTTTTTTTTTTTTGGGTTTGTCAAGGCGTACATTTAGGAAGAAATACCCTTTTTTGTGTGTGAAAATCTGCCTTTTTTAACTTTTTTTCCCCTCCTCCTGGTATGGGTTAATAAAGCGGAAAAAAGGCTCTATTTGGCCCTTTGTAACCGTAGATGTTGGTCTTTTTTGTCAATGCCCTTTGGGGGACACAAGGGTATTCGGGGTATAGGTCTTATTATAAATTTTATACGTTTTTTTTTGGGAATTTTAAAGGGGCTTGATTGAATCGAAAGAGTTTTGCTAAGACCGGTTTTGGTGGTGTTGATCTTTTTAGTTACATGAGATGTTGAGTGGAGCAGCCTGTCTATTTCATATCCCAAGATCTTGTTAGGGTTTCTAATGGCTACAGGTGTACCTCTGATGGAGATACCCCCTTTATCTTCGATGACAGGCAAGGAGACTGGCGCTTATATAGGCGTCAGTGACGCTCGATCACACAGTCCGATCATACAGTTGCTCTACACCTAGAAGCCTCTCTTTGACCCCGTCGGGGTGTAGAATTTATATTCTACAAACGTGATATCCTTTTCACAATGCTGTCGAATCGTGTGAAAATCAAACCTGTGAATGGTGCAATAAATGACTCCTCAAAGTTAGCTTTAGCTACCGTCGTTAAGACCCGCCTGCAGGTCAAATTTACGGCAATCCACTCTCTGAAAGACTCCTTCATTGTCGTCTGCACAGATGACACGGAAGCACTAAAACTAATGGACGACTCTTCAATCAGGACCCTACAAACACAACAATTCACTCTATCCCCGTCTCCATTCTTGAAGTCGAAACGTTCGGTCTTTGTGAAAAGACTTGACAATATCGTCACCTCTCTCTCTACTGAAGCACTGAAGACATCTATTGAGGAACAAAACACGTGGGCCTCGGTAGACAGCATCTCAAAGATCCCCAACGCCACATCAATGCTAAAGATTACATTCTCAGACATCTCCATGGCTGCCCAAGCTCTCTCTGACGGTCTGGCCATCTCATATTACCACATTCACCCAAGTCATATAGAACAAGAACGTTTCACATACATCTCCCACTGCTGGACCTGCTACTCCTATAATCACACCACCAAGGACTGCCCCATCAAGAATAAGAAGTTTTGTTCAAAATGTGGAATGATGGACACGATTTCAGATCCTGCACCATTACTAAAAACACCAACATGTCTTAACTGCAAGGGTAATCATCATACCCTTGCAGCTAAGTGCCCACTCAGGAAAGAAATCATATTGAAGAAAACTAAAATTCTGAAGAAGACCTCCAATTCACCGACATATGCTGCAATAACCAAACCACAAACCGACGCCATCAAGACTCTACACGCTAATCTACAGGCACCATCGCCCAGCAACTCCCTCTCTCCACTCCCCGACGGTGCTCCTTCCAAGGTGCTGTACTGCATGGTGTATGCACACCTTGCAAACGCAGCAAGCCCGGCACTTTCAACACCACTATTAACGAAACTATTCCGTCTGAACAACATGCCTGCCTTCAATTTTCCGGAATCCACACCTTCAGAAGACATCCTCAAGATCCTTCCCAACGTCCTGAACTTTACTGCACCTGCAGACCTGTCTCCTGCCCAAGCAACTGCTCCTGTAACTTCTATAACCACTTCCACCGCTGACAACGTTGATCAAGTTGCCTCAACCACCGCCTCCCACATCTCCCAGCCTGCTGTTACACAACCATTACACCTCACAGCTGCTCCTGTCGAACCTCAGTCACCTGCTACCACCATTGTAGATTCTCCCAGTGAATCCACTCCAGAAGAGGAAGATAACGACGACTCCAGTAAACCCTCATGGGAAAACCTTACCTTTTACACTTCTCCTTCAAATACTGACACCATGACCTGTACTGAACTCTACAAAAGCCTCGGTGCTGGAACAGTCAAGTATGCATGTGAATCACCGCTTCACTTCACACTCACCCAAGTTCTTGAGTTCATCAAGCCTCTACGTTTCACCTTCAGCAACAAGGCTAAATTATACCACCTATCTAGAAGCAGCTTCAAAAAGTTTGAAAATGGCTCCATTGCTAACCTGCCTCCTCAGTTACACCCATAACTCCCATATGTGTTCTACCCTCTGATGTGACCTAGCCTGCTGCCAGCTACTCAAGATTCAAGACTTCAACTACAACAAGTTCAATGCAACAGTCCCTGCTATTCCTGTTCTCAAGTCTGCCCCACGATCGCCTTAGCTGCTGGGTTAAGCCCTGGCTCTATTTCTCTTACTAAGAACACTCCTCTCTAGAGCTATTCTTCATCTGTCCCGTCTTCCCCGCTCATCCCATTGGGATCTTACCTAAACTTGTTTGCTTGTTTGCTTTACTTCTTCTCCATATTGTTTCATACTATGGAACAATGCTCTTCTCCAGACTGAGGGACTGACCACCTCAAAACTTTAAGGGTGATGGACTGATTACATCGTCTTCAAGTATCTTCTGCTTCTATCAACCTTTCTGTACTTGACTGAAGAAGCCTACTGTGTAGGCGAAACGTTTCATAATAAAGATACCTAACTGTTGCATATGTGTCTTACCTAACAACCTGTCGGTATTTTATACCATTTTGTTCAATCTGTCAGACACTGCAACACAAGGGTATCTTGGTACAGACCTACAATCAACTTCGACAACTTCCACTAGTGAGAGGGGCTGGATTTGAGAGGGACCTGACCTCTCATCATCTGAGTTCTTACCTCTCCTAGTGGCCTACGTCTCACCTCTTGGCGCTATAAAAAGCTCCATCCTGACACTTCTTCTCCATATTGTTTCATACTATGGAACAATGCTCTTCTCCAGACTGAGGGACTGACCACCTCAAAACTTTAAGGGTGATGGACTGATTACATCGTCTTCAAGTATCTTCTGCTTCTTTCAACCTTTCTGTACTTGACTGAAGAAGCCTACTGTGTAGGCGAAACGTTTCATAATAAAGATACCTAACTGTTGCATATGTGTCTTACCTAACAACCTGTCGGTATTTTATACCATTTTGTTCAATCTGGTCTTGGTATCTTGACTTGAATAGAAGTGTGTGAGATCATTTTTATTGGTGGGTTTCCGATAAACTTGAAATCTTAGGTTGTTGTCTACTTTGTGAATGAGGACGTCGAGGAAAGGTAGCTTGTCATTGGACTCTTCTTCTAGTGTAAACTGAATCGCTGGTTCAACTGCGTTGAACCTTGCCTGAAGGTCCCGTACATCAAAACGTTTTGGACTTATTACGAGGACATCGTCCACGTAACGTAACCAAGTGACGCTTGAAGGGATGATGTTGGCGAAGTGTTCGGACTCTAGGTGTTCCATGTATAAGTTGGCTAGGACGGCACTTATTGGGGATCCCATTCCCATGCCGTAGGTTTGTTTGTAGAGCTTGTTATTGAAAGAAAAACAGTTGAAATTAACACAGAGTTCAATCAAGTCAACAAAATCTCCGGGAGGTAAAGGAAGATTAAGGTCCTGGTTGACTTTACGTCGTAGAACCTCGATGGCTTTTTTGGTAGGTACTTTTGTGAAGAGGGAAGTCACATCCAAACTGCTAAGTTTCTTGTTACGGATGGAGAGGTTACGGATGCGGTTGAGAAGGTCGCCTGAGTGTTTAAGATGAGCGGGGCTGATGGTCCCCAGAAGGCAGGAAAAATGTTTTGCAAGAACTCCGGCTAGTTTGTGTGGAGCACTGCCTATTCCTGACGTGATTGGTCTGAGAGGAATATTGTGTTTATGGGTCTTGGGTAAACCATACATGTGTGCTGGTTTAGGGTTGCTTGGTAACAAGTACAGAAGTTTCTTCCCTTCTCTAGTGCGTTTGAGTATTTGTCTGGTTTTGTATAGAAAGTCTTTGGTGAGCGTCTCCCACTGTTGAGTGCTGATGGGTTCGTATGTCGGTACATATTGTCGGTAATTCTACCAACTTTATTACTTCAAGGAATGTTCTACTACCACTACCTCTCCTACCTGCCTCAACTGCAAAGGTACTCACCACACCCTTGCAGCAAAATGCCCTCTACGTAAAGAATTACCGACAATATGTAAAGTAAAAGGACACAAGTGCAACTAATGTGACATTTATTGTGGCAACGTTTCACTCTCCAGGAGCTTTATCAAGCCATTACAAACAATACATGGACACAGAGGGTATATAAAGGCTCAGAGTGAGGTGCAATACTAGTGAGGTAACATTTCGATGTTCACTAGTGGTAGTAGTAGTAGTGGTAGTGACAAAAGTAATACAATATGATAGAGAAATTAATTCGTACAAGAGTAAAAGGATATAAAAGCTATTACTTGGGTAACATAAAAATAGGTTGGACAAATATAGACTGGAAAGAGGCAGCTTGTTTCAGTGTTCACTCTCTGTAATGTGCTTTGAGTGAACACTGAAACAAGCTGCCTCTTTCCAGTCTATATTTGTCCAACCTATTTTTATGTTACCCAAGTAATAGCTTTTATATCCTTTTACTCTTGTACGAATTAATTGCTCTATCATATTGTATTACTTTTGTCACTACCACTACTACTACTACCACTAGTGAACATCGAAATGTTACCTCACTAGTATTGCACCTCACTCTGAGCCTTTATATACCCTCTGTGTCCATGTATTGTTTGTAATGGCTTGATAAAGCTCCTGGAGAGTGAAACGTTGCCACAATAAATGTCACATTAGTTGCACTTGTGTCCTTTTGCTTTACATATTGTCGGTAATTCTACCAACTTTATTACAAGTTCTGTCTTAGAAAATCATTGAAGAAACCAAGAAGAACAACTCTAAATCGTCAACATACGCCGCCATTGCAAAAATTCAATCAGATACCACCGAACTCCTTCAAGCTACACAACAATCATCTCCACCCAGCCAGTCCCTCTCTGCTCTTCCTGACGCTGCTCCATCCAAGGTGCTATACTGTATGATGTATGCACACCTCACTAATGCTGCAAACCCTGGCTCATTCAACACCACAATCAATGAACTGTTTCGCCTTAACAACATGCCAAACTTCAACTTTCCAGACTCGCCACCATCACAAGACTCCTCAGGTAATTCCAACATTGTTAACTTCAACCTCAACCCCTGGTCTACTCGTATATTCTGACCAAGACTGCTCCAGAACCAAACACCACGTCTACTGCCACCTTTCACCACCCACACCAGCCAACAAATCACAACCGACCAACACTCCCTGCTTCCTCTCAACACAGGCACAGATGACGATAATAGTACAAGAACATTATGAACAACCCCTCGGCACAAACGACGAAGTAGTATCGAGAAAGATACCGAAGAAACATTACCGGAACCGTTAACCTAAAAGCCAAGCCTTTAATGGGTCTTAACCTTCTACATCCACCCCCAACTTCCCAACCGAAATGAGCGCAGCTGATATGACCACTTAATGAGGGTAGGGAGTGTTAAGTTACGACCTGCCACCATATCAGCCAAATTCCTTTTGAAAACGCAGTTACTTACCTGTGATGATCTGAACTGCTACAAACATCAAATGAAACTATTCCACATGTCCAAAGGACTTCAAAAGCTCAAGAGTGGCTCCATCACAGCGAAGTGTTTACCATGGAAGTTTACTGGAGAGGAGTTCGGGGGTCAAGTCCCGCGGTCACGGTCTGAGGACCAGGCACTGGTGGATCAGTCCTGATACCAGCTGTTTTTGCTGGCTGCACGCAAACCATATACGAGCTCACAGCCCGGCTGATCGGAACTGATTTGGTGCTGTCATTGCCAGCTTGAGACTGCCATAGGTCTGTTGGTAATCCCCTTATGTGTGCATGGAGGCAGTTGAATAGTCTCGGGCCCCTGACACTTATTTGGATGTTTGGTTCTTAAGTGTTTAGTGACACCCCCTGAGCTTTCATTGCAGGGGATGGTGCATGTTGCCAAGCTTTTGCTTTTCTACATAGTGGGTGATATTTCGATGTCAAGTTCGGTCTGTCCCTTAGAATTTCTGAGTACATAAAAAACTCTCCCATCCTGCGTTCCAGGGAATAAGGTTTAGAACCTCAAGCGCTTCAATAATGAGGTGTTTTATTCCTTATGCGCGCCGCAGTCAGTTCTCTGTACATTTTCTAGGTCGGCAATTTCACCTGCCTTGTAAAGGTGCTGTTAGTGCAGCAATATTCCAGGCTCATTATAGAACAAGTGACCTGAAGAGTGTCCACATGGAGCTTAGCTTCCTAGTTTTGAAGCCTTCTCATTATACCATCCTGTATTTCCTGAGATGCGATTGATACAACTTTATGGTCCTTGAAGGTGAGATCTCCGACATGATCACTCCCAGGTCTTTGACGTTGGTGTTTCCCTTCACCTTTGGCCGAATCATTGTTTTGTACTACGACTGAAGATTCTAATTCCCTCATGTTTACCAATATGAGTAAATTGAAAATTTCTCATCGATCACCCTGTCAATATGTTTTCTGCAAGCCCACTGAAAAATTGTTGATGTATGCCTGGAGCTTAGCGTGTCTGCAATGGTAAACTGTCATCAGATTCGGGTGTCCAATCCTGCAAAGGAAAGACGGATGCTGATTGGCTGACATCCTTTTATGTCGGAGTTAAGGACTGAGAAAAGATGAGCGAAGTATGTGCCTTGTGGAACAGAGCTTTTTCATCCGTAGCTGCCTGACTTACTCTGTTGACGACTATCCTGTGTTCTGTGTGAGCCAAACACTCAACACACTTCCGCAGCTCATAAACGTGAGCCCCCCGACACACTGACGCCAACCAAGGCCTTCACTCAGCCCTGAGCATATCAGCCACGCGAGCCTGTACTGCAGTCTCCCTCTCCTCTGTTCTCAACATGCCCTCTTACACTGCCCTCGCTGCTCGCCTCGCAGCTGGGTTTAGCCCTGGCTCTTTCATCTACAACTCAAGACCTTCCTCTCACGACTATTCATCGTCTGTCCACACTTCCCCACTCACCCACCGGAGTCCCAACAGAAGAGCCTGCTATGTGTGTTCTCAATGTCTGTCCCACGATCGACTTAGCTGCTGGGTTAAGCCCTGGCTCTATTTCTACAATTAAGAACACTCCTCTCCAGCACTATTCTTCGTCTGTCCCGTCTTCCCCGCTCATCCCATTTGGGATCTTACCTGAACTTTCGTTCGTTCGTTCGTTCACTTCATAATTGATACGAAGATTCAGCTATTAGTGTTGAATATCACCCTTCAACGATGCCTTCACCAACCAACTAGTTATATAAACTCACTTAGCAAAGCGATACTTTTTATTGACGAAGCTTTGTTTATTTTAGGACGAAGCGTTGTGTAATAAACAAACTGGCTTTTTTATATATTTTTTTCGCTTTTCCATCCGTGATATAGTTAAATTACTGATATTTAAATAACAAGTCTCGGTGTTACCGTGTTTCCAGTGGTGTTTCGTGAAGTCGTGTTTTAGTGTTTCCAGTGGTGTTTTAGTGTCTTCATTGATGTTTTAGCGTCTTCATTGGTGTTTTAGTGTTTCCAGTGGTGTTTTAGTGTCTTCATTGATGTTTTAGCGTCTTCATTGGTGTTTTAGTGTTTCCAGTGGTGTTTTAGTGTTTTCATTGGTGTTTTAGAGGTGTTTTAGTATTACCAGTGGTGTTTTAGTGTTTCCAGTGGTGTTTTAGTGTTTTCGTTGGTGTTTTAGTGAAGTGGTGTTTTAGTGTTTCCAGTGGTGGTTTTAGTGAAGTGTTTTACTGTTTTCATTGGTGTTTTTAGTGTTTTCGTTGGTGTTTTAGTGAAGTGGTGTTTTAGTGTTTCCAGTGGTGGTTTTAGTTGAAGTGTTTTAACTGTTTTCATTGGTGTTTTAGTGTTTCCAGTGGTGTTTTAGTGTTTTCATTGGTGTTTTAGAGGGTGTTTTAGTATTACCAGTGTGTTTTAGTGTTTCCAGTGGTGTTTTAGTGTTTTCGGTGGTGTTTTAGTGAAGTGGTGTTTTAGTGTTTCCAGTGGTGGTTTTAGTGAAGTGTTTTACTGTTTTCATTGGTGTTTTAGTGTATTAGTGTTTTAGTGCTTCCAATGGTGTTTTAGTGTTTCCAGTGGTGTTTTAATGTTGTGGTGTTTTAGTGTTTCCAGTGGTGTTTAGTGAAGTGGTGTTTTAGTGTTTCCAGTGGTGTTTAGTGAAGTGGTGTTTTAGTGTTTCCAGTGGTGTTTTAGTGAAGTGGTGTTTTAGTGTAGTGGTGTTTTTAGTGTTTCCAATGGTTTTTTAGTGTTTCCAGTGGTGGTGTTTATGTGAAGTAGTGTTTTAGTGTTTCCAGTGGTGTTTTAGTGAAGTAGTGTTTTAGTGTTTCCAGTGGTGTTTTAGTGTTTCCAGTGGGTGTTTTAGTGAAGTGGTGTTTTAGTGTTTCCAGTGGTGTTTAGTGAAGTGGTGTTTTTAGTGTTTCCAGTGGTGTTTTAGTGTTTCCAGTGGTGTTTAGTGAAGTGGTGTTTTAGTGTTTCCAGTGGTGTTTAGTGAAGTGGTGTTTTAGTGTTTCCAGTGGTGTTTAGTGAAGTAGTGTTTTAGTGTTTCCAGTGGTGTTTTAGTGTTTCCAGTGGTGTTTTAGTGTTTCCAGTGGTGTTTTACTTGAGTGTCGTTTTAGTGAAGTTAGTAATAAGAGAGAACTTTTGCTCCTTCATCCTTTAGGACAGTTATGTTGGTTGAAATTAAAATGTTTATTTCTTGGTAAAGCTTATAATGTGTGGTTTACATATTATAAAATGTTAATTACAAGGAAGGCCACTAGCATGACTAGGCATTTCGAGCAGACTAATACTAATTCTTACACTCTACTGACACAGGTTATGGAGCATACTGATATTAAAGTTAGGTAACTGCAGTGATTAATTAGATTTACAATATTATCTACGACCCTTCATTTATACTCTCACCAAGAACCATGTGTGTACCCTAAAACCACGTATTAATGTAGACAGCCTGTACTGTCTGCACAGACAGCCCATGCTGTCTGCCAGCTCAGTTCATATTTCGCGCCACTAAAGTGCTGCCCTCTGGGCCTGTCTAGGTCTGGGGGAAGTTGGTCCCACACACACTAACACAGCGGCCTAGCAGTAAGACAAGGCCTAGTAGCTCTCTCCTCTCGTGGGATGGCCCTCCTGGGTCATGGGCACAACACAAGCTTGTGTACCCACCACGACTTGACAAATAAAGTAAAGAAGCCTCCGAAGACGTTTATCATTTACGCCCCGCTTGCAGATCACCAATTAATTCGTTATATTAACATGGCTACGTATCAGCTTACGGTGAAGTACCTCGAACGGTTTGCTTATACACAGAGTATGTTAAATATAAATTATGCAATTATCCTTATTGTCACGTTCCTGTCTGTCCGTTTAATAACAGACAGAATTTCTCTGTTCCAAATACAGTTAAATAAGTGACTGATAAGGTACCTCTAACACTGAAAATAATCTCGAATATTTTTTTTTCTACTGGACTCGGTGGATGCGCATGTTTTTTTTTTTGTGTGTGTGTGTGTTCGCGGGGCAGAACTTTTTTATCGTCTTCATCTTATATCTCACTTATTTTCGTTATGCTATGTTGTAATTCGTTATTTTTGTGTATAGAAGACATCCTAACCAAACCTAGCCTAAATAACGAAAACGCAGAGAAATTTGTTGCAAAATGATTGGGAGAAATCCCCATAGACTCATAGAGTTTAATAAAATGGCTGGGTCGCACTTCTTGAACATTGCGTGCTTGATCACCATTTTGAAATCTATAGACAGTACATTAATCCAGATAATATGTCAAAGTATCTTGGCTCAAGAAATCGGCAGTGAAGGGACTTGAGCTAGAGTTCGTCACGGCCACGCTAGCTGGAGATTCGTCTGTAAAAACTTGCATTTGTGGTCACAGAGGTGCCTGTGCTAACTTTCCTAGGGTGTAGAAATATATCTAGTTGGATGAATCTTATTGTGGCTAGCTGGTCTAGTGGCTAACGCGACGGGCTGGAGTTTTGAGACTCTATGACCGCGGGTTCAATCCCGCCGGGGGTATGGTTTCAAAGTATCTTTTTTGCCGAAAATAAGATATCAGAAATTCTGAGCAAATATCCCGAATTTGCATATATGATCAAGAAAAAGAATGACACACTTGTAAATAATGTATATCCGAAAGAACTTCTTTGTGCCCTTTTCGGTTCTTGGCCGTAGGTCCTTTGTATCCATATGCTCTTGTGTTACTGCCCAGAAGATGAAAATGGAATGTTCAGTAAACTAGACACCAGCCGGATAATCTTATCTTAAGAGGTTAGCTATCAAACCTTACCAGCAGGATGCGTAATGTAGCCAGCCTTGTTACCGTGTTTTTTTTTTTTTTGTTTTTTTTTTTTTGTAGATTAACGATATTATTATTATTGTCATATACCATTTTCTAGCGGCTTTCAGCAGCTGAATATTGAGACAGTATCGCCAGAGGCTCTCACACTTCTTTAAGTCGTTTTAAATGGATTGTGTGTCATTTCTAACAGCTTGTTCATATTAACCAGACCTGTATAAATATTCTAAAACATTTTTGTTGTATCTGAAATTGAGTGTATGAAGTTTTAAAGGGAAGTTTGTTGTGTAGTCTTCACATGGTGATGAATCCCTCACAATTACACTGGGCTGCATATCGTCTTTAAACTGTTGTACTATTGTAGTGTAAAAAAAAAAAACCACAGAACAGGTGGGGCTTGAACCTATGGCAAACGAGGCCTGAAACTCGCCGCCCAGTTATATCAATGTAATGGTATAAAATTCCCGACAAGTAGCTAAGATAGACACAGGTGGAACAGGTATAATCAACATCGCGAGAAATTGCAGGACTGCTTGCAGTGAGCACCAGCAACCAGACTGCTGAGGCTATTAACAGGAAGACCTGGTGTCTGGGACTGGACCGCGGAGACGATGCTCCCGAAATTATGTACAGGTAAACTTACCTCGTTGCTAGGACCAGCCAGAGTGAGCGATGACGTCCCCTGCACCATATAGTTCCCCGACCATCCGGTGTAACCCAGGCCCTGCTCGGCTTCGTGGGAAGGTACGTCTTCCGTGGCAGGTGTGGTGGAGGAAGCCCCATAGTCCTCTTCGCACGTGTAACCTTGCTGCTGCTGCTGCTCGCTGAAGTTGGAGGTAGGTAGGGCTGTGTATGAATCCAAGCTTGTACCGCTAGTTCTGTATAGTCCCAAACTTGTATCACTAGTTCCGTATGATCCCAAGCTTGTATCACTAGTTCCGTATGATCCCAAGCTTGTATCAGTAGTTCCGTATGATCCCAAGCTTGTTCTTAGTCTATGATCTAGCTTGTACTATTCCATATGATCCCAAGCTTGTATCACTAGTTCCATATGAGCCCAAGCTTGTATCACTAATTCCATATGATCCCAAGCTTGTATCACTAGTTCCGTATGATCCCAAGCTTGTATCACTAATTCCATATGATCCCAAGCTTGTATCACTAGTTCCGTATGATCCCAAGCTTGTATCACTGGTTCCGTATGATCCCAAGCTTGTATCACTAGTTCCGTATGATCCCAAGGTTGTATCAGTAGTTCCGTACGATCCCAAGCTTGTATCAGTAGTTCCGTACGATCCCAAGCTTGTTGTACCATAGTTACGTATGAATTCAAACTTGATGTCCCATATAAATCCTGGGTATATGCATCTACAGTTCCGTATATATTCAGGCTTGTTGCGTCTACAGTTCCATATGCTGAGCTAATTGCAGTATCATCGTTGTAACCGAGATCCATTCTGTGTGTCTCGTTACTAAAATCTAAGCTTGTAGTGAAGTCAGCACCAGAAACGAGGTCGTTTCCAGTACCAGCGGTGCCAGAGGTGGAGTTGTTAAATGCCATGGTAAGAAGTGCAGCTGACCAAGTGGATGCTGACTCCGGGACGCCAGCTCTATATAAACTGATCACATTGTTTTCGTCTTGCGTCATTGTTTACTTTATTTGACCAAGTGGGCGCCGACCCCCGGGGCGTAATCCGGATAAGATGACCGTAATATTTCCGCCTGGCGTCACCAAATACTACCCTTCGGACTTTTCCTGCAGCTGTACTTGTCCCGGTTTCATTCATCCTCTTAACATTATAACTGAAACAGACATGTGAGTCAGGTTGAATCACCACAATTTTGTGTATAATTTTTTACTTTGTCTTGGCAAAGTTTCGTTTTCATATAAAATAAACAATACGGTTATTATTTTGAAAATTATTTAAGATTTTTTTCTGTGCACAAATATTCCAATAGCATGTAAGGTAAATGAAAGGGATAAGCACAGTCAGGAGACGTGCAGTTGGATTCACCGAAATATTGGTAAATGTTTCTTTATTTCATAAAGGATTTATATCGGTTAATATGGTGTGTCGTGATATAGCAGAGGACTGATCATTTACAAGTGGTTAGGCATAAGATAAGAGTTTTTGTTGTTATTTTTAACTAGGGGTAGGGAGAGTTAGCCAGCCAGGATAACCTAAGAAAATCAATGCGTCATCAAGGACTGTCTGTCTTATTTCCATTGTGGTCCTTTTGTCTTGTCCCCAGGATGCGACCCACACCAGTCAACTAACACCCAGGTATCTACTTACTGCTAGGTGAACAGGGACAGTAGGTGTAAGGAAACATGCCCAGTGTTTCTACCCGTGCCTAGGATTGAACCATGGGCGCCCAAACCACAGTACGGGTGGGGTTAGAATCCATAGCATGTGAACTAAGTGCGCTGCCAACCGAGCCCCGGGACACTCACATATATGGGGTTGCAGCGGTTGATTCACAGCTCCTGGCCCCGTGTAGAGATGTGGCGGTGCGCTTACCCCCATTTCAAATACTGGCTCTGCCTATAATCACAAAACTATTGCTGAACATTTGACTCTGAATCAGCATTTAATTTTAAATTAGAATAACTGAAATAACGAACGCGTGGCAAGACCTGTATGGGACTGGTCGTAGGTGACCTGTGTGAACGTAAGTGATCAACACTGATAAGACTGACCATAACCTCTGTTTGTACTCACCTGTTTGCGGTTGCAAGGGTCGATTCAGCTCCTGTGTGTGTGTGTGTGTGTGTGTGTGTGTGTGTTCCCCTAATTGCGTTTGGATGGATCGAGGTACCCAGTTATATTTAATAAGAAATAGATCCTGGTCCCGCCTCGTAGCTAATATCGACCGACTTTGCTGATTCCTGGTGTTGAGTTCCCTACCGTACTGTAACTACTTTCGGACTTGTATTTAGCGCCATACCGCCTATTCTCTTGCTGCCGTCTGGTGACCGAATTCAAACCTAGAATTGGTTGGGCGAAAGACTGTCCTCACTCGCACCAGATACCCTCAAGAGCCCCAATGGAAATAAGTCACTTTGACTTTTTTTGGGGGGGGTTATCCTAGGTAATTTACATATATGTTACTATGTATGATGCTTTGTGTAACTATATTTATGTGCACCTGTACCTAAATAAGCTTACCAGCAAGACGTACGTTCGGCCAACTCTCGCTTAGACAGTGGGCCTGGCGTGAGCTAGCAGCCTACACACCGCCTGTACTATTATACCCAATAAACCTAAGGCTCGCTTCCAAAGAATTATTATCACCCCACCAGAAAAATATATTTTAATATAGAACCTACCCTTGAAACTGTATAGAGTTCACCTCTGATTTTCAGAGAGTGCAGAGGTGGCCAGGTTTTAATGAGACGGGCGCTCGTTGCCTGAGTTCTGTCTTATACGATCCACTACATCCAGTGTTTCTCGCCTTCAGAGCAACACTCGCAGAGAAGACAGTTTTGAAATCTTTGACTCAAGTCTAGACATACACCGAGAGGTGTATGTCTCTCATTGTATACGGTATATACTGAGAGTTTAATCCCTGTACTAAGGATTAATGTGTTCAGACTTGTGGTGAAAAAAATTTCCACGCAGTCTTAATGATCCTCGTGTAGTCGATAGGCTTTAAAACCAGTTAACTAACCAAAGAGAAAGAGTGTAACCAGGAACAAACTGAATATTTAAATATATTGTCAAATGCACACAAATATTCTAATCTTGTGATCTACTTGAAGTTGCTCTGCTATCCACTGGTAGATTGTGAGCGAGGTTTCCGGTGCTCCTTCCCTACCTTTCTCCCGCCCACCCAGATGGATCTTCAACTTTCTAACCAATCGCACACAAAGAGTAGTGGTAAACAGAGTTAAATCAGATGCTGCCATAGTGAAGAGCTCTGTCCCACAAGGCACAGTACTCGCACCTATCCTGTTCCTTATTCTCATATCAGACATAGACAGAGATGTAAACCACAGCGCTGTATCATCTTTTGCAGACGATACTAGGATCTGCATGAGAGTGTCATCCATTGAGGACACTGTTAACCTCCAAGAAGATGTAAACCAAGTTTTCCAATGGGCAACAGAGAACAATATGATGTTCAATGAAGACAAATTCCAACTATCTCCGTTATGGAAAACTGGAGGAAATAATAACTAGAACTGAGTATACTACAAACTCCAATCACACAATAGATGAGGAAAAGTAATGTGAGAGACCTGGGGATGGTAATGTCAGAGGATCTCACCTTCAAGGATCACAACAATGCCACTATCACATCTGTAGGAAACTGATAGGATGGATAATGAGAACATTCAAGACAAGAGATGCTAAGCCAATGATGATTCTTTTTAAATCACTTATTCTTTCTAGGCTGGAATACTGCTGCACATTAACATCCCCATTCAAGGCAGGTGAAATTGCAGAGCTAGAGAATGTACAGAGAACCTTTACTGCACGTATAAGTTCCATCAAACACCTTAACTACTGGGAGCGCCTGGAAGCACTTGACTTGTACTCACTAGAGCGCAGGCGAGAGAGATATATCATAATCTACACCTGAAAGATTCTGGAGGGACTGGTCCCTAATATGCACACAACAATCACTCCATACGAAAGCAAAAGACTTGGCAGGCGATGCAACATACCCCCAGTGAAAAGTAGGGGCGTCACTGGTACAGTAAGAGAAAACACAATAAGTGTCCGGGGCCCAAGACTGTTCAAGAGCCTCCCACCAGCAATAAGGGGCATTACGGGAAGACCCCTGGTTGTCTTCAAGAGGGAGCTGGACAGATACCTAAAGACGGTGCCGGATCAGCCGGGATGTGGTTCGTACGTTGGATTACGTGCGGCCAGCAGTAACAGCCTCGTTGATCAGGCCCTGATCCACCGGGAGGCCTGGTCGTGGACCGGGCCGCGGGGACGTTGATCCCCGGAATTCCCTCCAGGTAGACTCTAGGTAGGTAGACCCATCCGAACATCAACCCCTCCCTCCGCCCCTTGTGCTGCCACATGTAAGACGCCACTGTTATTGGGGGATAACTGTGTAAATATAAGTTAATTTAAATTATATTAAGCTAACCTCTTCTAACCTAGATTATTGTTGTCATTGTTAAGATCGTGCAGAAACTGACGCTTTGTAACGTGAAAACAAACATTGTTTGAATGGCAGGTTGTTCAGTTAATCAGAAACAGCTCTACACTATTCCTGGCCTCATAAGTCGTAGCATGCCTAATCTTAAAACTATATGTACTGTTTTCACAACTTTCTCACCCAAAGCGTTTCACTTCCTAATTACCCTCAGACTGATATAGACTGTTTGTGTCTGTGCTATCGAATATTCTGAGTATTTTATATGTCGTAATCATGTTCTCTACCAGTTTTGTAAGGTTTAGTGTGTGTGTGTGTACTTACCGAGTTGTAGTTGTACAGGTCGAGTCTCGGCTCCTGGTTGTCCCTCTTAACTTCCCGCTGTATGGCCTCGTAGGCCCTATTAAAGCTGTGTATGGGGTCTGCCTTCACCACTGTATCAAACTCATTTAACTCTCAGACAGCGCTGAGGTTAGAAAAATACTTCCTAATATCTTCGCAACTTATTTGTATATTAACTTACATTCGATACCTTTGTGCACCTGTTGCCCACCTCCCGAACAGTGTTTCTCTATCCACCTTATCAAGCCAGTTTCATAAGTTTCCTTCCTCTCTGTATTCCACTTAACGCCGGGAATAGTCTCATTACTAACCTCTGTACTTTCTTTATACTCTTGACATTTATTAATGGAACTGGTTCCCACGCTGAACCTGACATTTGTTGTATACAGAATAATGAATGACATTCTGTGTGAGAGAGAGAGGAAGGGAGGGACGGAGGGACGAGGTGAATCACCCACATCAACAAACATGAGCACAACACAGTCAAATGGATAACGTTTCTGACTTAAGTATGGAACACTGTACAAGTCTCATATGTTGCACACAAATGTGTGTGGTATAATGCGTTAACAATAAATGTTCAACATGCATCTAGACGTAAATAACGTGACATTAAGCATCAACATGGCTCTAAACGTAAACAACACTAACAACAATATTTAACTTTATATAATCAACAATGTTCTGTACATAACTCAAGTTAAATATGTCTAGAGTTCAGAGTGTCAGCCGTGGCTGATTCAATCAGCCGTGCTGATTCAGTGTCAGGCCGTGGCTGGTTCAGTGTCAAAAACCCTGGCAGGTTCTGAGTGTCAGCCGTGGCAGGTTCAGAGTCAGCCATGGCAGGTTCAGAGTGTCAGCCAGGGTAGGTTCAGTGCATAGGATAGGTTCAAAGTTATCAGCCATGGCAGGTTCAGAGAGTCCGCCATGGCTGGTTCAGAGTGTCCAGCCAGGGTAGGTTCAGAGTGTCAACCAGGATAGGTTCAGAATGTCAGCTATAGCAGGTTCAGAGTGTCAGCTAGAGCACGTTCAGAATATCAGCCAGGGGCAGGTTCAGGCTGATCCATGCCGGTTCATGATATCAGCTTTCGCTGGTTCAGGTTGTTAATCATGGTTTGTTCAGGGTGTCAGCCATAGCTGGTTCATGGTGTCAGTCATACATGGTTCATGGTGTGTCAGTCATGGCTGGTCAGGGTGTCAGTTATGGCTGGTGAGAGTGTCATTCATGGCTGGTCAGTGTGTCAGTCATGGCTAGTCAGTGTGTCAGTCATGGCTAGTCAGTGTGTCAATCATAGCTGGTCAGTGTGGTCAGTCATGGTTGGTCAGTGTGTCAGTCATGGCTGGTCATGGTGTCAGTCATGGCTGGTCAGTGTGTCAGTCATATCTGGTCAGTGTCAGTCATGGCTGGTCAGTGTGCCAGTCATGGCTGGTCAGTGTGTCAGTCATGGCTGGTCAGTGTGTCAGTCATGGCTGGTCAGTGTGTCAGTCATGGCTGGTCAGTGTGTCAGTCATGGCTGGTCAGTTTGTCAATCATGGCTGGTCAGTGTGTCAGTCATGGCTGGTCAGTGTGTCAGTCATGGCTGGTCAGTTTGTCAATCATGGCTGGTCAGTGTCAGTTACGGCTCATCAGGGGTTTGAAACAATATAAATATCTTACTGTGTTATTTCCTCACCAGTTAAATTTACTAAACGTTATTTAACAGTGTTTGTCTGGCTGTTGAAATAATACTTTAAGAACGTTGCGTCAGCCGTGTGAGGGACACGACTTCGTAAGAACGAGAGGCCGGGAACGAGACCTGTGAGTGTTTGAGAGTCGCAAACGTTTCTATTGGGCCGGTCAGAACGGAGGTAACTGTGAACATGAGTGAAACTTGTTCCCGGCTTTAAAGCTCTTCCACGTATATATAGGCTGGCAGGCGACCTCCTCCACACTCGTTTCGCAAGTATTCACTCTAGCACGTGAGTTCCCTTCGCTGTTTTATAACTATGAAGAAGAACTCCAGTGTACCTGCTCACTCAAAAGAAAAGTCTGTCAGACGTCGCCCTTCAACTAACAAATACAACATGGAGGACCTCCGTAGCGTCCTTAATGATGTCCTTCCCACGATGGATCAACAGAGTGGTTCTTCGGGATTGGATCCTTACACGAACTTTGACCTGGACCTGGTTTCGGACATGCTGGGGGCACCTAAGGTGATCCCCGAACACACTTATGCGAGAGACACGACCTATGGTGCTTCTGCAGCAGTATCCGGATGGAATCCACAAAGTTATCCAGTACCCGAGGCTGAATTTCACTCAATAAGTTATCCAGGACTTGAATCATCAGCGTTGGAATATGACCCACAAGGTCAGCTGAGACCGGAATCATCAGCATTAGACTTGGACCCACATGATCAACTTAGACTTGAGATCCAGCAGTGGATGGAACATTACTAAAGCTTGGATGTAATTTTTCAGCGTCTGAATTTGACTCAGTTGGCCGTCCAGAAGCTTCTGGATTTAACCCACATGGTCATCTGGGACTTGAGTCAGCGTTGGAATGGACGACTAACAGTTGCCAATCATCTTGGCATGATGATTACTCTGTAAGTTTACTCTTGCTAGACTAATTACTGTTTACTACTCTCACCCAACACATATTTAAACTAATATTTAAATATGGATTTGTATTACTTAATCTCATTTTTCAGAAAATATTTATATATTCACCGAAACAACAAATATTTACACACTAACAGTCGACATTTAGGAAATACAATACATACTAGTACAACAACCTTCATTGTAAACAGAGAAGTCGAGACTCGAACTGTACAAGCAAAAAAAAAATTTAATATACAAATCACATTTTCGTTTCCACTCCAATAAATTTATTGTTATTTGCTTTCCTGTTGTCTTCAACAATTCATTTTTCTTCTTCGTCTTTCCTATGAACCCATAGGGATAATGAAATCCAGTTCCTTCTTTCTTTTGATACATATGGAACATATACAGAGACTCAATAGTTTATTTCCTCGTTGATTTATTCTTAAATTTTTTTTCATTCCTGTAGTTTCCATACATACATCTGAACTTATTACTTCACTTCTGTCTTTTACTTATAACATATTACATTGGTTCTTGTCTGGATTTCATTCATACCCCATTTTATAGTTAATAATTTATAAAAATATCCCTACCTCTCGAACCTTATTGTCTACCTACCCATCATGTCGCTACTTTCAGTTTTAAAAGATAAATTCATTTGTTGTCTTATTTTTCTCACCTTTTCTCTCTCTCTCCAGATCTCTTTATTATACGCAAGAAAATTGGCTGACAATATTAGACATTCTCTCATTTGCTGTTCACTTGCGTTAATTAACCACTTTTTAACCTCCATACAGTTTGTTTTCATTGTATCTTTTTATATTACATTATGTTAATGTATCCATGTGTATTTCCTTAACTCATATACTAATAAGTTTTTCATCTATAGCTGAGGAAGTTTTATATGACAATGCATTCCTACGGAAACTGTCTTGCAGTATAATAACTGTTACATTGTGTCTTCAGAGGATGGTTGACCCCAACGAGGTGCTGCCGCTCGAAAGTCAAAATGGTTCATCGTCTTCCTTTCTCCACGACCCTTCTGCTCATCTGCTAATTCCTTACAGTGTGGATAGTCGAGAGTCTGTCACCTGAAACTGCATACATAGATAACCCACTGACATTGCCACTTATCCGGATGTATGCATTCGAACTCACCGAATGGACAACGTTCTGACAAGGTTATGATGCACCACCAACAGAATGCTGGGGCAATACCTAAGATAATTCCAAAATTTACAGAGGGAAAACCTATATATCCCTAGACTCTGCAACTGGAAGGTGTGGCTAAAACGCCCGCTTCTAGAAAGGTTACCGTCACGAGTCAGAGACAGTAACCTAGAGGGAGAAGAGAAAAACAAAGTAAACAGTCTGAATAATGTGCGTCGAAAGAATACGCGAGATAAAAAGGCAATAACAGAGGAAGTTTGCCACAGCGGTTGGAAGAAGAGCAGAAGAAAAATGAGAAGCTGAAACTCTTGCAAAAATATTTGAAAGAGGAAATTATGAAGTACAAGAATAAGGAACGTCTTCCCGACTCGTAATATCTGTAGGAGCCTTAACCTGATACAGTACCTGACACAGTAACTGATGAGAGTCACTACCTGATAATTTCTGTTTGTGTTAAGACTGACGAGGAAGGGCCAAGTACCCGTCTTGTTTGGCACTAATAAGCTCAAATCTAGATATAAATCTTAACCAGATATGCCTGGAAGATGGGACAATCACAAGACAAATACAGCGTTTAACAGTTTTCTTTTTATCATGTGCTGATATTCACATTGTGTTTTTCAGCCCGCGACCAATCATGGACCAGCTAGCTCTGACTGGATAAGCAGTCCGTGATTTAGCCACTGAATAGCTAAGTTTCTTATAGAGAATCATGTAAATGATTGACCAATATCGTGGACTACCAACCAGCACTAAGGAGACAAACACTCGACAGTACTTTCACGAGACGGACGTAACTAACCCATTAATCAGAGGTCTTCAGGGACAAGACAGATTTTGTGTTGACACTGTCTCTTCTTATAGTCAATGTATTATATTTATCTTATTGTTTACATATTTTATTATTTATTGTTTACATTTTTATAACAGTTTTATAAAAATAAAGTTAAAGCTTATCACATGTTTAATTTACAGTATGTTTGTGTGAGATATGTACTAACTTCGTTGTGGTCACAGGTGTCGAGTCACAGCTCCTGACCCCACCTCTTCACTGGTCGCTACTGTCACTCCCTGCTCTGTAAGCTTTATCATACCTCTTCTTAAAACGATGTATGGTTCCTGCCTCCACTACGTCACTTTCCAGATTATTCCACTTCCTTTGTGTGTGTGTGTGTGTTGGTCTGTGAGTGGGACGATATTAGATTTTTTGTCTATACTGATACACGATTTTAGGTCGATATCGATACTTTTTCAGTGATTTTATATTTTTAAAATTGTAATAACTATGTTCAATGTATAAAAGAATGCTTATCGCTCATTAGGTATTAAATAACCCAGGGCGGTTAAATATTAAATAGATTAATTACTTTGAGATACCAATGTTAGTATTTATTACTAATTACAGTTACTCCCGTGAGGCTAACAAGCTTAAAAAAATTCTGAATTTTTCTACATATTATTGTAACAACTGGAAACTGAAAATCGAAAAATTTAGTTCAGAACTAAACTTCTGTGTATTATTAAACTGAATTTACTAACACGTTTCCATTATACAGATGAAAGTTTTAAACTTTGAAGAAACACACGGAAAACTAGAAAAATCACATTATTTTAATACTTGTAATTAAAAATAAACAATATACATACATTAGTTCAGGAGCTACAACTAATAATTCTCAAACTGAAGTTGAGGAAGATTGCACATTTTCAGAAGTTATCTGCTCTTATAAGGAGAGTAGTAGATGTTTCCTCTAGTGCAAAACAAACTTTTACTTTCTTGAAGACGCGGACGTGAACTGATAGTCGGCTAGGTTTGACAAAAAAAAAAAAATGGAAGATCTATCATATTTTCTTTCCACCACTGATGGAGTTCCTTGTTTATGTAATATCGCCAGTGCCACATATTTGTCTATTTCTGATTTTATGTTTGTGGTAACATGAATACCAGAGCGTTTTTTTTATTTTATGCTGCTTTTTTGTGATTTGGAAAAAAGATCATCAGGCAGATATCTATGACATGCTGTTGGTCGGAATGGTGGCTACAGTTTCTTCATAACATTTATCAAAATCAAACTCGTCAAATTCTTCAATCTCCGTTACATCATCTTAAACTCTTTTCATCAAGCTCATTGCTTCTTCATTATGATGTTAAATAATACGGTCAAGTAGAAGAGTAAGACGTGTAACAATTAGGTATCTGTATTTCCAAAATGTTTTGTCCATACAGTAAACTTCAGTCGAAAACAGAGGTGACTAAATATGGAGACATCAGAAGTAGTTGAGAGGTAAAGATGATGTGATCAGTTCAACAGGAATGAAGTAGTTTTGAGATAGCCAGTCCCTTCAAGGCTGATGGACGGTTCACATTATGTTTACTTCTCTATTACTGCTATCTCCATATCACCTCTGTATTAGAAAACAGAATCTCCGAGAGGATATAAATAAAGTTCTTCTGTGGGTAGTAGACAATAACATAATGTCTATTGAAGACAAATTTCAGTTGCCAGTAGTAGCTTATATGCATAGAAAAGTACATATATTGACCATTGACTTTGTAAGTAGTCCAAGTCGGACCGAAACGTCGTCTTAAGTTTTTCTTTCCTGTGGGCGGGTTGTTTGTGTGTACATACATACTGTACATACATACAAAGAGCGGGAGAATAGCTACAAATAAAATGAACTGAATTACTTAGTGATCTGATCGTGATCGATGTTTTGGCCATCCATAATGTAGACAATATTGTATTTAAGTATGAATGTGTGTGTATAATTACATTTGTGTACTTATATGACTTTGTATTGAGTGTATGTATGTGTATGCTGACTATTGTGATGTATACGCATATGAGAATTAATGTGGTGTGCATTTGTTTAATACTAAACTAGCCTAGCGACCTGACCTCTCTGAGAAAGTATTGTAATGTAATGCATCTCTGCTGGAACGACGAAGTCTTTGAAGCTCCTGTACCTGCTGAATCTTTAATGAAATACTCAACGATTTCCTCATAGTCCTCCTGAAGTCTCTCAGCTCAGGCAGACAAATTTCAACAATATACAAATACCAATTATGTTCATGTGATAGAATATAACAAGGAAACATTAGCTTTAATTCCCACTATGTAACTGTTATAGAATATAACAGAATATATTTACCTGCCCGGTAAAGGGATAATCCCTTTACCGGGCAGGACCGAGTATAGTCGGTCCTCATAAAGTGGTTTTTGCGCACGTCCTCCGACTCCCCCAGCGCATCTAGGTTCCCGTTCTCTATTTCTGACCAATCACAGACCTTCCCTGAGTCGCCCAGGCTGAGCGGTGATGGCGGTTGCTCGCTTCCCATTGGTCGAGAGAGCAGAATGTAAACACTTCTACCTTGCCGGCGCCAAAACTCGTGCTTCTTGGTTGAGTGCTCCTTATATACTGAAGCATTTCACCCTGTACAATGTCAGTAAGTACTGATTTGTGTGTCTAGTGCGTAAATGAATAGTTTAGCCATATTTTGATATATATATGAAGGCGTTGTGAAGCATATTACGAGTGCACCATGCAAATGAAAAAAGTGCAACAAAATAGGACCAAGTACAGTCGTTCCTGCCCTTTTAGGTGCAGTTTTCAAGTTTCAGTATATAAATATTTCCATAAAATTTGGTAGTGTATATATGAATTCAGTAATGGTCTGGGTGAGTACAGAACGTTTTTATTGTCCTTCCAGATCAATAAGAAATTGTTCTACGGTGAGTCCTCCAAGGATAAGTCAAAATTTGTCTGTGTTTGGGACAAAAATGACTCAGAGCAAGACCCAGATGACCTGGAAGTGGTGGAAACTGATGATGAATACTTGCCACAAGATGCAGAGGTGCCAACAGATGAGGAGGAAGCTATGCCACCATCCAAAAAGAAGAAATTGAACAAGAAGAAGATACTTGCTTACATGCAAGTATTGCAGCAACAAGAATAATCATGTCACATCTTAATTTTCCTGTGCCACATGCAAAGTAAATCTATCCATCAAGAAGGATAGAAATTGTTTCATAAAGTTTCATTGCAGAAATTAGTGATGTAAAAAGATTGTTCTTTCTCAGGGAACTCAGGAATATTTCATTTCTAAGTTGTATCCCATTGCAATGTGTCATTGTTGATAAGTAGTTCCTCTTTCTATTTTTTTACTGCTTACAAATTGTTCAGAAACCAGTTCCATTTATGTTTTTTATATTGTCTACTTGTATAATAAATTTAAAAAATATTTATTTCGTTTTTTTTCAACCATTGCAACCTTGCAACATTCTAAATTGTTATACCCCAAACGGGCAGGACCGAATATACTCGGTCTTCGAATATCTGCAATTGCCCGAGATGTTACTTTCACAACTCCGTTTGGATGGTCTCAGTGACCTTACATCGAGTGGCTCTATCTCCTCATACGAAATCACTTTCAAAATCTGCATTTTAGTCTGCCTTGCCCTCTGAAGGGTTCCCAATATGTAACTGTTATATAGACTAGCAACACAATGCTGATTTATACTGTTTCTCTCTCTCTCTCTCTCACAAACACACACACACACACACACATCTAAGATAGGAAAATTTTCTGATGATACTACATAAGGGTTAGTTATTTCATCCAAAGCAAATAAAGTATTAATGGAGTGAAACATTGTAGTCTCCGCTGTAACGTCAGACGTGGGAGGTGAGCTTCAACGTGGACACTAAGTGCGTCCTGGGAATAACATTCCTAAATATGAATACAGTATGTTGTGCACAAAAAAAAAAAACTAAAGAAAAGGACATCGGAGTAATAGGCAGCGACCTTAAAAGTACTTAATAATGCACATCTGCGAGTAGCAAAACTAGCACACTGCTAGGCTAGAAACTTTGAGCACAAAATATGAACTTGAGAGTACATGTACATGGGAGTGCATGTACCTTTATGTACCCATGTACTTCCATACACTCTCACGTCCTTATATGTACTTTTGTGCATTTCCCTGTACATAATTATATGTACTTCTTTGAATCTCTATTTAAGTAAAACATTCAGTGAGATTTAAATTTATTTTATAAAGTCTTAAAATACATGAACAATAACATAGTCGAAAATAAAATATAAATTGTTTACTACTACTACTACTAATAATAATAATGATAATAATAATCCGAATAAGTGCTAAACCCATAAGGGTCATTCAGCGCTGTTATAAACAGGTTCGTGTGAGTCAGAAGTCTTCTGATTGGTGGTCCGTGTGTTAAATGTCTTCTGATTGGTGGTCCATGTTAAATTTCTGATTCGTGGTCCGTGTGTTAAATGTCTTCTGATTGGTGGTCCGTGTGTTAAATGTCTTCTGATTGGTGGTCCGTGTGTTAAATGTCTTCTGATTGGTGGTCCGTGTGTTAAATGTCTTCTGATTGGTGGGTCAGAAATTTCCCTCTCATTGAAAATGCTGAGTAGATAACTCTTCAGTGGCTCCTGGTAGCTTCGCCTCAAGGAAGGTGGGAAGGAGTGCCTTGAGGACGACGGGGGAGGGCTCTTGATATAAGGAAGTGGAAGCACCCTCTACTTCCTCGGATCAATTCTGATTCCCTCCTAATTCTCAGAACTTTTAGCACTATCAAAAATATACTCTACTACTACTATACTAATAATAATAATAATAATAAAAAATCTTGCTAACTACCACTCGGCAATCAGTTCGGGTTTCGGAAGATACTCAGGTATCGGGTTTGATATCCAAGCGGGTTTGGGCCCGTCCCTCAGGTCATTTGGCTTCTGAAAGCCAACTAGTTGTGTTAGTTGTTATTGTCATTTGGTTTGTGACTGGCCAAAAAGAGTCAGCTGCTAAACCCTAACCCAGTCATCAGAATGCGGGCCCCTGAGGGCCCCGGTGTTGAAAAATTCAACCATCCTGGGTACTTGGTTGCATTCTGGTTGGTTTAGTTATTTGCCCCGCCCCCTGTCCCGACAAAGTGTCCAAATAGCTTATAACACTCACAAGGGTAGGCAAAAGCGGGCCCAAGTGCGCTTTCCAAAAAAGAGCATTCTTTGTGGTGAACCCCAAACCAATAGAACCATGGGAGAATGAGTCCCGGGCTAGGCATGTCGAAAACCCTCTGGCACCTAAAGTTTGTTACCCTGTTGGTTTAAACCCAGAGCAGAAACTGTGGCGAGTAGTGCAGGTGATGAAGCCCCTTTAGGGATTTAAATGTTTAATTATAAAATGTGTCGGGTAGTGATCCCAAATATTAGGTTCCATTGTTCGGTACGTATCAGGACTAGACGGTATTGTGTCAGGTGCTGTGGGCGGGTGTCGGGTGGAGATCTTGCATGTGCTGAGTGAAAAGCATTTTTCATGTAAGTGCCCGGAAAAGGTGATCGCTCTTTCAAAATTTCCTGTCGAGTTCACATTTCGTTTTTCCCCTGCTCTTCCTTCACTTTTGTGGAAAACTTATTTCTAGTTGTTTTTTTCTTTTTCGCGGTAAACTTTGACGCTAGTTATTCAGATTTCGTTTACGTTGTTCTTTTCTTTCTCCGTGGGCAAACTTTTGCTGAATCTGTGCGGAAAACCTTTTCTTGTAAACCCCCCGTGTACGTGACCCCTTCAAGAACGGGGGTTTTGGAAGGGCTAGGGTTCTTTCCTGAAATTTTGAGGGATTGTCTTTGTTTACCCCCAGCAGATTTGCAGCGAGCGGACATGAAAATGTGCCAGGAAATACCCCTTTGGATACTCCAGTTTTTCCCCCCGGATGGGTGGATGTGTCAGGGTGATAGCTATTGTGCGGTTCAGGCTAGTCTCTGGGTCCCAATTAAGGAATCACTTGCGAGGCGGGGACAGGTGTGGAGAGAAGAAGACGATAAAACCACTTGCTTCGAGCGGCGCACATCTTTGGGGTCAACCACCCTCTGAAGACACGTGAAACGTTACTATAAAAAAAAACGTTAGTTAGGAGTGAATCCAAAAAAAGCTAAATTTTACCATGACACTTCTCATCTCTCTAAAAATCAAAATATTTTAAATTATGAAAGTTTTTTCAAAACCTTTTATTAAAAAATTTGTGTGAGAGCACTAAATCGTAGGAACATCAGCGCCTGAGAAAATAAGAGGTAATTGATCGGGGGAAGGAAATTTTCGAACTCTCTTGAGTCAAGGGCCCTCGCATGGGGGAAGCTTCCTCAAAAGTTAAAACATTAACACTGTGAACGGAATTATATCAAGAATTTGTTAGTGTCACTGTTTTGTGTATACTTTGTTTCATGCAAACAATAATGTTAACTTTTTATGAAGTAGAAATCTGAGAGCAAATAAAAAATAATGTGCTCTGTGAAACAGGAGAGTATTGTGGAGTCCCCCTTGAAATTATATTTTGAATTTCTCAAAATGAGCTCTGCATCATGCTGGAAAGTGTTTAGTATAAAAATAAATTATAGCCTAATGGGAGAAAATATTTTCAGGTCTGGGGGTTTGGGTTTTGTAGTAACAAAATACTAACCAAAAAAGCTTGAAGTTGTACAAGCACTTGTTGCTTGTACAACTTTTAAAACTATGTATTTAACTAGAAATTCTAGGTAAAGTAAAAATATTTTTGTTTTAATTAAACAAAGTGTCATATATTGTCCATTATTTTCAATAATAAACAACCAAAAACTGCTAGGGTTTGGTTTAAATCTCTCTTTCTATATTTCATAAACTTGATTTTCTTCACTTGGATTCAGTGTACCGTTTTTGATTTATTTTATTCTTTTTAAAAATTAATTTTTGTTGGTATTTTTTTTAAAAGACTACAAAAGTCCTTTTCTCCTCTCTCTGTTCTGTCTCTGTCTTCTCTCTGTCTCTCTTTCTTTTCAGGGTTTGAAAAAGTATTTACAGGTTAAGGATTCAAAACTTTATTGGCAAGCAAAGAGCTGTTCCCTACTCAGCTCTTTTAAAGCATTTTTTTTTGTTTTGAGACTACAAGTAGGGAACAGGATAAAGTTGTACATTGGGGTTCGAACCGTGGATAGGGAAAAGAATATCATGTGGGGGTGTACGATATTACGGTTTGTGTGGGAAGCCCCAACAGCCGGTGCGCCCCTTTGGCTCTCATGTGGGCAAAACCCCAGTACCCATTATGTGAGGGGGTGTTTAAAAATCTGTGTGGTCAGCGGGAAAATATGAATACAGACGTGATTCACGCGAGGGGTTTGGTAGTGAGTCACTATGTACCTGGTACGGGAAAAATGGTTTGGGAAAATGGACTTTTTCGAGAGCTCGGCGACGTAAGTTGCGTCCGATTAAAAACAAATACAAACTAGAGAGGAGGTAATGGCTTGGATGTTCTATCAATGTCAAAGTAAAACAATTGAACTTTAACATCATAGTGAAATTGGAAGGGAAAGCTTAGTAACTAAAAATGTAATGCAAGAAAAGGGTATAATATGGAAACTATAAGAAACTATCAAATAAAATTTCACGAATGAAACTCAACGAATGAAACTCATCGAATGAAACTCAAGTGAGATTAACAATAGAAGTGATAAAAAAAATTTGTGATCAATCTGTATTATGTGATTAGGATTCTGGGAGGAATATATACAAAAAAAAGGTGTTTAACGGGAAAGCAGATTCGGTGCACTCAAAATTAGACTGTTAACTCTGAATTCGGAGAGTGTGAACACAAAAAAAAAAATTCTTAAATACGATAATTTGATACTGTAATTATTCTCATACAGGTTTTTTACATTTAACCCCAACTTGCTAGGGTAAGATTGCATAGCAAAAATGGGTTTTCTCGGGGAGGATAAAACTCGTTGCCTGGCTAAATGCTGTTTTGAGAAAATCGAATTGGTTTTAAAGATATTGGGGGATTTTAAATACCGTCGTGTAGTAGGGGGATAACCATTCAGGTGATCGTCTGACTGAGTTAGAGGAAGAGAATACGGATCGGAGGTTTGTCAGGTTGTCCATTGTTGGGTTGGAAATCATTATCATCACATATAATTCTATATTAATGCAATTCTTTATACTGCCCAGTATAATTTCTCAAAACCTTATACTTTTCCAGTGATATGTTAAACTATCGATAGGACCAACAACTTTTGTCAAGCTTTGGCATTGCAGACGTTTTTAAAATTGTCAGCTAACTCTCAAACCCTACTTTGATTTTGGATGGCTTTGCCGGGTGTTTGCGACTCATGAAAATTCTGCTTTATTTATGAAGTTTTCACGGTTCTTCAAAAAAACACTTTGAGCTAAGCGGTAAGAGTTGCTATAAAATCATCAGGGTTGAATTTGGTTTGGATTAGAATTAACCCCAAAAGGGCAAACTTTTATTACACCGTACAATGCATAATGTGGGTGTTACTATAGAAACTTGTAAGAAATTTTATGCACACTGCACACGGTTAACTTCATCCCAAGTTTCACTTTTGGGGGATTGATAGTGGCTCTCAAGAAAATCAAGAAACTTTCTTTTTGGTTCGTTCCGCTAACCCATTGTGGCAGATGATGGGGAAAACAATGGTGGTTTAGAGATCTTGTAAAAGGTACACAAATTTTCAAAAATTTCCTTACAGAATTCACCTCCATTATCTGTTAGGGGGGATTGGGGGTGGTTGCTCCAGTAATGCGTTTTTTAAACGCTTTAGCTACTGCTCGGCAGCTTATCTGCAATAGGAACAAACTCACAATATTGGTAAAATGGTCTACCATACACACAGTGTTTTTGCCTTGGGGGGAAAAACTTTGGGAAAATTAGTTAAACAAACGCGAACTCTTTCCACGGTTCGTAGTAGTTGGTACACTTGGATTGGATTAGGGCCATTAGTTTTACCTTTATGTTGCAGCGGACCTACTTTTCTTAACTATCAGAAATATCAGTTGCCATCGAGGCCAAAAGTATTTCAATTGGTTTGTTTTACTGAACGATCCTACCAGGGTGTGCAACCCTGGACATCGTGAACTAGCTGAAAGGCTCACACTAGTGACTGTGGAATTACTAACTGGTTTACTTTTTGCAAAGGATTACCCAAAACCGGTGTTCGATACGTAATTCTTGGTTCTGACAAAATCTCTGATGGGTGCTGGTGGCTTCACAGTAGAATAAATCTTCCTGGGCAGGATCGAATCACAGAACGCAAGGGATGGTTCTTTTTACGGGGGGAATGAACAAACTCAGTGGAAAGGAAGACTCCCCCCGGTTGAAAAAAATTAACGTATAACACGCAAAATGAGCAAGGGAGAAGATCTACTATCTCAAACTGCAAGCACAGGAGAAAAGAAATGAAATGGTGAACAAAGCTGATATTCAAACGAGTCGCAACGTGCAGAGGGTATCAGCTATAAACTTCCTTACAAACGTTAAAAACGTGGGGAAATTTCGGAAATAATTCTTACAATCATGATTACTGTCAAAGGATGGGGCACAATTGAAAAACAAAGGGGCAACGCAAACCAAGTGAGACATGCCAAGAAATCTTTTTTTGCAACGGCTTGTGGCATCAGCAAGAGATGGCATAACTTGTTGCAAGTAAAGTTTTCTCAAAGGGTCCCCGGGAAGGGGAAAGAAAATTTAACAAGTGCCATGCAAGGATAGTAGTGCACTATCCTGCGGCATGATTTGTGGTGGAGTCCAGACAGGAGGACAGTTTTACTAGTGCCGCCGCTGGTACGTTAATAGAATTACGGATCTATAGGAATTAAATTTAACTTCACATTTCGCAGCACTTTAACAAATCTCAGATACAAGCTGTGAGAACAAAACATTGTCAAGGGTAGGTTTGCTTTCGTCAGTAAGGGAATGTTGGTTTGGGATGATTCTATTGACTTTGATGGCAGATACACTAAGTGAACATTTAAAAATTAGGGGCTTAAAAATCAGGGAATTACTAAGGACATAAGGCAAAAAAAAATTAGGAAATGACACAGTAAGCTTAAGTGGAAGAAAATGCTTAAAAAATTTGCATAGTAATAAAAAATGTCTAAGATACACTGCAAAAGGAAGGACACCAAAGTAAAGGGTGTTGGCCCCAAAAAAAAATTCATTTAAAATTTCAAATAAAAAATATTATGGGATGAATTAATGCAAAAAAGGCTGTCTTTTTCTTGCTAATAAGGAATTAAAATAAATTTAAAATTTTAAATCAATGTAAAAAGTATAAAATAAAATTTCTAAAAATTTTATGAACGGAGATAACTGGGAAATTTAAAATTTTTAAGAATGCTAAAAAAAATTAAAAAATAATGCAAAGAACCTAGGAAAATTAAAAATGAAAAAAAAAGGCAATAATAAACTGAGATAAAAATGCTAAAAATTCAAAAAAAAAAATAATTCACTCAGCAATAAAGTTTCATGGGAAAAAAAAGGGTTAAAAAATAAAAATAAAAATATGAAAAAAATGATTGAACACTTTTCTTTAAATTTTAAAATTTGACAAAACAATTTTTTCAAACAGAGAAAGAAAACATTTACGTTAAAAAAAAAATTGAAATTACATAAGAGTGAATTTGTTAAAGAAATCGAACAAAATGAATAAAAATTTAAAAAAAGAAACAAAACTGGAGGTAACACTTAAAATGGCGGGGCAACAACACTTAACAGTATTCATTTTTTTTAGTAATTCTTACAACAAAATCTTTTGTGAGTACGACAAAATTTGTGGAAAAAATAATGGTCACAAGTTGCAAAAAAAACAGGGGGAAAAGACATGCTGGCATACGAAAAAAGGTACCATAGAAATAAAAGGATAATTTGGTTTTGGGGTGAATATCACGCATGAAATACAATGACAATTACTGGAGTACAATGCTGAAAGAATCAATAAAAAAAAAAATGAATCCTTCACCAGGGACTGACTGGACATAACATAATACCCTTTCTATGACAGGAGTAGCATAAATAAAAAAAGATAAAAAGTATGAGATGGCGAAAACACTGAAAAATTTGCAAAAAAACAGTCAAAGAAACATGAGTCCACAGAAAACACAAGGTTAGAGTACACAAAGAAATTCCTATAAATGTTCCACAGCAAATGTCTTTAAAGAAAGAAAAATGTTCTAACAGAAAAATTTTCACTGGAGTTTGGGGTAGTCAACGGTGATGGGGGATGAGGGGGAGGTTTTTCGAAGGTTGTCCTGCGCGGTGATGACTGCGCCTCCCACACCACACTGTCGTCGTGAAGAAATTTCGCTTTCTAGGTGAACCACGAACTGGCTTTTTCGTTGGCTCTCGCTACAACTCTTGACCAATTATGTGAGCCAAAACGTATTAGGCCCCCGGGCAGGGTGCAAACAACCCCGGGGGATGAGGTGGGTGGGTGGTGGTCTGGTGGCGGGTGGTGGTGGGGGAAAGAACGGCCCCGTGCTCTCTCACTGCCACGCACTTTCACCACTCCGAAGGTGGCTTGATAAACCACTCATGCCCCGGAATGGTGAAGACCACTGTAGCATCCAATGGGAGCACAAAGCGATATATGAAACAATATTCAGAGGAATTGCTTTGGGTTACTTCTCTCTCTCAGTGGGTTAGAAGCTGGGTTGGTGATGGCTTTAAAACCCCCGAGAATGGCTGATGGAAGACGGGTTAAACGTGACACAGCAGAAGGAGTAGGTGGATGAAGGGCAGGCTGGATGATAGGCTGCTGGATTTAAAATTCCACAGTCGGCTTTCTGAGGCTTAATTGCAAAAACCGGGTCAACCCCCCGGGATTGAAGCATTGCACCTAAATAAGCCCGGAAGTTGAAAAAGGCTGCAACGGCTTGCGGCTACAGGGGGGGTTGTGAGGGGGAGCGGTAGTGGAGATGGGTGAGAGGGTTTACCTTTGACCCCCCGGGTACTCAAGTTTCTAACGTCTTGAAATACCCTTAAAAAAGTTTAAATCCCGCCCCCCACGTTGCCACCATTTTAATGTGGGGTTCGAAACGGGGTAGGGTTTTAAAGAAATACTCAGTAGGTGGTAGTTGTTTTAGGATAGTGTGGGAAGCCCAAAAGCCCGGGACCCGCCCCTTGCTCTCACTCGTAGATGACTAACCCCGTACCCCTTGTGGGGGGTGTTTGAATACTGCTGTGGTCGCAGCAAATTTAATACGCATGTTCACGCAGGGAGGTTGGTAGGATGGTCATTATGGTTCATGGTTACTGGTAATGGTTCTGGAACTGGTACTATACTGAGAGTTGGGCCCTCTGTGGGCCAGTATTTTTTTTGATCAACTGCTTTTTTCTCGTTTTCTCTTTGCTGTCGAATGTGTTCCTACTGAGCTCCTGGGATATATGATCTCGAGGATGAGTTCTGGAGAAAGGTACAGCCCGAGTGAAGTTGCTGCTTTTGCCCCCTTGTGGCATAAAAGCTTTTTTCACGTGTCCTCGAAGTGGTCCAGTGTGGTACTTTGGCAAAATTGGGCCCTTTTACATAACGTAAAGGGCCCCCCACATCCCCCCTATGTTGAAGGCTTGCTGAAATGACAGATTATCCCGGTGGGTCCCGGGGAAGATGAGACGTCTTGCTTTTTTCTACTCTGTCAAGCGCGCAGATGAGAGGGGGGGGGAGGCAAACCAAAAAAGTGGAGCATACTCAAGGTTTGAGCGTACTTTTGCCTGTACAGAATTTGCAAAACCCCCACCTTCAAGTAGATGCGAGATACGGCGAAGTGTGTAAGCTTCCGGGCTCCTTGTTTGCAAGATTTAAACATGGGTTTTCATGGTTAGTTTTGGGGCAATTTTACCCAAGGTATAACTTCTTCTCCCGGGGCCAAAACCCCCCCCCTTTATCCTTCTACGCCCGCTTTTTATCATGGTGCCTGGAGACGATCTCATTTGCGTTTTCTCGGTGAAAAATTACTTTCACTATTTCCCAAGTGATATAGCTTTAGTGGTGTTATGTAGCTTAGAGCAGTGGATTTTTTCCTTGGAAAAGTGAATGTCAGGTCAGTGCTGCTTATGCATGTGATTCTCCTTCTCTCTCTCTCTCTCTCTCTCTCCTCTCTTTTCTCTTCTCTCTCTTCCTTTTCTCTCTCTCTCTCTCTCTTTCTTTTTCTCTCTCTCTCCTCTCTCTCTCTCTCTCTCTCTCTCTCTCTCTCTTCTCTTCTCCTCTCTCTCCTCTCTCTCTCTCTCTCTTTCCCCCCCAATGGAAATATTGAAAGTCTGCCTGCCTGTCTGCCATAATTAGATTAATGGTGGAGGATGGTAGGAGGGAGGGGGTTGGGGTGGCGGATGTGAGGGGAGGTGGGAGGGTTATGGTGACTGGAAGAGAGAGGGAGGGAAGGGTGGAGGGAAGACTGGGGAAAGGGGGGGGCTGGATGGAAGCTAGGGGCAGGAACGCAGGCGTATTTATACGTGTACCAGACAGTGCTGGCGACGGTACAGGGTGTATGTGTAAAAGCACATGATACCCTTTTTTGAAGGGGGTAAACCCGTTAAACCAGCGGAAAAACCTCGTCAGAAGACCGAAAGCGGCAGTGACGGGTCACAATATGACAAGACCCGCGCCAGAAAACATTTCTGTTTCCTAACGAATCTTACCTAACAATACATGTACCAGACCCCGGGAAGACTTACGTCCGTGAGGGCTACACCCGGGACACTTACCCCTCTGGAGAAATACAACAGCCAGTATGTAATTATCAAGTCTACAGTTCTTCAGCAAGCTGGGTGGCTGGGCTTACTGACTGATGGTTGGCTTACTGACTGACTGGCTGGCTTACTGGGCTGACTGGTTGGCTTACTGACTGACTGGCTGGCTTACTGACTGGCTGGCTTACTGACTGACTGGCTGGCTTACTTAGGGACTAGCTGGCTAAGGGGCTGACTGGCTGGCTGGTTGACTGACTGGATAACTGGCTGATTGCTGGCTGGTTGGCTGACTGACTGATTAACTGGGGCTAAACTGGCTAGTTGGCTGTCTGACTAGCTCTGATTAACTGCTGGCTGTCTAATTGACGGGCCCTGCCCTGTTTGCTCTTCCTTGCTCTGTTGCTTCTTGTAAACAATTATTTTGTGTATCCGCAAGATAATTTCCAGTTGGACACAGATATCTTGTCTAACTACGACAGTGAAAATGTACAGGTCCTGGACGAAGCCTGGATCGTACAAACTTGCTATTCAACGGAGTTGGTCCATTCTGTTGAACATTTTGACCCGGGCTGGACGCCGTTCAAGATGTTTAAATTTTGGGCTGCTTCATAGCTATTTTTATATTGGCCACATTTTGTACGTTTTATATATATATATATATTATATAATATTTTATATATATATTATATTTATATATTTAATATATATATATAAAATTTTATATATATATTATATGTTATATATATTGTAAACAGAACTGTTCAATCCTGCGTTCCCGTGCCCTGCCCCGCGAGAACTGAACACAGTACGCATCACTCTTTCCACTAATATTCATTAATATATAGACTGTTCGTGAGGGCTGGTGCACCTAACGTTGTCCCCGCACCAGAGAAAACACAGTACTGCTGAGTGCCTGGTGTTTGAGGACTGTTGGCCCAGTGGATAAAGTGATGCATACTTCATTCAGTTCTCACAGGGTTAGGTATGGGAACGCAGGATCGAGTCCTGGCCAGCCTCAGTTCTGTTAATGATTCAAAAGGCCCCGAGTTATTGTTTACAACAGACATAATATACAAACAAAGATGGCTGCAACTACGGGAGTATCAACTGAGGCTTTTAATTGAATATTTATGACTGGCACGTGTGATTTATATTAATTAGTGGTAAGTAGAGCAGAGCTACGAGGAAGGGTGTACGAGAATAATAGTGGCAGTAGGGAAAACTGAACTTAAATGAAATAATTAAAAGTAGTTTTAGTGAAAAATATGTGTTTGTATGTGTCTGTACTCACCTAGTCATACTAACCTAGTTGTGGTCGCAGGGGTCGATTCACAGCTCCTGGACCCGCCTCTTCACTGGCCGCTACTAGATACTTACTGCTCCATGAGCTTTATCATACCTCTTCTTAAGATTGCGTGATTGTGCATGTGCGTATAGCAGAACGTGTGTATGCATGTACATAAGTATTAAAAATGCACGTAAGTATTGTTAATGCTTGTAAACATAGCGTAGCTACAGGAGCGTATGCAATACGTGGCTAAACTTACGAGATAATCATCATCATCTTGCCAGGGTGGTGACGGAGACACTCTCAGTCCCAGGCAAACACCACCAGTGTTTCTTCCACACACTGAGTCATCAAATTCTTGTGGGTACCATCCTGATGCTGATACTATAACTTTCGGATGACCTTGGGAGTCATATTCCGATAGTTGACCTTGTGGATAATTTCCAACCGCTGAGTGTACAACACCTGTATAACTTTGTGGGTCACACTTCGATAGCGCTACAGAAGCTCCGTTGACACAACCATGGTTGCTGGTGGCTCCCCCATCCGAGTGTTGGGAGATCTCTTCAGGTGCCTCCAGGTTGTCTGACACCAGGGCCAGGCGAGGATCCAGTCCCGAGGACGCATCTTGCTGGTACATCGTGGGAAAGGCAGCTTTAAGAGCACTACGAAGGTCCTGCATGTTGTATTTGTTCGTTGAAGAGCGACATCTAGTAGACCTGTGCTTTGAGTGAGCGGGTGGACTGGAGTTCTTCATAGTCACAAGATGAACAAGAGAACGCACACGCTTGTGTAGGTACTACCGAGACTAGTGTGGAGGAGGACGCTTGCCAGCCTTTATATACGTGGATGAACTTGAAACGCCGGGAACAACAAGTCTCACTCACGTTCACCGTCACCTCGGTGTTGAGCGGCCCAAGAGAAACGTTTGTGACTCTGAAAAGGTTCACAGGTCTCGTTCCCGGCCTCTCGTTCTAGTGAAGTCGTTCCCCTCACACGGCTGACGCAACGTTCTTAATGTATTACTTAAACAGCCAGACAAATACTGTCAAACAACTTATAGTCAACTAACTGGTGAGGAAATAACAGAGTAAAATATTTACATTGTTTCAAACCTGTACAATGTGTGGTGGACTTCTAAACGCATGTTGAGTGTTTAATGTTAATATGTTGTTAACGTCTAGACGAATGTTGACTGCTAAATATATTTACGTCTAGGCGCATGTTGACGTTTAATCTTGATATGTTGTTTACGTCTACTTACGTTGAGTGCTTAATGTTAATATGTTGTTTACGTTTAGATGCATGTTGACCGCTTAGTGTTGATATGTTTACGTCTAGACGTATGTTGAGTGCTTAATGTTGTTTATATCTAGACGTATGTTGACCACTTAATGTTATATTGTTTACGTCTAGACGCATGTTGACCGCTTAGTGTTGATATGTTGCTTACGTCTAGACTCATGTTGAGTATTTATTGTTGATGTATTGTACACATACATTTGTGTGCAACATGTGAGAATCTTGTACAGTGTTTCATATGTAAGTTAGAAAAGTTATCCATTGATTGTGTCCATGATTGTTGATATGTGTGATTCACTTCGTCCCTCCTTCCCTCCCTCCTTATTTCCCTCCGCACCAACTTCCTTTCTACCAGTCTTCCTGCCTATAGCTCCCTAACCCCCTTTCTCCCTCTCATTACCACCCTGCCTCCCTAACCCCCCCCCACCCCTCTTTCCATCCAAACCTTCCTTACTCTCCTTCACTCCCCTCCGTTCCTACCACCTTCCCTCCCTCACTCTCGCGATACCTATCTTCTCACCAACAAACCAACGTACCTACCTTTTCCCCTACCTCCGTACCTCCCTGCTTTCTTCAGTCCCTACCTATGAACCAACCTACTTGCCTCTCACACAATCACTCACAAGGTATTTGTATTCCCGAAAAAGCTCTAAACCCGTAGGGGTCATGCAGCGCCTGGGAGGGAATGGAAAGCATTCAGGCTTGATTCAAGGCAATGGCGAGCAGGTCCAGTTCCTTGGATCAAGAGCCCATCACTAGCATCAAGGAACCTCCCTTGATGAGAGTGATGTAGTGGAGGCAGGACCCATACATAGCTTAAAGAAGAGGTACGGCAAGGCTCTTAGAGCAGGGAGAGAGTGGACCTAATAGCGACCAGCGAAGAGGCGGGGCCAGGAGCTGCAAATTGACCCTCTGCAACAACAAGTAGATGCGTACACCATACACATACACACGTCAGTTACAGGTTAGGGTCAGTCTTATCAGTGTTATGATCATTTAAGGGGCTCACCTACGACCAGTCCCATACCGGTGTTGTCGCACGTTCGTTATTTCCGTTATTCTAATTTAAATTTAAATGATACAGAGTCAGAAGTTTATTTAGTTGAGTATTTGAGTCACAGTAATTTTTATGGTTCACAGCAGCATGAGAGCACGCTATGTTGTGTTCACAGCAGAATGACAGCACACTATGTAGTGTTCACAGCAGCATGACAGCATGCTATGTTGTGTTCACAGCAGAATGACAGCACACTATGTAGTGTTCACAGCAGCATGACAGCATGCTATGTTGTGTTCACAGCAGAATGACAGCACACTATGTTGTGTTCACAGCAGCAGGCCCGGTGGCCTGGTGGAGGTGGCCCGGTGGCCTGGTGGCTAAAGCTCCCGCTTCACACACGGAGGGCCCGGGTTCGATTCCCGGCGGGTGGAAACATTTCGACACGTTTCCTTACACCTATTGTCCTGTTCACCTAGCAGCAAATAGGTACCTGGGTGTTAGTCGACTGGTGTGGGTCGCATCCTGGGGGACAAGATTAAGGACCCCAATGGAAATAAGTTAGACAGTCCTCGATGACGCACTGACTTTCTTGGGTTATCCTGGGTGGCTAACCCTCCGGGTTGTTAAAAATCCGAACGAAATCTTATTTATCTAGCATGACAGCATGCTATGTTGTGTTCACAGCAGAATGACAGCACACTATGTTGTGTTCACAGCAGCATGACAGCATGCTATGTTGTGTTCACAGCAGAATGACAGCACACTATGTTGTGTTCACAGCAGCATGACAGCATGCTATGTTGTGTTCACAGCAGAATGACAGCACACTATGTTGTGTTCACAGCAGCATGACAGCACACTATGTTGTTTACCTGGAGTTTACCTGGAGAGAGTTCCGGGGGTCAACGCCCCCGCGGCCCGGTCTGTGACCAGGCCTCCTGGTGGATCAGAGCCTGATCAACCAGACTGTTGCTGCTGGCTGCACGCAAACCAACGTACGAGCCACAGCCCGGCTGATCAGGAACTGACTTTAGGTGCTTGTCCAGTGCCAGCTTGAAGACTGCCAGGGGTCTGTTGGTAATCCCCCTTATGTGTGCTGGGAGGCAGTTGAACAGTCTCGGGCCCCTGACACTTATTGTATGGTCTCTTAACGTGCTAGTGACACCCCTGCTTTTCATTGGGGGGATGGTGCATCGTCTGCCAAGTCTTTTGCTTTCGTAGTGAGTGATTTTCGTGTGCAAGTTCGGTACTAGTCCTCTAGGATTTTCCAGGTGTATATAATCATGTATCTCTCCCTCCTGCGTTCCAGGGAATACAGGTTTAGGAACCTCAAGCGCTCCCAGTAATTGAGGTGTTTTATCTCCGTTATGCGCGCCGGTGAAAGTTCTCTGTACATTTTCTAGGTCGGCAATTTCACCGCCTTGAAAGGTGCTGTTAGTGTGCAGCAGTATTCCAGCCTAGATAGAACAAGTGACCTGAAGAGTGTCATCATGGGCTTGGCCTCCCTAGTTTTGAAGGTTCTCATTATCCATCCTGTCATTTTTCTAGCAGATGCGATTGATACAATGTTATGGTCCTTGAAGGTGAGATCCTCGACATGATCACTCCCAGGTCTTTGACGTGGTGTTTCGCTCTATTTTTGTGGCCAGAATTTGTTTTGTACTCTGATGAAGATTTAATTTCCTCATGTTTACCATATCTGAGTAATTGAAATTTTCATCGTTGAACTTCATATTGTTTTCTGCAGCCCACTGAAAGATTTGGTTGATGTCCGCCTGGAGCCTTGCAGTGTCTGCAATGGAAGACACTGTCATGCAGATTCGGGTGTCATCTGCAAAGGAAGACACGGTGCTGTGGCTGACATCCTTGTTGTTGTTGTGGAAAATACTATATATTTTCCGGAAATACGGTAATTTATATGTAAATAGATGCCCTATATTGTATTTTTAAAAGAAGATGTTTTCGAAAATGGGAAAAATGGAGCTGCACCTGCGCAGAAAGAGATTCCTATCTTGTTTTTGAATTTTATACAAACGTTGGTATAATGGGAAGAATTTTTCGTGCTCTAGAGGTTAAAATTGTGTTGACACCTCTCAAATAGGAGGCGAAATTGGTGGATGTGCATTCCTGCATAACTTGAGATATCAGACGACTGGACAAGACAGCTCCAGGAACCTCAGATAAGCTCACTAGATTTGTGTGTAATTCTGGCCAGCATTATTTTCATAGATTTGTTAGAGTGAGGGTTTTTTGAGTATGATACACATTAATCTCCAGTCAAATTGGTGAGTGATATTAAGATATATTTTCCTTCTGTTATGTAATTGTGTGTATATATAACCATTTATTATTTTGAATATATAGTCCACAAATTTATATATTTACCAGCATTCCTGGTGTATGTATATTTCATTTAATTAATAGGTCCAGAGCAACTTGTGGGACATTTTTTGCGACTAAGTGTCCCAAATTCCTACTTGTCTAACTGATAAATAATAGTTATCATTGTTCATTTACTGTTATGTATATAATTATACATCCAAGTAAATGCAATTTTCCACAGTTGTGTTCACAGCAGAATGACAGCACACTATGTGCGCACAGCAGCATGACAGCATGCTATGTTGTGTTCACAGCAGCATGACAGCATGCTATGTTGTGTTCACAGCAGCATGACAGCATGCTATGTTGTGTTCACAGCAGCATGACAGCATGCTATGTTGTGTTCACAGCAGCATGGCAGCATGCTATGTTGTGTTCACAGCAGCATGACAGCACGCTATGTTGTGTTCACAGCAGCATGACAGCACACTATGTTGTGCGCACAGCAGCATGACAGCACGCTATGTTGTGTTCACAGCAGCATGACAGCATGCTATGTTGTGTTCACAGCAGCATGACAGCATGATATGGTGTGTTCACAGCAGCATGACAGCATGCTATGTTGTGTTCACAGCAGCATGACAGCATGCTATGTTGTGTTCACAGCAGCATGACAGCATGCTATGTTGTGTTCACAGCAGCATGGCAGCATGCTATGTTGTGTTCACAGCAGCATGACAGCACGCTATGTTGTGTTCACAGCAGCATGACAGCACACTATGTTGTGCGCACAGCAGCATGACAGCACGCTATGTTGTGTTCACAGCAGCATGACAGCACACTATGTTGTGTGCACAGCAGCATGACAGCATGCTATGTTATGTTCACAGCAGCATGACAGCATCCTATGTTGTGTTCACAGCAGCATGACAGCATGCTATGTTGTGTTAACAGCAGAATGACAGCACACTATGTTGTGCGCACAGCAGCATGACAGCATGCTATGTTGTGTTCACAGCAGCATGACAGCATACTATGTTGTGTTCACAGCAGCATGACAGCATGCTGTTGTGTTCACAGCAGCATGACAGCACACTATGTTGTGTTCACAGCAGCATGACAGCACACTATGTTGTGTTTACAGCAGCATGACAGCACACTATGTTGTGTTCACAGCAGAATGACAGCATGTTTATGTTGTGTTCACAGCAGCATGACAGCACACTATGTTGTGTTCACAGCAGCATGACAGCACACTATGTTGTGTTCACAGCAGCATGACAGCACACTATGTTGTGTTCACAGCAGCATGACATCAGGATTTAAAATATGCAAGCGCATGCCTCGTTGTGCTCCTGGTTATCTCGTGTTTTCATGGTCGCTCTTACGTGCTAGAACTTTAATTTGTGTCATCAATCCTATACGATACATCCCTCTAGCGCTGGAACCAATCTTGGGCGGAAAACATTATATACTGAGTCAAAAAAGGAGAATTAGTGTGCACTACCTAGCAGAGTTTACTGCCAGAGGGGAATCATAGGCCTGTGTCCCGTGTGGAAAAAAATAATAATAATTGAACTTTTCATGTCAGAGGAAAGAAAGTCTCCCTGATAACATTGAGTATACATAGTGTATAGTGTATTACTACAGTGGCTCCCTAGTATATGATGATAAAGGCTAAAGTGTCATTTGAAAACAGGTGAATTTGTAAATGAAGTGATAAGCCTATAGAGGCAGGTGCCAGAAGTCGCCAGAAACTTACCACAGGTCAGCTGTTTTTAATAATCTTCCTGGCTTGCTAGTGTACTCGCATATAATCTAGTGATACCAGTGATAGCAGAATACAGTGTTGTAGTAGCAACTAAACCAGTATTATAATGGTACTTAGTGGAGTGGAGTGACTTTCATTAGTTTCTTTTTCTTGAAATACGAGACGTTACTGTGAATTTCATATAACCTGTAGTTACCAGCGGTCGCAATATACACAACGAGAAGCAATTATTACTACAGAAAAAGCGTCCTTCTCCAAAATTTGCACCAGTCAACTATAGTGATAATATAGCATTTATTGTGGTGGAGACGGAAAAAAAAAATAGAAAAGCCAGATACAGCGATTGATAAACAAGGAGGTCGACCGTTCTCATTGTAGGAGCTGCCAGATATCACCGGCTCTTCAACACGCAAGTTATACTTTTGTATCAGTCAAATCCATATTACTCGGGTAGATAATTTCCAGTAGATTCTTCATGTGTTAGCTCAAATCACGACCAGTATGTTTTAAATAAGTGACCCACTGATCAGAGCAGATCGACTGGTCCGAACCCTTGACTGGTCCGAACCTTGACTGGTCCGAACCCGGGACTGGTTTCAAACAGTTTCGTTGGACAATAAAGCAGACTGTAAACGGATGGGGTTGTAGGCGCCCTTATAAACACAAACATTAAAAATCAGGAACGTGACGGTAAGCTGTCCAATATACAAAAAGAGTTAGAAACAGAAAGAGTTAGAAACAGAAATACAAATAGCTAGAGCTTCATTTAAGGTTATTAATATAATATTCAAGAGGTTGCTAGTAGAATTGCAGAAAAATCAACCATTCAAATCATTATGAAGCTGTGTGTAGTCTGTGGTCAGTCAAACAAACGGGCTTCCACATGGATAAATTGTCATTTTTGTGGAAATTGGTGTCACGCCCCTTGTGCAGATATCCCAGAACTAGCTACAAGCAGTATTAAAACAGAGAAGTGTTTTTGGTATCCCCAAATGAGGAAAATCTGTGGACAAAAAATCAAAAGGGGTATTAAAAGAGGACAACATCAAAGCTGCTTTCATAGAAAACCTGAAAGCTTTCTACAACAGATGGGAACATAAAAAGTCTGGGCTGAAAGGTACTGCCCTTGATACTGGCCATGTAGTCACAAACTGTAAGGCTGGAGGTGATGTCCTGGTAGTCAGTAAATGTGGGGCTGATAGTGCTGTCCTGGGAGACATTTAATGGTGAAGCTGGAGGTGCTGTCCTGGGAGACAGAAATGGTGAAGCTGGAGATACTGTCCTGGAGACAGTAATGGTGAAGCTGGAGATTTTGTCCAGGTAGTCGGGAATTATACGCAGGAAGGAATACATATAAATGACCTCATAGGGGACAGGAGCCATAGTAGGGAAACAAGTGTAGTCAAAGATAAGATAAAACCAATATTGCAAACTAGAATACCGCAGGAAATAGCAAACAAGAGGACTCCAATAGCAATAGTGAGGATAAATTACCAAAAACAACTGGTGGGAGCTCCATTGTTGGTGCTAGGGAGGATAGAAGTAAGACAGGGAAACATGCACCAACAGGGAATACAGTCACAGAAACCCAAGGCAAGCGGAAACCAAGCCTGTGCAGATACTATGCACTTGGTATCTGCTGGCATGGGAAATCTGGAAAAACAGATGGGACATGCAACTATGACCACCCTAGAAAATGCCATGCCCATATGACAACAGGAAAATGCAAACTCCCTTCCTGTAAGCTTTTTCACCCTGAAATGTGTACCTCTTCAGTACAGGAAAGACTGTGCTATAACTTAAATTGCCAGGCATACCATCTAAAGGGGACAAAAAGATACAAAACATCCAGGCCATGGGAAAACCTGGGTAGCCACAGCCACTCAAGAGGGAGAGGTTTTTTAGTGCCAGGAAGGAAAAAAAACTGGCAGGAAATGGCAGAAATCGTACACCAAATCCAGTCATTCCTGGGTGGAACCACAGTCGATGGCCTCCACTCCAAACCAACAGATACAGATACTAATGCCGGAAAAAAAATCCCCCCCCAGTACCAACAATACCACCCGTCCGATAACATTCTTCTTTGCAAATATACAGGGTCTAAAGCCAGCAACAAACAACAAAATACCTTTCATCCGTGGACTGCTTGCAGAGGCAAAGGCAATTTTTCGCGGCTTTCACTGAGACCCACAAAAGGATCACTTGGACAACGAAATAGGATCCCAGGTTTACAACCTATACAGATGTACAGAGTGAACAGGCAAAAGGGGGGGGGGGTTGGCCTGTAACATGCAGAGTCATTTGGGTTTGCACAGAACTGCTTAATGCCTCAAATGACTAGTGGAAGTTTTGGGCAGTAAAGGTCGAGAACCAAAAACCCTAGTCATTGTGGTAGCTACAAGCCTCCGGTGCAACAACCAGCAATTCCAGGAACAGCTGTTAAAAATTGACCACTGTCTAGAAAATCTTCCAGCTCCTGCACCCAACATCTTGCTCCTGGGGGATTTCAACTTAAGGCACCTAAAAAAAGGAGGAATATAGCAAATAATATTGTTGCAGTAATAACACCAGGAGGCAGCTCTGATGAAAACTCAAACTCACACGAGCTTTTAAATCTCTGCACAAAATTCAATTTAAACCAGCAAATAATAGAGCCTACTAGACTGGAATACACTAGACCTCATCTTCACTAACAATGATGATCTGATAAGAAAGGGTCACCATATCAAAAAAAATTTATACTCGATCACAACATAATTGAGGTTCAGACATGTATGCGTGGAGCCCCAGACCAAACAAAATGAGACTAGTCACGAGGGAGCATTCACCAAATTCAACTTCAATAACAAAAACATAAAGTGGGACCAAGTAAACCAAGTCCTAACCGATATAAGCGGGGGGAAAGATATACTAAGCAACACAGACCCAAACTTATGCTAGAACAGATTAACTCGGTGGCACTCGATGTATGCACAAGGCTTATTCCCCTAAGAAAAAGGAGGAGTAGATGTAAAATAGAAAAAAACAGGCGCTCCCTTTACAGGCGATGGAAAAGAATAACAGAGCGGCTAAAAAAAGGTCAAATATATCTGAAATGCGCAGGGAGACACTGGTCAGAGAAATAGCAAGCATCGAACTTAAGCTAAAGAATCCTTTAGGAGGGCAAGAATCGCGGGAAGAACTAAAAGCCATAAATAAAAACGAAAGAAACCCAAAGTATTTTTTTCTCCTATGCCAAATCAAAATCGAGAAAACGTCCCAGTTTGGGCCCCTACTTAAACAAGATGGGTCCTACAACAGATGACAGCAAGGAAATGAGTGAGCTACTCAAGTACCAAATGACTCAGTTTTTAGCAAGCCGCTAACCAGACTGAGAGTCGAAGATCAAAATAATTTTTTATGAGAGAGCCACAAAATTTGATTTAACACAAGCCATCCGATGCTATCCTGACGCCAAATGACTTCGAACAGGGATAAATGACATGCCCATGCACTCTGCCCCAGGGCCAGACTCTTTGGAACTCTGGTTCATCAAGAACTGCAAGAAGCCCCTATCACAGCCTTTTCCATCCTATGGAGAGGGAGCATGGACACGGGGGTCGTCCCTCATTTACTAAAAAACAAACAGAAAATAGCCCACTCCACAAAGGGGCAGTTAAAGAAACAGAAAGAACTACAGACCAATAGCACTAACATCCCATATCTTTAAAAATCTTTGAAAGGGTCCTAAGAAGCAAGTCACCACCCATCTGAAAACCCTCAGTTACACAACCAGGGCACACATGGGTTTAGAACAGGTCGCTCCTGCTGTCTCAACTACTGGATCACTACGACAAGGTCCTAATGCACTAAAAGACAAAAAGAATGCAGATGTAATATATAAGACTTTGCAAAAGCCTTCGACAAGTGTGACCATGGCGTAATAGCGCACAAAATGCGCGCAAAAGGAATAACGGGAAAAGTCGGTCGATGGATCTATAATTCCTCACTAACAGAACACAGAGAGTAGTCGTCAACAGAGTAAAAGTCCGAGGCAGCTACGGTGAAAAGCTCTGTTCCACAAGGCACAGTACTAGCTCCCATCTTTTTCCCTCATCCTCATATCCGACATAGACAAGGATGTCAGCCACAGCACCGTGTCTTCCTTTGCAGATGAAAACCCGAATCTGCATGACAGTGTCTTCCATTGCAGACACTGCAAGGCTCCAGGCGGACACCCAACCAAATCTTTCAGTGGGCTGCAGAAAACAATATGAAGTTCAACGATGAGAAATTTAAATTTAAACTCAGATATGGTAAACATGAGGAATTAAATCTTCATCAGGTACAAAACAAATTCTGGCCACAAAATAGAGCGAAACACCAACGTCAAAGACCTGGGAGTGATTATGTCGGAGGATCTCACCTTCAAGGCCATAACATTGTATCAATTGCATCTGCTAGAAAAATGACAGGATGGATAATGAGAACCCTTCAAAATAAGGGAGGCCAAGCCCATGATGACACTCTTCAGGTCACTTGTTCTATCTAGGCTGGAATTTTTGCTGCACTCTAACAGCACCTTTCAAGGCAGGTGAAATTGCCGACCTAGAAAATGTACAGAGAACTTTCACGGCGCGCATAACGGAGATAAAACACCTCAATTACTGGGAAACGCTTGAGGTTTCTAAACCTGTATTTTCCCCGGAACGCAGGAGGGAGGATACATGATTATATACACCTGGAAAATCCTAGAGGGACTAGTACCGAACTTTCACACGAAAGTCACTCACTACGAAAGCAAAGACTTGGCAGACGATGCACCATCCCCCAATGAAAAGCAGGGGTGTCACTAGCACGTTAAGAGACCATACAATAAGTGTCAGGGGCCCGAGACTGTTCAAACGGCCTCCCCGCACACATAAGGGGGATTACCCAAAAGACCCCGGCAGTCTTCAAGCTGGCATGGACAAGCACCTAAAGTCAGTTCCTGATCAGCCGGCTGTGGCTCGTCGTTGGTTTGCGTGCAGCCCAGCAAAACAGCCTGGTTGATCAGGCGTGATCCACCAGGAGGCCTGGTCACGACCGGGCCTCGGGGGCTTGACCCCCGAAACTCTCTCCAGGTAAACAGCATGCTATGTTGTGTTCACAGCAGCATGACAGCATGCTATGTTGTGTTCACAGCAGCATGACAGCACACTATGTTGTGTTCACAGCAGCATGACAGCACACTATGTTTTTGTTCAAGCAGCATGACAGCACACTATGTTGTGTTCACCAGCAGCATGAAAGCACCCCTATGTTGTGTTTACAGCAGCATGACAGCACACTATGTTGTGTTCACAGCAGAATGACAGCATGATATGTTGTGTTCACAGCAGCATGCTATGTTGTGTTCACAGCAGCATGCTATGTTGTGTTCACTAGCAGCATGCTATGTTGTTTCACAGCAGCATGACAGCAAAACTATGTTGTGTTCACAGCAGCATACAGCACACTATGTTTTTGTTTTACAGCAGATGACAGCACACTATGTTGTGTTCACAGCAGCATGACAGCATGCTATGTTGTGTTCACAGCAGTATGACAGCATGCTATGTTGTGTTTACAGCAGCATGACAGCATGCTATGTTGTGTTCACAGCAGCATGACAGCATGCTATGTTGTGTTCACAGTATCATGAGAGCACCCCATGTTTGTGTTTCACAGCAGCATGTCAGCACGCTGTGTTGTGTTCACAGTATCTGAGAGCACGCATGTGTTATGTTCACAGTATCATGAGAGCACGCTATGTTGTGTTCACACCCGCATGTCAGCACGCTGTGTTGTGTTCCCCAGTCTCATGAGAGCAAGCTATGTAGTGTTCACAGCAGCATGACAGCACACTATGTTTTTGTTCATCAGCAGTATGAGAGTACACTATGTGTTCCCCAACAGCAGGCATGCTATGTTGTTAAAACCAGCGTGAAAGTACGCTATGTTCTGCTAGCATTAGAAGCACGCTATGTTGTGCTAGCATTAGAGCACGCTTTTGTTGTTGTTCAACAACATAAAATTGCGTTGTGTTCAACAGCATGGCTTTCTCAGCTAATTCTGGTTGCAGGGGGTCGAGTTCCAATAGCTCCTGGCCCTGCCGCTTCACTGGTCGCTACTAGGTCACTTCCTGTTCCATGAGCTTTAAACATACCTCTTCTTAAGTATGTATGGTTCCTGCCTCCCCTACATCACTTGCCCGACTGTTCCCCTTCCTGACACTCTGTGACTGAAGAAATACTTCCTAACATCCCTTTGACTCATCCCGAGTTTTTTAACTTCCAATTGTGACCTCTTGTTTCTGTGTGCCCTCTCTGGAACATCTGTCTCTGTCCACCTTATCTATTCCTCAGTATTTTGTATGTCGTTATCATGTCCTACCCTAACCCTCCTGTCCTCCAGTGTCGCCAGACCGATTCCCCTTAACCTTTCTTCATAGGACATTTCCCTTAGCTCTGGAACTAGCCTTGTTGCAAACTTTTATACTTTCTCGAATTTCTTGACGTAGTTGACCAGGTGTGGGTTCCAAACTGGTGGTGCATACTCCAGTATGGGCCTGACATACACAGTGTACAGAGGCTTAAATGATTCTTTTCTGAGGTATCGGAAAGCTGTTCTCAGGTTTGCCAGGCGCCCATATGCTGCAGCAATTATCTGGTTAATGTGTGCTTCCGGTCACGTGCTCGGTATTATACTCACCTCAAGATCTTTCTCCTTTAGTGAGGTTTGCAGTCTTTGTCCTCCTAGCCTGTAGTCTCTCTGCTGTCTGCTTTGCCCTTCCCCGATCTTTTCGTTTTAATATCTTTATTTACAAGTACATGTACAAGGTATACAGTCCTAGCTGACATCAGTGACATACTACTATATAAAAAGCCCCTTGTTATGCTGAGCATTTCAGGCAACTTCATGACTTTGCATTTTGCGGGGTTAAATTCGAGGAGCCAGTTTCCGGACCACGCGTCCAGCCTGTCCAGGTTCTCTTTGTAGTCCTGCCTGATCCTCATCTGATTTGATTCTCTTCATTAACTTCACATCATCTGCGAACAGGGACACTTCTGAGTCTGTCCCTTCATCATGTCATTCATATATTATCAAAAATAGCATGGCGCCTGTGACAAACGGGGTTCCACAGGGGTCAGTCTTAGGGCCGGTCTGTTTCTGGTATATGTGAATGAAATGGCAGAAGGAATAGACTCAGAAGTGTCCCGTTTGCAGACGATGTGAACTAATGAGTAGAATTTAGTCGGATAAGGATCAGGCAGGACTGTAAAGGAGTTTGAATAGCCTGCAAGCCTGGTCCATCAACTGGCCCAGAAGAAGATCGGGGAAGGGCAGAGAAGATCGCAGACAGAATACTGGCTGGGGAGGGCCAAAGACTGTAAACCTCACTCAAGAAAAATGACCCGAGGCGCACCTTAACCAGATACTACTGCAGCATATGGGCGTCTGGTAAACCTAAGAATAGTGTTCCAACACCTCAGTAAGGAATCGTTCAAGACTCTGTACACCGTGTACGTCAGACCCATATTGGAGTATACATCACCAGTTTGGAACCCATATCTGGTCAAGCACATCAAGAAATTAGAGAAAGTGCAAAGGTTTGCAACAAAAATAGTCCCAGACCTACGAGGTATGTCCTACGAGGGAGGTTAGGGAAACTCAACCTGACGACACTGGAAGAAAAGATGGATATCTCAGTAGTATCAGTTCCCAGTAGTACCAGTTACCAGTAACCAGTTACCAGTAGTATGACTCACTACCAACCGTCTGCGTGAATCACTGACTGTTATTCATGTTGCTGCTGACCATAGCATGTTTTTGAACACCGCTCACCCCTAGGACCCAATTCGTGAGTCAGTCTTAAGATAGAGAGCAGAGAGGCAGGGCGGGCCTGTGCTTCCCATATATTCCATTATAATTATACTAGAACATCCAACGTGAGTATTATTACCCAATCCACGTTATCGAACCCCCACACATGACAGATAAGGGAAACATGATAAAACGACCTATAACGTACTTAGAAGAATTGATATGGTGGATAGGGACAAAATGTTTCAGAGATGGGAAACAGGAACAAGGGGCCTCAACTGGAAGTTGAAAAAGATGAGTCACAAGGATGTTAGGAAGCATTTCTTCAGCACCAGAGTTGTTAGGAAATGGAAAAATCTGGAGAGTGATGTAGTGGAGGCAGGATCCATAAATAGCTTCATGAAGAGGTATGATAAAGCTCATGGAGCAGGGAGTGAACCTTGCGGGGCCAGGAGCTGTGAATCGACCTCTGCAACCACAAATAGGTGAGTACACACATGTATTTGCGCGCGCGCGAGCATATTGGAGTATACAGTACCAGTATGGAACCCAGAATTTCAACCCACACCTGGTCAAACACGTCAAGAAATTAGAGAAATTGCAAAGATTTGCAACAAGACTAGTCCCGGAGCTAAGGTATATGACAAGGAGAGGTCAAAGTTAAAATGACCTGACGACACGGGAGGAAAGGAGGGATGGGGGGAATGATAACAAAATACTGAGAGGGATTGACGTGCTGGATAGGGACAGGATGTTTGTGTTACAGCATGTGGCGGGATTTGATTAAATAAATTTGAAAACGAGCTGGTGCCCCGGGGTATGGGGTAACATCGTCTAGCTTTGGCTAGGCGCCCATACTTATCTGGGATCTGGTTTCGTGGTAGTGTACTGTGGCTCTGATACAGCTTATCAGGTTCGAGTCCTGCTGTGGACGTAGAGACAATGTAATCATTCGCCTGTTTGCGAATTGTTAAGCATTTACTATATAATATGCAGACAAGCCACGGGGGGTGGCTTGTCTTGCATAGTTAAGATCGCCTGTTTGCGAAAATATATATATAATATATTATATATATATATATATATATATTATATATATAAATATATATATATTATTTATATAAAAATATATATAAGGAATTCGCAAGAGCAGGCGAAATATACACAAACACTGATCTTGGCTGAAGGAGACTCGAACCTTGGGACAAGGTACGCAGTGCTTTACCAATCTACCCACACTGGACAATATCTTGGGTGTAGCTAGCGTACACGTTTGATCAAGGCAGCCAGCTTTCAGGGAGAGGCTTACAGCTTTTCATCTCATTCCCCCGCTTTATCAGCCTTCCTAGGATATTCCTTGCATGGTTTTAATATCTCTAGGAGCTGATTTGCATGCAAGGGGTTTAGATGAAAAGCTGTAAGCCTTTTCCCCGGGAAAGCTGGCTGCCCTTTGGGTCAAAGTGTAGCGTAGCTACAGCCAAGGTATTGTCCATTTGTGGGTAGATGGTAAAGCACTGGTACCTTGTCCCAAGGTTCGTAGGTTGAGTCTCCTTCAGCCAGAGATCAGGTTTTTTATATATATATATATATAATATAATATATATTTATATATATAATATATATATATAACCGTAGGAGTTTATACAGCAAACTAGGGAGGGAGGTACCCGGTTTGTCCTTTGGAGGTGCAGGGTATCTCTGTTTTCTTGATTGCCTTCTCATCCCAGGTACTAGAACCTGCTTTTTCTCATCTCAGATAATTGAACTGATTACCTCTATCTTAAGGGATTGAATCTGATTACTCTTGTCCTCAGGTACTTGAACCGTCATTGTCAGCAGTGCTCAGTTGTATTGTTCATTGGTCTGTTAACCAGTTTTTATTGTTCACCAGTTTAGCAAACATTGTTCACCAGTTAACCAGTCATTGTTCACCAGTTAACCAGTCATTGCTCACCAGTTAACCAGTCATTGTTCACCAGTTAACCGCATGTTCACCAGTTAACCTGTCACCAGTTAATCACTGTTCACCAGTTAACCATTGTCCACCAGTTAATCACTGTTCACCAGTTAACCATTGTTCACACGGTTCTTCAACTGTCATAGGATGCTAACACAAGTTTGCTTTTGTTTTATTTTATTAAGATGTCAAAATACTTTTATAACCTAATTTTGTACAAAATCACAGTGAAGTGTGTGTGTGTGTGTGTGTGTGTGTGTGTGTGTGGTGTGTTTTGTGTGTTGTGTGTGTGTGGTGTGTGTGTGTGTGTGTTGTGTGTGCTGCAACCATTTTTTTTGGGATACATCAGCAGTGTGCTGGTATCCTATTCTACATTATTGTTACACAGTGGGACCAAAAGCTAGGTGTGTTTTCCCTGTCATATTCCATCACGCAGGATGAGGCTCATAGAAGGTGTTGGAAATGTGTCATTTGGGGACTGGGAGACTTCAGTGGGATATGAGGATAAATCAAACACCCCAGCAAGGGTTAATTAAACTATAGCAGCAGAACTGGAGTTACTCGGGATGGCCTGTCACATACACAGTATTAAATGAAATTTTTATAAAGATATTCTCCAACATCACAGAGCGACGGTAAAATTTAAATTATACATGGAGGCAGAGGAAAGAAAAATGTGGGTGGAGAAAGGAAGAAAATGTATACGACATTCTAGACACACGTATATATATAAAATATACACTACATATTTTGTACACACAACATTAAAATATATTCATGCAAAAAAAAACTACGGGGGGGAATTGAGTGATAACTTTAGGCCTTTCATGTTGCAATCATACTTTAAATCAGGAGCTTGCAGTGTTTGCAGAAGAGGAGGAGGTCCAAGCACATACGGTCACAGGAAGCATCTTGCTCTAATGATTCGATCAAAGACCCGCCTCTTATCGTATTTCCTTGGACCTCCTCTTTTCTGCAACACTGCAAGCTACTGCCGATGTGCTGAATGCAAAATGAAAGGCTAGAGCTATCATTAAACTCCCCCCCATATTTGTTTAGATCTTGTATCGCTTGTTCGCGATTTTTGTGTAATATATATTCATATATAATTAGTAAATAATTCAGAATCATTATAAACTAAGGCATATAGCAGCAGTAAATTTTTATTTTTATACGTGGCAATAAAATGAGAGATCCACCATCGTGATCTTCTGAGATAGTAGTACTACGTAAATCCCCCATAATATGAGAATAGTCAATGATAAACACTATAAATTAGTCATATTCATAAGTACAAGGTATATTAATACTAAACATTTTTATATATATATATATAATATTTTATATATATATATATAAAATATAAAATATATATATATATAAAATATATATTTTAAAATATCCATGGGGAAGAGGAACAGAATTTCTTCCTCCGTAAGCCATGTGTGTTGTAAGAGTCTATAAAAAAGCCGGGAGCAAGGGGCTAGGGAACCATTTCTTCTGTATATATAACTAAATTTAAAAAAGAGAAACTTTCATTTTTCCTTTTTTGGGGCACCCCACCTCGGTGGGATACGGCCGGTTTGTTGAAAGAAGTATATGCATATAAACTGGTTTGACCCAACATTGGGGGGAAAGCGGGTTCTAAATTCCATGGATCAAGAGCCTTTCAGCATCACTGCACCCCCCCCCCATTTCCCTTCTCCCCAGGGTACTGAATGGTAAAACAGCTGACGGTGAAAATCTTGGCAGTGTGGGACAGTGAAGCATCATAACTGGAATAAAAAACATTCATGTAACATTTTGTGCTGATTAAGTTTTATCCCTTAATGTTTTTATACAAAATGTAGCTACTTATAACGTTCACTAACCTAATATAACCCTTGGGTTTACAACATCCACCAACACTGGTCGCCTTGAAGAAAAATGCTAAGAATTAAAACATCCACCCAACACTGATACATCAAAAAAAGGTAGCCCCTAACACTAGAAAATATTGAAATAACTTCACATCTTCTAAGACTCAGATGCCAGAAAGAAACTTTGTCTTCTGTACCACCATAAGGGCCAAAGTGGTGCATGGGATTGTAACATACGGAAATAGGTCTCATTGAAGTTTGTACGGGTAATGGTTTAATACCAAAAACGGAAGGTTTCTTTATTGAATATTGAAACATCATGCCAGAAAACTTGGGGAGAGGGGGGGGGTAAAGGCAGACAACTTGTACTGAATTTAAAAAGCTTACCCCTGCTTAACCCCTCTTGGGGGGTTAGTAAATAGGCTGCATCAGTCATGTGTTTAAACACACCCCCCTAAAAAATAAATTAATTAAACTCGAAACAGGATTTTTTTTTCTCAGGATAAAATCAATCCCCACTGGGTATTTAAAGCAGTACGGGGTTTTACGTTTTCTCACCCATTTCAAGAAACTTTAATCCCAATTTTTGCTAAACTGCTATCCCCCTTTGTAAAAAAACTCCACAAAGTATTTTTTATCAAGTCACTAACACAAAATGGGGCTAAAGCGTGTCCCCCCTGCATCAAATCCCTATAAAACAACAGTACTAACATACGTAAAACAATATTATAACATAAGAATTAGTGTCCCGGTATCATTATAAAGAAATTATAGCTACTGCAAAAACAATTGTAAAATATTAAACAATTTCACGTGATATATATAAAATTATTATTTATATATATATAAAATATATATTATATTTTTTAAAAATATATATATAAATTATATATATATATATATTTGTTTTTCGCAAAACAAGCGAAATATTCAAACACTAATTCTGGTCGAAGGAGCCGAACCTAAAAACCCTTGGGACAAGGGGTACGCATACTCAAACCACCCAGCCTACGGGGCCAATCCCTCGGTGCCCATTAACCTAAACGTTTTGATCCAAGGAACCCCCTTTTCGGCAGATGAATTAGCTATTTCACTCATCCCCTGCTGCATCGACCGCGAAGATTTTTACATTTATATATTAAATATATATATTTATATATATATATATATATATATATATAAAAAATTAAAATTTATATATTTTTAATTTATATATATATAAATATAATAAAATAATAATTATTTATTATATTATTTTTATATATTATATATTATACACAAATCTCTGGTCGAAGGAGACTGCTACGAACCTGGGACAAGGACCAGTACCTTGGTAGGGTGTGCCAAAGAAAAAATTAAAGGTAAATACAGGAAAGTTTTCGGTTATGGGAAAACAAAAAGATTAGGTGATGAAATTGATATATTTTTGGGGGGAGAGAGATGGGGGAGGTGAACTATTCAGATTTTGGGAGTGGACGTGTCAGGGGATGGGTCATGAAAGATGGGGTGAATCAGAATTGATGAGGGGAAAAAAAAGTGAGTGGTGCACCCTTGGGTTGTGGAGGGAAAAGAACTTTGTCCTTTGGAAGGCAAAGAGGGGAATGTTGGTTAGTTTTACCCCGTCTTTTTGGGTTGAAGCATGGGGATGAAATTTTCGCGGGGAGAAAGGGTGGGGGCAGTGAGGTCATGTTGAGGGCAATGTGTGGTGTGTATAAAGCAGGAATTGTAGTTTGGGGTTTGGAGGAGGGGCGGGATTAAAAAAATGTTTCCGAGGGCTGGGAAGGGTTGTTGAGGTGGTTCGGCAGTAGGAGAAGGAGCGAAACAAATTTTCTTCAAAAGTGTTTTGTCTGTAGTGGAAGGAAGGGGGGTAGGGGTCGGCCTAGGAAGGGTTGGAGGGAGGGGGTAAAGGAGGTTTTGTGTGCGAGGGGGTTGGGCTTCCCGCAGGCATGCGTGACGTTTTGATAGGGGTGAAAAGGGACAATGGGTTTTTTTTACTTGACGGCTGTTGGGGGTGAGCAAAGTAACTTTTTGAAGGGGTTCAGGGAAAACCCAGGCCGGACTTGAGTCCCGGGGATGGGAAGTACAGTGCCGCAATTTAAGGAGGGGTGTTAAGTTCAGTTTTTAAAAATGTAGTGTAAAAACCCTTCGGGAAGCAGTATGGAGTGAATGATGGTGAAAATTTTTCTTTTTGGGGCCCCCTGGCCCTTTGGGGGGAATCGGCCGTGTGATAAAAAAATAAAAAAAAAATATATATTTTTTATAATAAAATATTTTTTATTTAAAATATATAAAAATAATATATATTTAAAATTTATAAAGCAAGACAAACCACGGAGGTGGAAATCTTTGTCTTTAAATAAAAAATTGTTTTCTCTAATTTTGTATACTTATTTTCGGGGATTTAACCACCCGGGATGGGATGGGAAAGTAGTAGCGATTGGGCCCACTACTGAGGAGAATATGTTGGTCGTGGGAGGTGTGGCGGCCGGGCAAATCCCCGGTGTTGTTCTATTGTGGGGGTAGGAGAATTTCGTGTTGGAAGGCGTGGGGCCCTAAATAAGTCATCTGGCGTCGTTGAGCAATTGTAATTTTGCCCCGGAAAATGTTGCTTTTGGCAATCAAAGTGCGGTTGGTGTGAAGGTATCATATGAAACGTCAGGAAAGGTAGAACCATGTGGTTCGAGGTGGGCCGAGGTAGGTCTTCGGGTAAAAAACCCGATAGGTGCGGGGAACATCACAAGGGTTCCCGGGGGTGGAACACCCCCGAATCGAGACTCTGCGTCGATACTCAGGGCGGAGGGTGCTGGGTGAGCTTGATGGCTCTTTAGACTCCTGCGGCAGCAGTGGTGATGACGGGTATTGGGGGCTGTAGGCCGAAGAGGGAGCCCCACCGACTGACTCACCTTAAAAACTCTTGTGTGGTTGTGATGGGCAGGGAAAGAACTTTGGACGGGAGAGGTAGCTCCTCCCTCTGGTCCACCGCCCACCAGATTTTCGGAAGCATTCTCCTCACTTGTATTCATTAATAATTCATCCACTACATTCCATAGTTCCTGGAAAAGAGAAAATATACAGATGTTAATTACAGTCAAGGCGGGTAAATTTAGATTAGCTTAGGTAATTTGCACATATGTTACTATGTATGATAATTTGTGTAATTGTAATTATGTGTACCTGTACCTAAATAAACTTTCGTAGTCTATCGTATACAATTTTTTATAGTATGGATTTTAGAATCACTGGATTCTTATTTTAGGGGAAATTTAGTGTGCTTGAAGTGATGGCTTTTTTCTTTTTTAATTTTATATTGAGTTTATAACCCAAGATCAGTAGCTTGGCATTAGGCCACATAGTTACTCTGCTATATACAAATAACCCGCACATAGAAGAGAGGAGCTTACGACGACGTTTCGGTCCGACTTGGACCATTTACAAAGTCACACTACGGAAGTTAGCAGGACATGTATATATAGGCAGGAAAAGGTAGTGGTAGAAGTAGTAGTAGTAGTAGTGGCCACTACTACTTTGTTAGTTACGCTGCTGCTTTCTCCAATATTTTTATTATGTTATCATCCTAACACTCCTGGTCAGGTCTTCGTTGCTGGGTAGTTGGTTATGTATTACCATCCTCTAATTGGTAGTTTTCTTGAAATGTAGTTCTTGATCTCACATCTATTTAAGGTTATCAAGTATCTTAGATATACAATTGATCCTCAGTTCCACTCCTCTCTTATACTCTTATAATAAATGATGCATTATTTATTATTTCAGTATGTTTTGCCTGGGGTGATGCCTATTATTTCAAGTTAGACTAACTTGTGAAGAGGGTTTTTGATAGGGGTAGGGAAGGCTATGGTTATGTGGGGGTAAGAGCTTAGTGGGAGTGGATAACGGTACGTGAAGAATGAGTAAGTCTGGGTGGGGCATCTAGGGTTAGACTGGGCCCTGGTATTTGGGTTTATCATTGTTAGCGGGGTTTTTGGGGGGTGCGTCCTTGGTGTTTTGGCTCACTGTGTGTGTCCAGTTACAGTTTGCCAATCTGTCCACTGATACTCTTTAAGTCTTTCTTTTTTTTTTTTTCTCAGGGTCTGTTTCAACATTTCTTCAAGACGTGTAAGACATATTCATCTGATTCCCCAGTTACTAACTTCAAATTCTCTTCAAACTAACACCTACCCTCAATTTGTGTATCTTGTCTCTTCGATGTCTTTACATCTCATCATTAGCTGCATTAAGTCTTGTTTGTGGCTCACATGGCATTATCCACAGTTCACACTGAAGGACGGGATATCGCTTCCCGGCACGAGTGAAGCGTAGGGCATGTTTACATAACATTAGAACACTGCAGCAGACCTACTGGCCCATGTACTCACCTATTTGTACTCACCTATTTGTGGTTGCAGGGGTCGAGTCCTAGCTCCTGGCCCCGCCTCTTCACCGGTTGCTACTAGGCCCTCTCTCTCCCCGCTCCATGAGCTTTATCAAACCTCGTCTTAAAACTGTGTATGGTTCCTGCCTCCACTACCTCATTTTCTAGGCTATTCCACTGCCTTACAACTCTATGACTGAAGAAATACTTCCTATCTCTCTGACTCATTTGTGTCTTCAACTTCCAATTGTGGCCTCTTGTTTCTGTGTCCTCCCTCACCTGGAACTCCTGTTCTTTGTCCACCTTGTCTATTCCACGCAGTATTTTATATGTCGTTATCATGTCTCCCCTGACCCTCCTGTCCTCCAGTGTCGTCAGGCCGATTTCCCTTAATCTTTCTTCATAGGACATTCCCCTTAGCTCTGGAACTAACCTGTCGCAAACCTTTGTACTTTCCCCTTTGTTTTCTTGACGTGCTTTATCAAGTGCGGGTTCCAAACAGGTTTTCTGCATACTCCAGTATGGGCTGATATACACGGTGTACAGTGTCTTGAATGATTCCTTACTAAGGTATCGGAATGCTGTTCTCAGGTTTGCCAGGGCCCCCCCATATGCTGCAGCAGTTATCTGATTGATGTGTGGTTCCGGGGACATGCTCAGTGTTATAAATCACCCCAAGATCTTTCTCCTTGAGTGAGGTTTGAGTCTTTGGCCACCTAGCCTACTCTGTCTGTGGTCTTCTGTGCCCTTCCCCTATCTTCATGACTTTGCATTTGGCAGGATTAAATTCGAGAAGCCATTTGCTGGACCAGGTGTCCAGTCTGTCCAGGTCTCTTTGAAGTCCTGCCTGGTCCTCATCAGATTTAATTCTCCTCATTAACTTAAAATCATCTGCAAACAGGGGCAAATTCTGAGTCTAACCCTTCCGTCATGTCCCTTCACATATACCAAAAATAGCACTGGTCCTAGGACCGACCCCTGTGGGACCCCGCTCGTCACAGGTGCCCACTGTGATACATCATTACGTACCATGACTCGTTGTTGCCTCCCTGTCAGGTATTCTCTGATCCATTGCAGTGCCCTTCCTGTTATATGCGCCTGATGCTCTAGCTTCTGCACTAATCTCTTGTGAGGAATTGTGTCAAAGGCCTTCTTGCAGTCCAAGAAGATGCAATCAACCCACCCCTCTCTCTCTTGTGTTTGCTTGCACCGATTTAACAGAGTTAAACCGGAAGCTGCCATAGTGAAAAGCTCTGTTCCACAAGGCACAGTACTTGCCCTCATCCTGTTCCTCATCCTCATATCAGATATAGGGATATAATCCACAGCACTGTGTCATCCTTTGCAGTCGATACTAGGATCTGCATGAGACTCTCATCTGTTGAGGGCATGGTTAACCTCCAAGAAGATATAAACCAAGTTTTCCAATGGGCAACGGAAAACAATCTGATGTTCAATGAGGATAAATTCCAACTACTCCGTTATGTTTCCATAACGGAGTAGTTGGAGAAGACAATAACTAGGACATAGTATACTACAAACTCTGTTCATACAGCATAGAGGAAAAATAATGTGAGGGACCTGGGAATGGTAATGTCTGGGGATCTCACTTTCAAGGATCACAACAGTGCCACAATCACAACTGCAAAGAAAATGATAGTATGGATAATGAAAACGTTTAAAACAAGAGACGCCAAGTCAGTGACGATCCTTTTCAAATCATTTTGTTCTCTCTAGGCTGGAATACTGCGGTAAAGGGTTAACATCTCCCTTCAAGCGGTGAAATTGCAGATCTAGAGAGTGTACACAGAACCTTTACCGCACATGTAAGTTCCATCAAACACCTAAAACTACTGGAATGCTTGGAAGCGGGAGCCGGAGGATATATCATAATATACAAATTGGAAAATCCTAGAAGGAATGGCTCCGAATATGCAGACAGAAATCACTCCCTAGGAAAGTAAAAGCCTGGGCAGGCGATGCAAAATACCCCCAATGAAAAGTAGGGGCACCACTGGTACACTAAGAGAAAACACTAAGACTGATCAACAGCCTCCCACCAAGTATAAGGGGAATTACCAATAGGCCCCTGGCTGCCTTCAAGAGGGAGCTGGACAGATTCTTAAAGTCGGTGCCAGATCAGCCAGGCTGTGGTTCATACATTGGACTACGTGTGGCCAGCAGTAATACTGGGTGATCTTTTATGTAACATTGGAGATAACAGTCTTTTCGACCCTGGACTTCTTACAAGGGTTTTGGCAAGTCCCTCTTCACGAGGACAGCCAAGATCTAACTGCATTCTCCACTCCTACAGGTCATTATCACTTCCTCCATATGGCCTTTGGATTACAATCCTCCCCTATCACGTTCTCAAGGCTCATGACTAATATCCTTAGAGCTTTTCTTTTAGAGTTTGGAATGCTCTTTCTTGACGGAAGGTCCAAACAAAAGGAGCATCTTAAGCAACTCAGTTAGAGGAACAGCTATGGAAGAAAAATTGGCAATGGGCAATGAAAGATCTATAAAAACCTGCTAAGCCCACAAAGGATCTTATGGCATCAGCAGTTTTGGGAGTTGGAAAATTTAGTACTGCAGTTACTTTGGTCAGTCGTAACCCCTCTAAGAGTGACTACGTGACCAAGAAACATGATTTCTGATCTGAAAAATTGACATTTAGACATTTTGATCTTTAAATTGGCTTCTTCAAGCTTACCAAGTACTACATCGTCTTTTCAAGTGTGTGTGCATGTCTTTAGACATGACGATTACGTCGTTTAAGTACACCATAAGTGCATTACCTATGAGACCTCTAAAGATATTAGTCATGAGCCTTGAGAACGTGATAGGGGAGGATCGTAATCCAAAGGCCATATGGAGGAAGTGATAATGACCTGTAGGAGTGGAGAATGCAGTTAGCTCTTGGCTGTCCTCGTGAAGAGGGACTTGCCAAAACCCTTGTAACAAGTCCAGGGTCGAAAAGACTTTATCTCCAATGTTACGTAAAAGATCACCAAGTACAGGAAGTGGGAAGTGATCTGGAATAGTTTTCGCATTTAACTTCCTAAAGTCAATCACTGGGTGCCAAGCACCATCCTTCTTAGGTACTAGGATCAAGGGCGCATTCCAGGGGTTTCAGATCAGAAATTAAGTTTCTTGGTCACGTAGTCACTCCTAGAGGGGTTACGACTGACCAAAGTAAAGTAACTGCAGTACTAAATTTTCCAACTCCCAAAACTGCTGATGCCGTAAGATCCTTTGTGGGCTTAGCAGGTTTTTATAGATCTTTCATTGCCAATTTTTCTTCCATAGCTGCTCCTCTAACTGAGTTGCTTAAGAAAGATGCTCCTTTCGTTTGGACCTTCCATCAAGAAAGAGCATTCCAAACTCTAAAAGAAAAGCTAACATCTGCTCCAATTTTGAAATTTCCAGATTTTTCTAAGCCCTTCTATCTGACAACTGATGCTAGTTCTGTTGGCATAGGTGCCGTACTAGCTCAGAAGACTGATGGCAAGTACAACGCAGTTGCATTTGCTAGCCGAGTCCTTACGAAGGCTGAACGTAATTATACAGTAACTGAGCAAGAAGCTTTAGCAATAGTATGGTCTTCAAAGCACTTCTGAGACATTATTTATCAGCACTCTGTTCATGTCTTGACAGACTACGCTCCACTGATACCTTTATTCCAGAACAAACAACCTACTGGAAGGTTAGCGAGATGGACCTTGACTATCCAAGAGTTCAATCCTACCTTTGAACACTTACCTGGCAAGTCAAATGTAGTCGCAGATGCCTTATCGGGACATGTTAGTATAGTAACTGCAGACTCTCCATTTACTGCCGAGGATGTAAAGAATGCTCAGTGAACAGATCCCATGTGGTCTGGTGTGATTCGATTCCTGCTCCAGGAAGATCTTATTCTGACTGTGAAGCCACCAGCACCCATCAGTGACTTTGTCATGAACCAAGAATTACTGTATCGAACAGCAGAAGGGTATACCAGTTAGTAATTCCACAGTCACTAGTGAATGTAGCCTTACAGCTAGTTCACGATGTACCATGTGTTGCGCACCCTGGTATGGATCGTTCAGTAAAACAAGCCAGATTGAAATACTTTTGGCCTCGTATGGCAACTGATATTTCTGAGTATGTTAAGAAATGCAGTGTCTGCATGCAACATAAAGTTAATGCTAATGGTCCTAATCCAATCCAAGTGTATCCAACTGTGCATTATCTGCAGGCTTACCATATTAAGTCCCTAGTAACAGATAATGGAGGTGAATTCTGTAATGAGATTCTTGAAAATTTGTGTACCTTGTACAAGATCTCTCAATCCACCATTGTTCCTCATCATCCTGCTAGCAATGGGTTAGCGGAAGGAACCAATAAGAAAGTACTTGTTGTCTTGAGAGCCACTGTCAATCCCAACAGTGAAACTTGGGATGAAGTTATACCTGATGTGCAGTGTGCTATAAATTCTGCTTACGATGTTTCTATAGGTGACACTCCACATTATGTATTGTACGCTGTAGATAAACACTTGCCTTATGAGTTGCTATATTCTAATCCAAAACCAAATTACAACTTTGACGATTTCATAGCAACTCGTACCAGCTTAGCTCAAAGCATCTTTAGAAGAATCCGTGAACCACTTCATAAATCAACAGCAGAATTTACAACACTCGAGCAAAGCCGTCCAAAATCAAAGTAGGTTCGAGAGTTATGCTGACTAACTTTAACAAAACGTCTGCAATGCCTAAGCTTGATCAAAAGTTTGTTGGTCCTTATCGAGTAGTTGAACATATCACTGGCAATAAGTATAAGGTTAGAGAAATGAGTACTGGTCAGTATAAAGAATCGCATTTAGATCATGTGAAGTTAGTATGTGATGATAATGATGTTCCAACCCAGACTAATGTGACAGACTCTGACAATCCTCCTGATCCTGTACTCTCTACCTCTGAGACTCAGTCAGATGATCAACCTGAATGTCGTTATTCCCTACATACACGACAGGTATTGATAAATCCTCAAGTATCATTTGTAACTACCAATTCTGATTTGCCTCAAATACAGCATGAATTAGCCAGTGCAACAGAGTTTGATCCTCCCAGAGATGACACCCATTCTGCATATGTCAATCTCACCCTAGCAGAGTTGGGATTAAATGTAAATAACCTGTATAGATGAATAATTACAGTATCAACTTATTAATATTCAAGAATTTTTTTTGTGTGTTCACATTCTCTCCGAATTCTGAGAGTTAACAGTCTAGATTTGAGTGCACTGAATCTGCCTTTCTGTTAAACACTTCTTTCTTTGCATATATTTCTTCCTCAGAATCCGTAGATCACATGAATACAGATCGATCGATCCAATTTTTTTTATCACTTCTACTGTGTAATCCCAATGTTGAGTTTCATTCTATGAGTTGTGCTATATCATACCTTGTAATGCATTACAGTTTCATTACAGTAAGTTTCATTATAGTCAATTACGTAAGCTTCCATTCCAATATTCTCCTTATGTTATAATATTCAATTGTTGTGTACTTTGACATTGTATAGAATCAGCCCAAGCCATACACCTGCCGTCTCTAGCTTGTATTAGCTGTGTGTCGGGACAACATACGTTAGCGTCGCCGAGCTCTCAGTAGTACCAGTTACCAGTAACCAGTTGCCAGTAGATGACTCACTACCAACTGTCTGTGTGAATCACTGACTGTTATTCACATTGCTGCTGACCATAGCATGTTTTTGAACACCGCTCACCCTCTAGGCACTGGTGGGTCAGTCTGAGATAGAGAGCAGAGAGGGGCAGGGTGGCTGATGGTGCTTCCCATACTTTCCATTATAATTATACGTGAGTGTTTTTACCCCATCCACGTTATCGAATCCACATGACAGTTGTCCCTGTTTACCTAGTACTAAGTAGGTATCTGGGTGTTAAGTGACTGATGCGAGTCGCATCCTAGAGAACAACATTAAAGGGCCCTAATGTAGATAAGACAGCCCCTGATGATGCACTTGATTTGGGGGGGGGGTTATCCTGAACAAAAAATCTTATTTTATCTTATCCTCCCACCTCTCTTTCAACTAGAACCTATGTATGTCTTCCTTTTATTGGTGTATTCAGGCTGTATCATCCAACCTCGCATTGCTCGCTCATCGTGGTTTTTCTTCACTGTTCTGATTTTAAAAAAACCTGCCAGATAATTTTGTTTTTCATAAGAATGTTACTCTTCGCTGCTTCTTCATCGTTGTCGCCAGATCCCAGCTTCACCACTAGCAGTCTTTCTGGAGGTATTCGTGTTATGTTTGCCCTGTTTTTACCCCTGCTAACTTTCGTAGGCCTACCACACAGCAATACTTTTAAAACCGCAGGATTTTATAAAGTTTATTTTATTCCCACCTTAGATTATAGAATACTCCAACCCGTATTTCACTTCAATTAATTGGACTTTTCTTTACTAAGACTGTACTTTGTACGGGTTAATAACTCAGGATAATCACTATTAACCCTGAGGGTTTGTAACTCTCAGGATAACCATTATTAGCTCAGAGAGCTTAGCAGCTCAGGATGACCACTTGGGTCCTTTGTCTTTTTCCCCAGGATGCGACCCACAACAGTCAACTAACACCCAAATACCCAATAGAAATTAAGGACCCCAGTCGAAATAGGGGGTGGTCCTAAGTAATTTACACATTTTAAACTAGATATAATATTTGTTCTTATGTGCACATGTTTCCTGAATAATTTACTCATGTACCTGCTACTAGAGCACAGGGCAAGAGGTGAAAAGAAACCTGTCTAAACGTTTCCACCTGTGCTGGCATTGAACCCGGGTTTCCTCAGATGTAAGCCGAATCGCTACCATTTAATCCACGGCCCTGAGTATGTGAGAGAGAGAGAGAGAGAGAGAGAGATGAGGAGAGAGAGAGAGGAGAGGAGAGAAGGGGAGAGAGAGAGAGAGAGAGGGGAGAGAGAGAAAGAGAGAAAGAGAGAGGAGAGAGAGAGAGAGGAGGGGAGAGAGAGAGAGAGAGAGAGAGAGAGAGAGAGAGAGAGAGAGAGAGAGAGAGAGAGAGAGAGAGAGAGAGAGAGAGAGAGAGAGAGAGAGAGATCGTACACATGCGCACTGATTTGCTGCAGCAAGATTGTTTCCCGCCACACTGCCTTCCTGAAGTTTCTCTCGGCTTCTCAGGTTGTGCCGATAATACACTCAACCTTGCTACGCTGGTCCAAACTATTCAATAAAACCTGAATAAATGTCAAAATATTACTAACCTGATGGTGATCATGTGACCAGGAGGCGGCTATCTGCAGGTCCAGTTGTAGTGAGGATGTGACGGAGGAGTCCAAGACCGTGTGTGGCATCACATTATTTATAAGATTGTTTAAGGTTGTGTGTGTGATCTCCCTGCCCACCTGACCCAGGATAACCCCTGCTCCATCTTGCTGGTGGTTTTCCCATTCCTGGCTCACAATGTCACTGTCGCCAGGTGAGATCTTTGCTTATGACGTCTGCAAGGTCTTTCTAACACAACACTATAAGATTTTTTTTCCCAAATTTCTAGTCCAATGTTTCGTTTCTTAACATCACAGATTGAGCAGAAGTTAAATTTACACTGAGAAATTTTTTAAAGGTATAACCTCGCAGGTGGTGCTGAAAGCGAGAGTGAGAAGGGCCTCCCCCGTGGTATAGTGTGAAGGAGCTAAGTGGTGTGGTGTTACCCCTCTGGTGCCTCCACAACACTGGTGCCGGGGTTTCCGTGCACCACACTCACAGTCGGCCCTCTCAGACTCCCACATGTTGCATCACGTTTACATTTTTCCCTCTGCTAGCTGTTATGAATGATTCTTTGAAGACAAATACGAGATAAAAAATTTTGTTTTCACACCTCTTAGGGTGCCCCTTTGAAATTCTGCGCTAATGAATCCTTACCTCAGTCCACCCCATCTAGCGCTTCACCTTATCTTAATAAGGTTTGGTGATGAGTGTTATCATTTTATTTTGCATCACCTCCTCGAGTGAGGAAGTACTTCCAAGCGATACCGGGAGGGAAATATCTTTTTGGCCAGCTCTCATTATGTCTTCAGTTTATCCCACATTATTTTTTTTAATCAGAAGGAAGCGCTAATCCTGCTGAAATCATAGCGCTTGGGGAATGGGAGACATTCAGGTTCGATCCAAGGAAAAGAAGCAAAATTTTAGTTCCTTGGATTAAAAGCTCCTCAATTGCCTTCCTTGAGGCACCTTGGTTATAATTATCACGGAGAGCGCTAAACCCGTTGGATTTTACAGCGCATGTGGGGGGATGGAAGGTATCCACACAATTCAGGGAACCGGGGCACAGATCCAATTCCCTAGATCAACAGCCCCTCACCAGCGTCAAGGAACCTCCCTTGAAGAGAGAGGCCCCTTGGAATTACCTTCATCGAACACGTATAATTGTTTCATTATTAATGTTTAATTTTTCTGGTCCATGGTTAAAACTTTCTGTTGGTTTATATCTTGATTTCAGTTCTTGGTAACCTCAGGTATGCATAAACACATATAAATGATCTAAAATATATATTAAAAACGTATAAATATAAATTATATTAAAGGTACGTAAAAACTTCTTTGAACAGGCAGAAAGACGAGTATCGCTGAGAAAATGTAGTTAATAAATTTGAAATTCCTTAATACTTGAGCTGTCATCTATCTGGAGAGAGCTCAGTATTGACTGGGCTGAGTGCTCGACATTGTTTCCGGAGTATTCCGTTTGTTTTAGTCTCGTATCTGGTTCCTGAGTTGCTCGAGACCTTATGCTTGTGTTGCAGCACCTGGTTCCTCTCCTGCAGCTTCTCCAGCTGTTGCTGCAGCTTAGGATAACTTTGGCGGTTTCTTATTCGATACTGCCGCGAAGCCTCGTTGTTGAGGTCTCGGATTCGCTGGTACTTCTCTTTTCTGTCAGTGTGTTGTATTGTACCCGGGCTCGTCTCTGGGGGGGTTTGGAGCCCTCACCCCCGCTGGCACTGTCGCTCTGGGGAAAAAGCAGGTGGCTACCCCCAACTCTTCTGGTGGTGGTAGGGGCACTGCATATTTGGCAGCACCAGGGAACAGGGTGGGCACCTGTGGTTCGTTGCGAGTCCCCCTGGAACTTTTCCTATCCTTATTTCTTATGCGGGTCTCTTCTTGTGGCTTTAATGGCGTCAGCCCCCAGGAAAATCGGTCACACCACCTCCACTCAGCATTTCGTTAGGGTCCATTTTTATCTAGAACCTGTAAGTAAAATTTTAATACGGCTGTTTTTTACAAAGGGATACGATGTTTTTGAAAAAAACATTGATCTCATAAGTTAATTTGGGTTTACTCTGCACCTGCTTTTTGCAAACTGTCCTGAGGTTTTAAATAAAACTAAGCTTTAATCATTTTAAAAATTTTAGGTACTTATAAAGACAATTTTTTTAAACTGTTATATTGGTCTCATTAAATACGTGAATATTGTGGGCACAAAGTGAAACATTATGGGGCTTTCTTACGATAATTCATCAAAGCCAATTATTAAAACTCATTTCTAATGTGGGTCCCTTCTACAATAGATTTTTTTTATAATTTTGTAAGTCAGGCCCCTCCATTCCCAAGTTTTCTATCTTTCACTCAGTCCCTACTGTGTCGACACACTCGCTTCAAACGTTTATATTGGTCTACCTCGTTTCACCCGTCTCTTAGTTACCCCCCTTCAAAAGGGTGTCTTTATGCTGGTGAAGAGAATTCAGCCAAGGAATTAGAGTTATTCAACCCTTCCTTGGATCAAACCTAATAACCATCTATTTCCCAAAAACTTTAAAGTCCCTTAAGGAATCTAATAAAAATAATAATAATAATAATAATAATAATATCTCTAATTTCAGGTAAGATAAAAGCAAGACCTACCAGGGAGTCATCTGACCACAGAGACATGGCGTTCAAATCCTGGTGATGTGGCAACTGATAGATCCATTTCTCCTTACAGGAAGGGCTTTTTCCGGCAGTTTTTCCGTTGATCATCTCCTCCAGGTCCGGGGACAAGCCTCCTAGGGTATCATAAGAGGTAGCCTGTTCCATCACCGTCGACCGTGGAAACAAGGTACTGTTCCTCCGTCATGGTGGGGCCCAAACTAATGCCGAAATAAGGGTCATTAGCAATAAATGTTTCCTGGGCCCAACCTTTAGTTCCACACGCGTCGTAATATGAAGCCAATTCCGAGAACATTGAATGATCATCCATGTTCACACAATGAGTAAATACAATCTTTAGTATCTATAACACTGTGGAAATAGTTGTAAGCTAAAGTGTACTGCTGCACGGTAGAGCGAGGAATGGTTGACCGAGGGCAGGACACAGTAAAATATATTGCACCTTTGTTGCATCATGTTTGGCTCTGGGTTAGAAACGTTTACTGTCGAAGCAGTGTCGTATAATATGTGATGGAATAATGACAAATTTGATTTATTTCTGTATAACAAATTTCTTGAGTGTTAATTTAAGTATAAGAAAAGTTTTATGAATTATCGAAAGGTTAACACTATTACTACACCTGAACGTTTCTTGCTAAAGAAACAGTCTCACGCTGACAGACATGGTCTTCACAGAGCTGCCAGACGTATGAACCCAGTACTGCTTCACAGGGGCTGCCAGACGTAACACGGAGTTATTACACACGGTGTACCAATTACAAAATAAATCTTTGCTTACCATATCATCTTGACATTTGTATATAAAGAAATAATCAACAACGAATGAACTTGACGAATTTGAAGTTGCATAACCTCGACGGCAAGACTGGTGGTGGCAGGAACTGGAAGTGACCCTACGTGCGTAAAACAAGATTTGTGACGTGTTATCCTAGACGCTTGCGTAATCTTCACCAAATTTACCGATATACGTAAATAACGTGGATGCATGTTAAGTGTTGTGTGACTCACGGGCACCGTACACGATCGTTTAGGTCTCGATGGTGACGTTCGGCTATTTTTGGTACTCAATTTTCCTCCATCTCTTTCTCCCTTTAAAATAATAATAATAACAATAATAATTTCTCAATTTATCATTAATTTATAGCATAGTTTATTTCATCACTGAAAAAATTAATCTATATAGAATAAAATAATAATAAAATAATAATAATAATAAAATAATAATAATAATCTTTATTTCTACAAATTTACATTATGCAGTTTTGACATCAATGACGTACTATATAGAAAGCCTCTGGTTATGTAGACCTTTTCGGGCAACTTAGGTTAAACTTGTCCCCCAGAATGCTACCCACACCAATTAGCTAACACCCCAGGTACCTACTTGCTGCTAGGTGAACGGGGACGACAGGTGTAGGGAACGCCCAATGTTTCCACCCGTATCGGGGATCGAACCACGGACACTTAGTTTGTGAGCTGGTGCGTTACCAACCGAGTCACAATTCTTGCTTTATTCAAAAAATTTTTTTGCTTTAATCAAAAATTTTTTCCTTTATTACACAATTCTTGCTTTATTCACACAACCGTAGTTTATTCACACAGTTCTTTCTTTATTTAGTATATGACCCTGTCTCTGTCTTTGTAACTGACCATCTCCATACAACCGCACGTCAAAAATTATAGTCTAGCCTTAGTCTACCAGTAACAAGAGAGTAACAGTTAAAGTCACACTGTTGCGACCTTTAGTTCACACAATCTTAAGAGTAACAAGTATAACAAGCAGTTCAGTTTGTTAAGTGGAAGCATGGACACGGGGGTCGTCCCCAGTTACTAAAAACAACAGACATAGCCCACTCCACAAAGGGGCAGTAAAGCAAACAGCAAAGAACTACAGACCCAAAAGCACTAACATCCCATATCATAAAAATCTTTGAAAGGTCCTAAAAAAGCAAGATCACCACCCATCTAGAAACCCATCAGTTACACAACCCAGGGCAACATGGGTTTAGAACAGGTCGCCCCCTGTCTGTCCAACTATTGGATCACTACGACAAGGTCCTAAATGCACTAGAAAAAAAAGAATGCAGATGTAATATATACAGACTTTGCAAAAGCCTTCGACAAGTGTGACCATGGCGTAATAGCGCACAAAAAAGCGGCTAAAGGAATAACAGGAAAAGTCGGTCGATGGATCTATAATTTCCTCACTAACAGAACACAGAGAGTAGTCGTTAACAGAGTAAAGTCCGAGGCAGCACGGTGAAAAGCTCTGTTCCACAAGGCACAGTACTCGCTCCCATCTTGTTCCCCATCCTCATATCCGACATAGACAAGGATGTCAGCCACAGCACCGTGTCTTCCTTTTCAGATGACACCCGAATCTGCATGACAGTGTCTTCCATTGCAGACACTGCAAGGCTCCAGGCGGACATCAACCAAATTTTTTCAGTGGGCTGCAGAAAACAATATGAAGTTCAACGATGAGAAATTTCAATACTCAGATATGGTAAACATGAGGAAATTAAATCTTCATCAGAGTACAAAACAAATTCTGGCCACAAAATAGAGCGAAACACCAACGTCAAAGACCTGGGAGTGATCATGTCGGAGGATCTCACCTTCAAGGACCATAACATTGTACAAATCGCATCTGCTAGAAAAATGACAGGATGGAAATGAGAACCTTCAAAACTAGGGGGGCCAAGCCCATGATGACACTCATTCAGGTCACTTGTTCTATCTAGGCTGGAATATTGCTGCACAAATAACAGCACCTTTCAAGGCAGGTGAAATTGTCGACCTAGAAAATGTACAGAGAACTTTCACGGCGCGCATAACGGAGATAAAAAAACCTCAATTACTGGGAGGGGCTTGAGGTTCCTAAACCTGTATTCCCTGGAACGCAGGAGGGAGAGATACATGATTATATACACCTGGAAATCCTAGAAGGACTAGTACCGAACTTGCACACGAAAAACACCACTACGAAAGCAAAAGAACTTGGCGACGATGCACCATCCCCAATGAAAAGCAGGGGGGTCACTAGCACGTTAAAAGACCATACAATAAGTGAGGGGCCCGAGACTGTTCAACTGCTCCCAGCACACATAAGGGGGGTTACCAACAGACCCCCGGCAGTCTTCAAGCTGGCACTGGACAAGCACCTAAAGTCAGTTCCGGATCAGCCGGGCTGTGGCTCGTACGTTGGTTTGCGTGCAGCCAGCAGCAACAGCCTGGTTGATCAGGCGCTGATCCACCAGGAGGCCTGGTCACAGACCGGCCGCGGGGGCGTTGACCCCCGGAACTCTCTCCAGGTAAACTCCGGGTAATACATGCCCTTTATTGTAGTATCATCAGGCGGTTTGTGAGACAGCACTTCTCGCTTTCCCTCTGTCAGGGTTGAAGGAAGCCATCATCGTAGTCTGTGTGATAGTTTTTCTTTGTCCTAAGGTCATGTATGTGTTACAGAACACTGATTTTAGAAAGTAATCGAAGATGGGAAATTTTGCATGATATTTTCTTGGGAGGACAGGTGGGCTTAGTGATATCAAAAGTTGCTATGTGCCAAGGTAGTGGAAAATGCTGTTAGTTTCCTAACATGATACAGTTCTTTGTGGCTGTTATTTTTATTATTTTGATTCACTTGTCCCATAATTACATATTCTAGTAATTTATTAGAGACAAACATTGTTATACTCACCAGGCAGCAGTTTCAGTCCTATCATGACATTGGTTTTACCTATTCTATCAGAAAACACTTGGTACACTCAATTCTTTCCTCAAAATTTAGTATTTTGGAGTTATAGTACAGCCCAGAATAATTCTCAGGGCTTCAGTTTTGTTTTGATTTTGTCTTTATCATTGGTTGTACTGTGTAGCGGGACTAAAGCTGCGTATACTACTCTTATCACTGATCTTATGTACGCTAAGTACATATTTGACAATTTTAAACATTTGCACCATACTTGTTATTATACTTTACAACAGTTCTGAGAGCTTTAAGTCCGTCATTACAGTGTTGGTTAATTTTCTTCACAGAAATTAGCGTACATGGCACAGTAATACCCAGATATTTACAAGAGGTCACGTACTAGACCTGCTATTGACCTATAATTTTGATGATCCACTTTTACAGTTACCATTGTGTCTGTAAACACTGGTCTTTTTTTAGAAAAATTATAAGACCAAGATTATCACAGGCTGCCTGCTATGATGGCTCAGTGTGTTTAGCATTTCCCGAAAAGTTTTAGTATATGCAAAATACGTCAGATAACGATCTGTGATATTGCTGGGGTATCCGATATAGATTTAAGTAGGACATTGATTAATATATTGAACAGTGTAGGACTTAATACACCGCCTTGAGGAGTGTCATGTTGTATTTCTTTAGTTTCACTTTTGTATCCCTAAAACAACTCAGCAGATTTCCTGTTAGTGAGATAACCAAGAATTCATTGTAGAAGTAGACCATTGTATCCATTTTCACTAATTCATGCAAAATAACTTCCCTGTTTGCAACATCGAAAGCATTTTTAGATATCAGGAAGAGTCGTGTATTTGTGCCTAGCGTCCCATGTACAGTTAAAAATGTTGCGACAGTTTTGGTATACATCTGGTGTGTATGTAAATGCATTAATAATTAGGAGATATATATTGTTTTACTCTGTTCAATAATCTGTTAAGCATAGTCCTTTCAAATGTTTTACGCAGAGAGCTAGTCATGTTAATTAGGTTTGGGAATTGGTACAATAATACTATTGATTCATGAGGAAGGTAACTGACCCATAGCATAACTCATATTGTACAGTTCTAACAGTAGGTTACCAGGTACACGTCTCAGTAATCTAGTGATGTCATAGGTAATATCGTCCTCCCCAGGGGCAGTGGCTTCGCTCCTGGTGAGGGCAGCATCTAGTTCATATTCGGTGTGTAGGATATCACGCTCATTATGCTGTTTGTTTAACATAAATTGAACGAAATTACATCTATCATTGAACTTTCTAAGTTTTCCCTGATATATAGTGGTAACATATTATAGCTAGAGGCTTGTGCTCATCTCCAAATCAACTCATTTGTGGGTTCGGGTGTGCAATTTTTCTTTACTGTTTTTTTTTATTTTTCAAATTGTTTTATTAATACCCTTTTTTGCTCTAGTCAGGGGAGTGTATTGATTGAGTCCACTAACATATTTTTCCCCAGCCATTTGGCGAAGCTCATCTATTCTTTTCCTTACCAAAAAGTGGAGTATAAAGATGCCCAAAGTGTTCTTCCACGCGGGAAGGTGTCTATTGACGCAGGTTCTTCTCGGGTTAAGGTTCCTGTTAATGACGTCACGCATTCAGGTATACGTGCTTGTGCTCTTAATAATAAGGAAGATCATCTCTAATACCATGATCCCAAGTATATCACTTTTATTTTGTATGATCTTAGTATATACAGCTAGTGTGTAGTGTCTTATTTTGTTGTTTTAGTATATATCTCTAGTGCCTAGGTCGGGGAACCGGAGTAAATTACCCCAAATGGGTAAAAATGAAAATTTCGGGGTAATAGAGGCTCAATAAAAAATAATAAATTGCACAAAAATTTATTATTTAATAAGCTAGGCAAATTGTGAAAATAATATTTTTTTTTTAAAAATAATTTTTAATTTCTTCAAGTTTTTCTAAAACCTGAAAAGAAAATATTTTCAATGAAATTCTTTAATAGTTTCCTAATGAGATTTTTGTTAAATTTGTCTGCTATTATTTTTTATTTCATGTATTTTTTTCCATATTTTGTTAATTTTGTTTTACTTTTAAAGTTGCTCTATCGCGTATAATACACACTTTTCGTCTTGTATGACTGTATTCTTCATACAAATGGATTCAATAAACTATTTTGATTTTGAATGCTCCTTGTGTTTTCCGGATTCAAGTCTAGCGGGGAATTTCGCTGTACACAATTTGTTTTGGGATAATACCCCCCCAAAAAAGTTGGCCAACCTCTGCGTCTAGTGTGTGATATATACGTGGCGTGTGTCGTCATAAAAGTATTCCATGAAGTGTTCTATAACTGATACCGTGGAAATAAACAGTCTTAATACTTTCAGAATATTTAATAATAAAACAAACCTTTATGATGAGTATGTTGTTTGAGTCATTGTAAGAGTCAGGTGCGTTCAGTGTTGATAAAGAATCATAGTCACAGCTTAACTTAAGTGCTGTTAACAAGGTGAACAAGTCATGTTGTGTTATAAAGAGATGGGAACTGACAGCATTTTGGTAAACTTTAACTCTGCAAGGCTAAATGAACACGTGTGTAACTTATAAGACATTTATTGCGGCTATGTTTCACTCAATTTTTAAGAGAGATATTTTGCCCACCCAGGGCTTTTTATATTCCGGTGAGCGAAATATATCCTAATAAAAATATTCTAGCTGCAGGAGTCTCTTTAAATATTTATAGTTATTATATAGCACGTCTGGATCCAAAAATTAGGCTTATTTTTATACTTAAATAAATAACCTCGGCATTTATAAATTAATTAGTGTAGAATTTAACCATACAAGATGCGATAAGAATTTGAAGTCAGGGAAACTGTAAATAAATGCTGGCACTAAGGCGTGGCATTAACATTAAATATATCTTATCTAACAAAAATCTTAAAATTATGCTACAACTCTCAAGCATTGTTGGTAAACTTAATTTAAACTATGCAGCCCGTATTATATTTTTACAGGGGACATAAATGTGTTAGAAAATAAGAAGGGATGACAGAGTTAATAATCCCTGTTTCAGGAATTATTTCTTATTAATAAAAATAGAGAGCTCTGGAGCTTGACACTCTGGAACAGCATGTACGAGGAATATATAACTGAAGTGTATACAAAGAACAGAGGTGTAAGTAACCGAAATATGAATATTAAACAATGTTTTCGAGTTGTATAAATTTAGAAATGATATAAATTCAGAAATTATAAATTTAAAAATGATATCAATTTAGAAATGATATAAAGAAACGCTGGTTTACACTAAAGTTGGCATTGTGATTTACTACTAAAGTTGTGGATAAAAGAACAATCTGCCAAATAATATGACCGAAGTGAAACTTAAAGTTAGCTGCAGAGATGGACGGTAGAGTGAGCAGAGTTGTGTACGTTGAGATTACTGCATACTCTCTTGTTCTTAAGATAACTTTCATTTAAGAGAAAATATAAATATTTTACAAACAGTAGTACAAATCTGTACACTAGCTGAGTGTATTATTACATTCATGGGGGAAGCGCCAAACCCGTAGGGGTTATACTGCTCCTGGGAGAATGGAAGACATTCAGGGTCGATTCAAGGGATTGGAGCACAGGTTCAATTCCTTAAATCAAGAGCCCCTAAACAGCATCAGGGAACCTTCCTGGAGGGGGAACTTTGAGGACATATAAATGTATTAGGCATAAAACAGCGGTACATTGTACAGTATAGCTTTAACCGAGGATAACCCACTAAAGTCAGTGTGATTATTTCCATTGTTTATTTTCTTTATAATGCACAGAAATATTCGTATGCGTTCACAATTTAAATACGCAAGGAAAGCAAAACATGTTAATCTGTTCTGAGAAGTACAACTTATTCCTTATTTTAAGATAGGGAAAATATTGGCTGCAGGGCTGAGGTTTCCCAACTGTGCTTTTTCTTTAATAAATGTTTTGAAAATCTTCTTTACTCTATTGAGATTTTCAACTTTGCCTTTGAGCTCTTTATTTTTTTCTTCTAAAAATTTAAGTTCCTCTTGCACATGCTCTCGAAGGTGTTTGACACGCTGACGGTACAAGCGTGAGGCAGCGTTGTTCAGTTCTCGTGTCTCTTTACTCTTCTCGGTCCTCGTCAAGCTGTTCTCTAGAGTAAGAGTTCCCCGTCGTGGTTTATTGCTGGAAGTAACTGCACCTTCACTGCCTTCAAGAGTACGTCGTCGTTTGTCTACAGGACTTGACGTTGTTCTGCCTCCCCTCACTCACCTGCCAGCTGTGTCTACATGACCGAACATCGTTCTGATTGCTTTTAACAGTTCGCCGACGTTGTCTACGTGATCTAGCGCAGTCCTTTCTGCCTTCGGGAGGTCCTCGTTGCTGTCTACAGAACCCGACGCTGTCCGACTAAAGTTAGATGAGTGTATACTACTGGGAAGGACATGGCTTCTACGGAGTTCCCCAGGAAGGTAACGATGTCAGGCTGAACTGGTAGTACCCTC
>NC_069416.1:58643478-58708478 GCF_026875155.1 Cherax quadricarinatus
AGGGTGGAGGTTGTGAGGGGACGCGAGTAGCTGGAGATGGGTGAGACGGTTCACCTTTGACCCGCCGGCTACTCACAGTCTTCTAACGTCTTGAAATACCCTTAAAAAAGCTTAAATCCACGCTCCCACACCGTTGCCACCATTTATCATGTGGGGTTCGAACACGTGGATAGGGTAAAGAAATACTCACGTAGGCTGGTAGTACGTATATTACGGATAGTGTGGGAAGCGCCAAACAGCCGGTGACCTGCCTCCTTGCTCTCACTCGTAAGACTGACTAACCCCAGTACCCATATGTGAGGGGGTGTTTGAAATACTGCTGTGGTCAGCAGCAATATGAATACAGACAGTGATTCACGCAGAGACGGTTGGTAGTGAGTCATCTACTGGTACACTGGTTACTGGTAACTGGTTACTAGGAACTGGTACTACTACTGAGAGTTGGAGCCATCTGTGGGCCAGTATTTTCATTTGATCAACTGACTTTATCTCGTTGACATCATTATGCTGTACGAATGTGTTCCATACTCGAGTCATCCTGGGTATATATGATCTCAGATGGAGTGATGTTCTGGAGAAAGGTACAGCCAGAGTGAAGTTGCTGCTTTCTGCCCGTCTTGTGGCATAAAAGCTTGTTTCACGCTGTCCTCGAAGTGGATCCAAGTGTGGTACTTTGGCAATATTGGCCTTGTACATAACAGTAAGGCCACCCACATCCCTCCTATGTTGAAGGCTCTGCTGAAATGACAGATCTATCCAGGATGGGTCCAGGCGAGAGATGAGACGTCTTGCTCTATTCTCTACTCTGTCAAGCAGTCGCAGATGAGAGGGGGGGGCAGGCAAACCAAGAAAGTGGAGCATACTCAAGGTGTGAGCGTACTTGTGCCTCGTACAGAATCTTGCAACCCCTACCTTCAAGTAGATGCGAGATACGGCGAAGTGCTGTAAGCTTCCGGGCTGCCTTGTTTGCAAGATTTACAACATGGTTCTTCATGGTTAGTTTGGAGTCCAATTTCACCCCAAGGATATCAACTTCTTCTCCAGGTGCCAACACCCCCCCATTCATCCTTACTACTGCACCAGCATTACCATCATGGTGCCTGGAGACGATCATCATTTGCGTTTTCTCAGGTGCAAATGTTACTTGCCATCTATTTCCCCAAGCTGATATAGCTCTTAGCTGGTGATTGATGTAGCTTAGAGCAGCTGGCATTTCTTCTCTTGGATAAGTGAATGTCAGTGTACAGTCGTCTGCATATGCATGTGATTCTCTCTCTCTCTCTCTCTCTCTCTCTCTCTCTCTCTCTCTCTCTCTCTCTCTCTCTCTCTCTCTCTCTCTCTCTCTCTCTCTCTCTTTCTCTCTCTCTCTCTCTCTCTCTCTCTCTCTCTCTCTCTCTCTCTCTCTCTCTCTCTCTTCTCTCTCTTCTCTCTCTCTCTCTCTCTCTTCTCTTTCCCTCCCAATGGAAATATTGAAAGTCTGCCTGCCTGTCTGCCATAATTAGATTAATGGTGGAGGATGAGTAGGAGGGAGGGGGTTGGGGTGGCGGATGTGAGGGGAGGTGGGAGGGGTATGGTGACTGGAAGAGAGAGGGAGGGAAGGGTGGATGGAAGACTGGGGAAAGGGGGGGGCTGGATGGAAGCTAGGGGCAGGAACGCAGGCGTACTATACGTGTACCAGACAGTGCTGGCGACAGGTACAGGGTGTATGTGTAAAAGCACATGATACCCCTTTTTTGAAGGGGTAAACCTGTAAACCAGCGGAAAGCCTCGTCAGAAGACCGAAAGCGGCAGTGACGGGTCACAATATGACTAAGACCCGCGCCAGAAAACATTTCCTGTTTCCTAACGAATCTTACCTAACAATACATGTACCAGACCCGGGAGACTTACGTCCCGTGAGACTTACACCCGGGACACTTACACTCTGGAGAAATACAACAGCCAGTATGTAATTATCAAGTCTACAGTTCTTCAGCAAGCTGGCTGGCTGGCTTACTGACTGACTGGTTGGCTTACTGACTGACTGGCTGGCTTACTGACTGACTGGTTGGCTTACTGACTGACTGGCTGGCTTACTGACTGGCTGGCTTACTGACTGACTGGCTGGCTTACTTAGTGACTAGCTGGCTAAGGGGCTGACTGGCTGGCTGGTTGACTGACTGGATAACTGGCTGATTGACTGGCTGGTTGGCTGACTGACTGAATAACTGGCTGGCTAACTGGCTAGTTGGCTGTCTGACTAGCTCTGATTAACTGGCTGGCTGTCTAATTGACTGACTGCCTGCTTGCTCTTCCTTGCTCTGTCTGCTTCTTGTAAACAATTATTTTGTGTATCCGGCAAGATAATTTCCAGTTGGACACAAGATATCTTGTCTCAACTACGACAGTGAAAATGTACAGGTCCTGGACGAAGCCTGGATCGTACAAACTTGCTATTCAACGGAGTTGGTCCATTCTGTTGAACATATGACCGGACTGGACTGCCGTTCAAGATAGTTGATTTGGTCTGCTTCATAGCTATTTTTATATTGGCCACATTTTTTGTACGTTTTATTTATATATATATATATAAATATATATATATTATATATATATATATATATATATATATATATATATATATATATATATATATATATATATGTATATATATATGTAAACAGAACTGTCTCAATCCTGCGTTCCCGTGCCCTGCCCAGCGAGAACTGAACACAGTACGCATCACTCTTTCCACTAATATTCATTAATATATAGACTGTTCGTGAGGGCTGGTGCACCTAACACGTATGTCCTCGCACCAGAGAAAACACAGTACTGCTGAGTGCCTGGTGTTTGAGGACTGTTGGCCCAGTGGATAAAGTGATGCATACTTCATTCAGTTCTCACAGGGTTAGGTATGGGAACGCAGGATCGAGTCCTGGCCAGCCTCAGTTCTGTTAATGATTCAAAAGGCCCCGAGTTATTGTTTACAACAGACATAATATACAAACAAAGATGGCTGCAACTACGGGAGTATCAACTGAGGCTTTTAATTGCATATTTATGACTGGCACGTGTGATTTATATTAATTAGTGGTAAGTAGAGCAGAGCTACGAGGAAGGTGTAGTACGAGAATAATAGTGGCAGTAGGGAAAACTGAACTTAAATGAAATAATTAAAAGTAGTTTTAGTGAAAAATATGTGTTTGTATGTGTCTGTACTCACCTAGTCATACTAACCTAGTTGTGGTCGCAGGGGTCGATTCACAGCTCCTGGACCCGCCTCTTCACTGGCCGCTACTAGATACTTACTGCTCCATGAGCTTTATCATACCTCTTCTTAAGATTGCGTGATTGTGTATGTGCGTATAGCAGAAACGTGTGTATGCATGTACATAGTATTAAAAATGCACGTAAGTATGTTAATGCTTGTAAACATAGCGTAGCTACAGGAGCGTATGCAATACGTGGCTAAACTTACGAGATAATCATCATCATCTTGCCAGGGTGGTGACGGAGACACTCTCAGTCCCAGGCAAACACCACCAGTGTTTTCTTCCACACACTGAGTCATCAAATTCTTGTGGGTCCCATCCTGATGCTGATAGTATAACTTTCGGATGACCTTGGGAGTCATATTCCGATAGTTGACCTTGTGGATAATTTCCCAAACCCCTGAGTGTACAACACCTGTATAACTTTGTGGGTCACACTTCGATAGCGCTACAGAAGCTCCGTTGACACAACCATGGTTGCTGGTGGCTCCCCCATCCGAGTGTTGGGAGATCTCTTCAGGTGCCTCCAGGTTGTCTGACACCAGGGCCAGGCGAGGATCCAGTCCCAAGGACGCATCTTGCTGGTACATCGTGGGAAAGGCAGCTTTAAGAGCACTACGAAGGTCCTGCATGTTGTATTTGTTCGTTGAAGAGCGACATCTAGTAGACCTGTGCTTTGAGTGAGCGGGTGGACTGGAGTTCTTCATAGTCACAAGATGAACAAGAGAACGCACACGCTTGTGTAGGTACTACCGAGACTAGTGTGGAGGAGGACGCTTGCCAGCCTTTATATACGTGGATGAACTTGAAACGCCCGGGAACAACAAGTCTCACTCACGTTCACACGTCACCTCGGTGTTGAGCGGGCCCAAGAGAAACGTTTGTGACTCTGAAAAGGTTCACAGGTCTCGTTCCCGGCCTCTCGTTCTAGTGAAGTCGTTCCCCTCACACGGCTGACGCAACGTTCTTAATGTATTACTTAAACAGCCAGACAAATACTGTCAAACAACTTATAGTCAACTAACTGGTGAGGAAATAACAGAGTAAAATATTTACATTGTTTCAAACCTGTACAATGTGTGGTGGACTTCTAAACGCATGTTGAGTGTTTTAATGTTAATATGTTGTTAACGTCTAGACGAATGTTGACTGCTAAATATATTTACGTCTAGGCGCATGTTGACGTTTAATCTTGATATGTTGTTTACGTCTACTTACGTTGAGTGCTTAATGTTAATATGTTGTTTACGTTTAGATGCATGTTGACCGCTTAGTGTTGATATGTTTACGTCTAGACGTATGTTGAGTGCTTAATGTTGTTTATATCTAGACGTATGTTGACCACTTAATGTTATATTGTTTACGTCTAGACGCATGTTGACCGCTTAGTGTTGATATGTTGCTTACGTCTAGACTCATGTTGAGTATTTATTGTTGATGTATTGTACACATACATTTGTGTGCAACATGTAGAAATCTTGTACAGTGTTTCATATGTAAGTTAGAAAAGTTATCCATTGATTGTGTCCATGATTGTTGATATGTGTGATTCACTTCGTCCCTCCTTCCCTCCCTCCTTATTTCCCTCCGCACCAACTTCCTTTCTACCAGTCTTCCTGCCTATAGCTCCCTAACCCCCTTTCTCCCTCTCATTACCACCCTGCCTCCCATAACCCCCCCCCACCCCTCTTTCCATCCAAACCTTCCTTACTCTCCTTCACTCCCTCCCTCCGTTCCTACCACCTTCCCTCCCTCCCTCTCGCGATACCTATCTTCTCACCAACAAACCAACGTACCTACCTTTTCCCCTACCTCCGTACCTCCCTGCTTTCTTCAGTCCCTACCTATGAACCAACCTACTTGCCTCTCACACAATCACTCACAAGGTATTTGTATTCCCGAAAAAGCTCTAAACCCGTAGGGGTCATGCAGCGCCTGGGAGGGAATGGAAAGCATTCAGGCTTGATTCAAGGCAATGGCGAGCAGGTCCAGTTCCTTGGATCAAGAGCCCATCACTAGCATCAAGGAACCTCCCTTGATGAGGAGTGATGTAGTGGAGGCAGGACCCATACATAGCTTAAAGAAGAGGTACGGCAAGGCTTCTAGAGCAGGGAGAGAGTGGACCTAATAGCGACCAGCGAAGAGGCGGGGCCAGGAGCTGCAAATTGACCCTCTGCAACAAGTAGATGCGTACACCATACACATACACACGTCAGTTACAGGTTAGGGTCAGTCTTATCAGTGTTATGATCATTTAAGGGCCACCTACGACCGTCCCATACCGGTGTTGTCGCACGTTCGTTTATTTCCGTTATTCTAATTTAAATTTAAATGATACAGAGTCAGAAGTTTATTTAGTTGAGTATTTGAGTCACAGTAATTTTTATGGTTCACAGTAGCATGAGAGCACGCTATGTTGTGTTCACAGCAGAATGACAGCACACTATGTAGTGTTCACAGCAGCATGACAGCATGCTATGTTGTGTTCACAGCAGAATGACACGCACACTATGTAGTGTTCACAGCAGCATGACAGCATGCTATGTTGTGTTCACAGCAGAATGACAGCACACTATGTTGTGTTCACAGCAGCAGGCCCGGTGGCCTGGTGGAGGTGGCCCGGTGGCCCTGGTGGCTAAAGCTCCCGCTTCACACACGGAGGGCCCGGGTTCGATTCCCGGCGGGTGGAAACATTTCGACACGTTTCCTTACACCTATTGTCCTGTTCACCTAGCAGCAAATAGGTACCTGGGTGTTAGTTCGACTGGTGTGGGTCGCATCCTGGGGACAAGATTAAAGGACCCCAATGGAAATAAGTTAGACAGTCCTCGATGACGCACTGACTTTCTTGGGTTATCCTGGGTGGCTAACCCTCCGGGGTTAAAAATCCGAACGAAATCTTATCTTATCTAGCATGACAGCATGCTATGTTGTGTTCACAGCAGAATGACAGCACACTATGTTGTGTTCACAGCAGCATGACAGCATGCTATGTTGTGTTCACAGCAGAATGACAGCACACTATGTTGTGTTCACAGCAGCATGACAGCATGCTATGTTGTGTTCACAGCAGAATGACAGCACACTATGTTGTGTTCACAGCAGCATGACAGCACACTATGTTGTTTACCTAGAGAGAGTTCCGGGGGTCAACGCCCCCGCGGCCCGGTCTGTGACCAGGCCTCCTGGTGGATCAGAGCCTGATCAACCAGACTGTTGCTCCCTGGCTGCACGCAAACCAACGTACGAGCCACAGCCCGGCTGATCAGGAACTGACTTTAGGTGCTTGTCCAGTGCCAGCTTGAAGACTGCCAGGGGTCTGTTGGTAATCCCCCTTATGTGTGCTGGGAGGCAGTTGAACAGTCTCGGGCCCCTGACACTTATTGTATGGTCTCTTAACGTGCTAGTGACACCCCTGCTTTTCATTGGGGGATGGTGCATCGTCTGCCAAGTCTTTTGCTTTCGTAGTAGAGTGATTTTCGTGTGCAAGTTCGGTACTAGTTCCCTCTAGGATTTTCCAGGTGTATATAATCATGTATCTCTCCCTCCTGCGTTCCAGGGAATACAGGTTTAGGAACCTCAAGCGCTCCCAGTAATTGAGGTGTTTTATCTCCGTTATGCGCGCCGTGAAAGTTCTCTGACATTTTTCTAGGTCGGCAATTTCACCTGCCTTGAAAGGTGCTGTTAGTGTGCAGCAATATTCCAGCCTAGATAGAACAAGTGACCTGAAAGAGTGTCATCATGGGCTTGGCCTCCCTAGTTTTGAAGGTTCTCATTATCCATCCTGTCATTTTTCTAGCAGATGCGATTGATACAATGTTATGGTCCTTGAAGGTGAGATCCTCCGACATGATCACTCCCAGGTCTTTGACGTTGGTGTTTCGCTCTATTTTGTGGCCAGAATTTGTTTTGTACTCTGATGAAGATTTAATTTCCTCATGTTTACCATATCTGAGTAATTGAAATTTCTCATCGTTGAACTTCATATTGTTTTCTGCAGCCCACTGAAAGATTTGGTTGATGTCCGCCTGGAGCCTTGCAGTGTCTGCAATGGAAGACACTGTCATGCAGATTCGGGTGTCATCTGCAAAGGAAGACACGGTGCTGTGGCTGACATCCTTGTTGTTGTTGTGGAAAATACTATATATTTTCCGGAAATACGGTAATTTATATGTAAATAGATGCCCTATATTGTATTTTTAAAAGAAGTATGTTATCGAAAATGGGAAACTGGAAGCTGCACCTGCGCAGAAAGAGATTCGCCATCTTGGTTTTGAATTTTATACAAACGTTGGTATAATGGGAAGAATTTTTCGTGCTCTACGAGGTTAAAATTGTGTTGACAAACCTCTCAAATAGGAGGCGAAATTGGTGGATGTGCATTCCTGCAATAACTTGAGATATCAGACGACTGGACAAGACAGCTCCAGGAACCTCAGATAAGCTCACTAGATTTGTGTGTAATTCTGGCCAGCATTATTTTCATAGATTTAGTTAGAGTGAGGTTTTCTGAGTATGATACACATTAATCTCCAGTCAAATTGGTGAGTGATATTAAGATATATTTTCCTTCTGTTATGTAATTGTGTGTATATATAACCATTTATTATTTTGAATATATAGTCCACAAATTTATATATTTACCAGCATTCCTGGTGTATGTATATTTCATTTAATTAATAGGTCCAGAGCAACTTGTGGGACATTTTTTGCGACCTAAGTGTCCCAAATTCCTACTTGTCTAACTGATAAATAATAGTTATCATTGTTCATTTACTGTTATGTATATAATTATACATCCAAGTAAATGCAATTTTCCACAGTTGTGTTCACAGCAGAATGACAGCACACTATGTGCGCACAGCAGCATGACAGCATGCTATGTTGTGTTCACAGCAGCATGACAGCATGCTATGTTGTGTTCACAGCAGCATGACAGCATGCTATGTTGTGTTCACAGCAGCATGACAGCATGCTATGTTGTGTTCACAGCAGCATGGCAGCATGCTATGTTGTTGTTCACAGCAGCATGACAGCACGCTATGTTGTTTCACAGCAGCATGACAGCACACTATGTTGTGCGCACAGCAGCATGACAGCACGCTATGTTGTGTTCACAGCAGCATGACAGCATGCTATGTTGTGTTCACAGCAGCATGACAGCATGATATGGTGTGTTCACAGCAGCATGACAGCATGCTATGTTTGTGTTCACAGCAGCATGACAGCATGCTATGTTGTGTTCACAGCAGCATGACAGCATGCTATGTTGTGTTCACAGCAGCATGGCAGCATGCTATGTTGTGTTCACAGCAGCATGACAGCACGCTGTTGTGTTCACAGCAGCATGACAGCACACTATGTTGTGCGCACAGCAGCATGACAGCACGCTATGTTGTGTTCACAGCAGCATGACAGCACACTATGTTGTTGTGCACAGCAGCATGACAGCATGCTATGTTATGTTCACCAGCAGCATGACGCATCCTATGTTGTGTTCACAGCAGCATGACAGCATGCTATGTTGTGTTAACAGCAGAATGACAGCACACTATGTTGTGCGCACAGCAGCATGACAGCATGCTATGTTGTGTTCACAGCAGCATGACAGCATACTATGTTGTGTTCACAGCAGCATGACAGCATGCTGTTGTGTTCACAGCAGCATGACAGCACACTATGTTGTGTTCACAGCAGCATGACAGCACACTATGTTGTGTTTACAGCAGCATGACAGCACACTATGTTGTGTTCACAGCAGAATGACAGCATGCTATGTTGTGTTCACAGCAGCATGACAGCACACTATGTTGTGTTCACAGCAGCATGACAGCACACTATGTTGTGTTCACAGCAGCATGACAGCACACTATGTTGTGTTCACAGCAGCATGACATCAGGATTTAAAATATGCAAGCGCATGCCTCGTTGTGCTCCTGGTTATCTCGTGTTTTCATGGTCGCTCTTACGTGCTAGAACTTTAATTTGTGTCATCAATCCTATACGATACATCCCTCTAGCGCCTGGAACCAATCTTGGGCGGAAAACATTATATACTGAGTCAAAAAAGGAGAATTAGTGTGCACTACCTAGCAGAGTTTACTGCCAGAGGGGAATCATAGGCCTGTGTCCGGTGTGGAAAAAAAATAATAATAATTGAACTTTTCATGTCAGAGGAAAGAAAGTCTCCCTGATAACATTGAGTATACATAGTGTATAGTGTATACTACAGTGGCTCCCTAGTATATTGATGATAAAGGCTAAAGTGTCATTTGAAAACAGGTGAATTTGTAATGAAGTGATAAGCCTATAGAGGCAGGTGCCAGAAGTCGCCAGAAACTTACCACAGGTCAGCTGTTTTTAATAATCTTCCTGGCTTGCTAGTGTACTCGCATATAATCTAGTGATACCAGTGAATAGCAGAATACAGTGTTGTAGTAGCAACTAACCAGTATTATAATGGTACTTAGTGGAGTGGAGTGACTTTCATTAGTTTCTTTTTCTTGAAATACGAGACGTTACTGTGAATTTCATATAACCTGTAGTTACCAGCGGTCGCAATATACACAACGAGAAGCAATTATTACTACAGAAAAAGCGTCCTTCCTCCAAAATTTGCACCAGTCAACTATAGTGATAATATAGCATTTATTGTGGTGGAGACGGAAAAAAAAAAAATAGAAAAGCCAGATACAGCGATTGATAAACAAGGAGGTCGACCGTTCGTCATTGTAGGAGCTGCCAGATATCACCGGCTCTTCAACACGCAAGTTATACTTTTGTATCAGTCAAATCACATATTACTCGGGTAGATAATTTCCAGTAGATTCTTCATGTGTTAGCTCAAATCACCGACCAGTATGTTTTAAATAAGTGACCCACTGATCAGAGCAGATCGACTGGTCCGAACCCTTGACTGGTCCGAACCCTTGACTGGTCCGAACCCGGGACTGGTTTCAAACAGTTTCGTTGGACAATAAAGCAGACTGTAAACGGATGGGGTTGTAGGCGCCCTTATAAACACAAACATTAAAAATCAGGAACGTGACGGTAAGCTGTCCAATATACAAAAAGAGTTAGAAACAGAAAGAGTTAGAAACAGAAATACAAATAGCTAGAGCTTCATTTAAGGTTATTAATATAATATTCAAGAGGTTGCTAGTAGAATTGCAGTAAATCAACCATTCAAATCATTATGAAGCTGTGTGTAGTCTGTGGTCAGTCAAACAAACGGGCTTCCACATGGATAAATTGTCATTTTTGTGGAAATTGGTGTCACGCCCCTTGTGCAGATATCCCAGAACTAGCTACAAGCAGTATTAAAACAGAGAAGTGTTTTTGGGTATGCCCAAATGAGGAAAATCTGTGGACTAAAATCACAAGGGTATTAAAAGAGGACAACATCAAAGCTGCTTTCATAGAAAACCTGAAAGCTTTCTACAACAGATGGGAACATAAAAAGTCTGGGCTGAAAGGTACTGCCCTTGATACTGGCCATGTAGTCACAAACTGTAAGGCTGGAGGTGATGTCCTGGTAGTCAGTAAATGTGGGGCTGATAGTGCTGTCCTGGGAGACAGTAATGGTGAAGCTGGAGGTGCTGTCCTGGGAGACAGAAATGGTGAAGCTGGAGATACTGTCCTGGGAGACAGTAATGGTGAAGCTGGAGATTTTGTCCAGGTAGTCGGAATTATACGCAGGAAGGAATACATATAAATGACCTCATAGGGGACAGGAGCCATAGTAGGGAAACAAGTGTAGTCAAAGATAAGATAAAACCAATATTGCAAACTAGAAATACCGCAGGAAATAGCAAACAAGAGGACTCCAATAGCAATAGTGAGGATAAATTACCAAAAACAACTGGTGGGAGCTCCATTGTTGGTGCTAGGGAGGATAGAAGTAAGACAGGGAAACATGCACCAACAGGGAATACAGTCACAGAAACCCAAGGCAAGCGGAAACCAAGCCTGTGCAGATACTATGCACTTGGTATCTGCTGGCATGGGAAATCTGGAAAAACAGATGGGACATGCAACTATGACCACCCTAGAAAATGCCATGCCCATATGACAACAGGAAAATGCAAACTCCCTTCCTGTAAGCTTTTTCACCCTGAAATGTGTACCTCTTCAGTACAGGAAAGACTGTGCTATAACTTAAATTGCCAGGCATACCATCTAAAGGGGACAAAAAGATACAAAACATCCAGGCCATGGGAAAACCTGGGTAGCCACAGCCACTCAAGAGGGAGAGGTTTTTTAGTGCCAGGAAGGAAAAAAAACTGGCAGGAAATGGCAGAAATCGTACACCAAATCCAGTCATTCCTGGAGTGGAACCACAGTCGATGGCCTCCACTCCAAACCAACAGATACAGATACTAATGCCGGAAAAAAAATCCCCCCCCAGTACCAACAATACCACCAGTCCGATAACATTCTTCTTTGCAAATATACAGGGTCTAAAGCCAGCAACAAACAACAAAATACCTTTCATCCGTGGACTGCTTGCAGAGGCAAAGGCAATGTTCGCGGCTTTCACTGAGACCCACATAAAGGATCACTTGGACAACGAAATATGGATCCCAGGTTACAACCTATACAGATGTGACAGAGTGAACAGGCAAAAGGGGGGGGGGTTGGCCTGTACATTGCAGAGTCACTTGTTTGCACAGAACTGCTTAATGCCTCAAATGACGTAGTGGAAGTTTTAGCAGTAAAGGTCGAGAACCAAAACCTAGTCATTGTGGTAGTCTACAAGCCTCCGGATGCAACATCCCAGCAATTCCAGGAACAGCTGTTAAAAATTGACCACTGTCTAGAAAATCTTCCAGCTCCTGCACCCAACATCTTGCTCCTGGGGGATTTCAACTTAAGGCACCTAAAATGGAGGAATATAGCAAATAATATTGTTGCAGTAATAACACCAGGAGGCAGCTCTGATGAAAACTCACACTCACACGAGCTTTTAAATCTCTGCACAAAATTCAATTTAAACCAGCAAATAATAGAGCCTACTAGACTGGAGAATACACTAGACCTCATCTTCACTAACAATGATGATCTGATAAGAAATGTCACCATATCAAAAACAATATACTCAGATCACAACATAATTGAGGTTCAGACATGTATGCGTGGAGCCCCAGACCGACAAAATGAGACTAGTCACGAGGGAGCATTCACCAAATTCAACTTCAATAACAAAAACATAAAGTGGGACCAAGTAAACCAAGTCCTAACCGATATAAGCTGGGAAGATATACTAAGCAACACAGACCCAAACTTATGCCTAGAACAGATTAACTCGGTGGCACTCGATGTATGCACAAGGCTTATTCCTCTAAGAAAAAGGAGGAGTAGATGTAAAATAGAAAGAGACAGGCGCTCCCTTTACAGGCGATGGAAAAGAATAACAGAGCGGCTAAAAGAGGTCAATATATCTGAAATGCGCAGGGAGACACTGGTCAGAGAAATAGCAAGCATCGAACTTAAGCTAAAAGAATCCTTTAGGAGTCAAGAATCGCGGGAAGAACTAAAAGCCATAAATAAAATCGAAAGAAACCCAAAGTATTTCTTCTCCTATGCCAAATCAAAATCGAGAACAACGTCCAGTATTGGGCCCCTACTTAAACAAGATGGGTCCTACACAGATGACAGCAAGGAAATGAGTGAGCTACTCAAGTCCCAATATGACTCAGTTTTTAGCAAGCCGCTAACCAGACTGAGAGTCGAAGATCAAAATGAATTTTTTATGAGAGAGCCACAAAATTTGATTAACACAAGCCTATCCGATGCTATCCTGACGCCAAATGACTTCGAACAGGCGATAAATGACATGCCCATGCACTCTGCCCCAGGGCCAGACTCATGGAACTCTGTGTTCATCAAGAACTGCAAGAAGCCCCTATCACGAGCCTTTTCCATCCTATGGAGAGGGAGCATGGACACGGGGGTCGTCCCTCAGTTACTAAAAACAACAGACATAGCCCCACTCCACAAAGGGGGCAGTAAAGCAACAGCAAAGAACTACAGACCAATAGCACTAACATCCCATATCATAAAAATCTTTGAAAGGGTCCTAAGAAGCAAGATCACCACCCATCTAGAAACCCATCAGTTACACAACCCAGGGCAACATGGGTTTAGAACAGGTCGCTCCTGTCTGTCTCAACTACTGGATCACTACGACAAGGTCCTAAATGCACTAGAAGACAAAAAGAATGCAGATGTAATATATACAGACTTTGCAAAAGCCTTCGACAAGTGTGACCATGGCGTAATAGCGCACAAAATGCGCGCTAAAGGAATAACAGGAAAAGTCGGTCGATGGATCTATAATTTCCTCACTAACAGAACACAGAGAGTAGTCGTCAACAGAGTAAAGTCCGAGGCAGCTACGGTGAAAAGCTCTGTTCCACAAGGCACAGTACTAGCTCCCATCTTGTTCCTCATCCTCATATCCGACATAGACAAGGATGTCAGCCACAGCACCGTGTCTTCCTTTGCAGATGACACCCGAATCTGCATGACAGTGTCTTCCATTGCAGACACTGCAAGGCTCCAGGCGGACATCAACCAAATCTTTCAGTGGGCTGCAGAAAACAATATGAAGTTCAACGATGAGAAATTTCAATTACTCAGATATGGTAAACATGAGGAAATTAAATCTTCATCAGAGTACAAAACAAATTCTGGCCACAAAATAGAGCGAAACACCAACGTCAAAGACCTGGAGAGTGATTATGTCGGAGGATCTCACCTTCAAGGACCATAACATTGTATCAATTGCATCTGCTAGAAAAATGACAGGATGGATAATGAGAACCTTCAAAACTAGGGAGGCCAAGCCCATGATGACACTCTTCAGGTCACTTGTTCTATCTAGGCTGGAATATTGCTGCACTCTAACAGCACCTTTCAAGGCAGGTGAAATTGCCGACCTAGAAAATGTACAGAGAACTTTCACGGCGCGCATAACGGAGATAAAACACCTCAATTACTGGGAGCGCTTGAGGTTTCTAAACCTGTATTCCCTGGAACGCAGGAGGGAGAGATACATGATTATATACACCTGGAAAATCCTAGAGGGACTAGTACCGAACTTGCACACGAAAGTCACTCACTACGAAAGCAAAAGACTTGGCAGACGATGCACCATCCCCCCAATGAAAAGCAGGGGTGTCACTAGCACGTTAAGAGACCATACAATAAGTGTCAGGGGCCCGAGACTGTTCAACTGCCTCCCAGCACACATAAGGGGGATTACCAACAGACCCCTGGCAGTCTTCAAGCTGGCACTGGACAAGCACCTAAAGTCAGTTCCTGATCAGCCGGGCTGTGGCTCGTACGTTGGTTTGCGTGCAGCCAGCAACAACAGCCTGGTTGATCAGGCGCTGATCCACCAGGAGGCCTGGTCACAGACCGGGCCTCGGGGGCGTTGACCCCCGAAACTCTCTCCAGGTAAACAGCATGCTATGTTGTGTTCACAGCAGCATGACAGCATGCTATGTTGTGTTCACAGCAGCATGACAGCACACTATGTTGTGTTCACAGCAGCATGACAGCACACTATGTTATGTTCACAGCAGCATGACAGCACACTATGTTGTGTTCACAGCAGCATGAAAGCACACTATGTTGTGTTTACAGCAGCATGACAGCACACTATGTTGTGTTCACAGCAGAATGACAGCATGATATGTTGTGTTCACAGCAGCATGCTATGTTGTGTTCACAGCAGCATGCTATGTTGTGTTCACAGCAGCATGCTATGTTGTGTTCACAGCAGCATGACAGCACACTATGTTGTGTTCACAGCAGCATACAGCACACTATGTTGTGTTCACAGCAGCATGACAGCACACTATGTTGTGTTCACAGCAGCATGACAGCATGCTATGTTGTGTTCACAGCAGTATGACAGCATGCTATGTTGTGTTTACAGCAGCATGACAGCATGCTATGTTGTGTTCACAGCAGCATGACAGCATGCTATGTTGTGTTCACAGTATCATGAGAGCACGCCATGATGTGTTCACAGCAGCATGTCAGCACGCTGTGTTGTGTTCACAGTATCATGAGAGCACGCAGTGTTATGTTCACAGTATCATGAGAGCACGCTATGTTGTGTTCACAGCAGCATGTCAGCACGCTGTGTTGTGTTCACAGTCTCATGAGAGCAAGCTATGTAGTGTTCACAGCAGCATGACAGCACACTATGTTGTGTTCACAGCAGTATGAGAGTACACTATGTGTTCACAACAGCAGAGCATGCTATGATATGTTCAACAGCGTGAAAGTACGCTATGTTCTGCTAGCATTAGAGCACGCTATGTTGTGCTAGCATTAGAGCACGCTGTGTTGTGTTCAACAACATAAAATTGCGTTGTGTTCAACAGCATGGGCTTACTCAGCTAATTCTGGTTGCAGGGGTCGAGTCATAGCTCCTGGCCCTGCCGCTTCACTGGTCGCTACTAGGTCACTTCCTGTTCCATGAGCTTTATCATACCTCTTCTTAAAGCTATGTATGGTTCCTGCCTCCACTACATCACTTGCCAGACTGTTCCACTTCCTGACAACTCTGTGACTGAAGAAATACTTCCTAACATCCCTTTGACTCATCTGAGTCTTTAACTTCCAATTGTGACCTCTTGTTTCTGTGTGCCCTCTCTGGAACATCCTGTCTCTGTCCACCTTATCTATTCCTCAGTATTTTGTATGTCGTTATCATGTCTACCCTAACCCTCCTGTCCTCCAGTGTCGCCAGACCGATTTCCCTTAACCTTTCTTCATAGGGCATTTCCCTTAGCTCTGGAACTAGCCTTGTTGCAAACTTTATACTTTCTCGAATTTCTTGACGTAGTTGACCAGGTGTGGGTTCCAAACTGGTGGTGCATACTCCAGTATGGGCCTGACATACACAGTGTACAGAGGCTTAAATGATTCTTTTCTGAGGTATCGGAAAGCTGTTCTCAGGTTTGCCAGGCGCCCATATGCTGCAGCAATTATCTGGTTAATGTGTGCTTCCGGTCACGTGCTCGGTATTATACTCACCTCAAGATCTTTCTCCTTTAGTGAGGTTTGCAGTCTTTGTCCTCCTAGCCTGTAGTCTCTCTGCTGTCTGCTTTGCCCTTCCCCGATCTTTTCGTTTTAATATCTTTATTTACAAGTACATGTACAAGGTATACAGTCCTAGCTGACATCAGTGACATACTACTATATAAAAAGCCCCTTGTTATGCTGAGCATTTCAGGCAACTTCATGACTTTGCATTTTGCGGGGTTAAATTCGAGGAGCCAGTTTCCGGACCACGCGTCCAGCCTGTCCAGGTTCTCTTTGTAGTCCTGCCTGATCCTCATCTGATTTGATTCTCTTCATTAACTTCACATCATCTGCGAACAGGGACACTTCTGAGTCTGTCCCTTCCATCATGTCATTCATATATATCAAAAATAGCACTGGCGCCTGTGACAAACGGGGTTCCACAGGGGTCAGTCTTAGGGCCGGTCCTGTTTCTGGTATATGTGAATGAAATGGCAGAAGGAATAGACTCAGAAGTGTCCCCGTTTGCAGACGATGTGAACTAATGAGTAGAATTTAGTCGGATAAGGATCAGGCAGGACTGTAAAGGAGTTTGAATAGCCTGCAAGCCTGGTCCATCAACTGGCCCAGAAGAAGATCGGGGAAGGGCAGAGAAGATCGCAGACAGAATACTGGCTGGGGAGGGCCAAAGACTGTAAACCTCACTCAAGAAAAATGACCCGAGGCGCACCTTAACCAGATAACTACTGCAGCATATGGGCGTCTGGTAAACCTAAGAATAGTGTTCCAACACCTCAGTAAGGAATCGTTCAAGACTCTGTACACCGTGTACGTCAGACCCATATTGGAGTATACATCACCAGTTTGGAACCCATATCTGGTCAAGCACATCAAGAAATTAGAGAAAGTGCAAAGGTTTGCAACAAAAATAGTCCCAGACCTACGAGGTATGTCCTACGAGGGAGGTTAGGGAAACTCAACCTGACGACACTGGAAGAAAAGATGGATATCTCAGTAGTATCAGTTCCCAGTAGTACCAGTTACCAGTAACCAGTTACCAGTAGTATGACTCACTACCAACCGTCTGCGTGAATCACTGACTGTTATTCATGTTGCTGCTGACCATAGCATGTTTTTGAACACCGCTCACCCCTAGGACCCAATTCGTGAGTCAGTCTTAAGATAGAGAGCAGAGAGGCAGGGCGGGCCTGTGCTTCCCATATATTCCATTATAATTATACTAGAACATCCAACGTGAGTATTATTACCCAATCCACGTTATCGAACCCCCACACATGACAGATAAGGGAAACATGATAACGACCTATAACGTACTTAGAAGAATTGATATGGTGGATAGGGACAAAATGTTTCAGAGATGGGAAACAGGAACAAGGGCCTCAACTGAAGTTGAAAAAGATGAGTCACAAGGATGTTAGGAAGCATTTCTTCAGCACCAGAGTTGTTAGGAAATGGAAAAATCTGGAGAGTGATGTAGTGGAGGCAGGATCCATAAATAGCTTCATGAAGAGGTATGATAAAGCTCATGGAGCAGGGAGTGAACCTTGCGGGGCCAGGAGCTGTGAATCGACCTCTGCAACCACAAATAGGTGAGTACACACATGTATTTGCGCGCGCGCGAGCATATTGGAGTATACAGTACCAGTATGGAACCCAGAATTTCAACCCACACCTGGTCAAACACGTCAAGAAATTAGAGAAATTGCAAAGATTTGCAACAAGACTAGTCCCGGAGCTAAGGTATATGACAAGGAGAGGTCAAAGTTAAAATGACCTGACGACACGGGAGGAAAGGAGGGATGGGGGGAATGATAACAAAATACTGAGAGGGATTGACGTGCTGGATAGGGACAGGATGTTTGTGTTACAGCATGTGGCAGGATTTGATTAAATAAATTTGAAAACGAGCCTGGTGCCCCGGGGTATGGGGTAACATCGTCTAGCTTTGGCTAGGCGCCCATACTTATCTGGGATCTGGTTTCGTGGTAGTGTACTGTGGACTCTGATACAGCATTATCAGGTTCGAGTCCTGCTGTGGACGTAGAGACAATGTAAATCATTCGCCTGTTTGCGAATTGTTAAGCATTTACTATATAATATGCAAGACAAGCCACGGGGGGTGGCTTGTCTTGCATAGTTAAGATCGCCTGTTTGCGATATATATATATTATATATATATATATATATATATATATAATATATATATATATATATATATATATATATATATATATATATAATATATTATATACAAGGAATTCGCAAGAGCAGGCGAAATATACACAAACACTGATCTCTGGCTGAAGGAGACTCGAACCTTGGGACAAGGTACGCAGTGCTTTACCAATCTACCCACACTGGACAATATCTTGGCGTGTAGCTAGCGCTACACGTTTGATCCAAGGCAGCCAGCTTTCAGGGAGAAGGCTTACAGCTTTTCATCTCATCCCCTGCATGCATCAGCCTTCCTAGAGATATTCCTTGCATGGTTAATATCTCTAGGAAGGCTGATGCATGCAGGGGATGAGATGAAAAGCTGTAAGCCTTCTCCCTGAAAGCTGGCTGCCTTGGATCAAACGTGTAGCGCTAGCTACACGCCAAGGTATTGTCCAGTGTGGGTAGACTGGTAAAGCACTGCGTACCTTGTCCCAAGGTTCGTAGGTTCGAGTCTCCTTCAGCCAGAGATCAGTGTTTATATATATAATATATATATATATATATATATATATATTATATAATATATATATAATATATAACCCGTAGGAGTCATACAGCAGCTAAGGGATGGGAGGCTACCTGGTTTGATCCTAGGAGGTGCAGGGTATCTCTGTTTCTTGATTGCCTCTCATCCCCAGGTACTAGAACCTGCTTCTCTCATCCTCAGATATTGAACCTGATTACCTCATCCTCAGGTACTTGAATCTGATTACCTCTTGTCCTCAGGTACTTGAACCTGTCATTGTTCAGCAGCTGCTCAGTTGTCATTGTTCACTTGTTACTGTTAACCAGTCATTGTTCACCAGTTAGCCAGTCATTGTTCACCAGTTAACCAGTCATTGTTCACCAGTTAACCAGTCATTGCTCACCAGTTAACCAGTCATTGTTCACCAGTTAACCAGTCATTGTTCACCAGTTAACCATTGTCCACCAGTTAATCACTGTTCACCAGTTAACCATTGTTCACCGGTTCTTCAACTGTCATAGGATGCTAACACAAGTTTGCTTTTGTTTTATTTTATTAAGATGTCAAAATACTTTATAACCTAATTTTGTACATATCACAGTGAAGTGTGTGTGTGTGTGTGTGTGTGTGTGTGTGTGTGTGTGTGTGTGTGTGTGTGTGTGTGTGTGTGTGTGTGTGTGTGTGTGTGTGTGCTGCACCATGTTTTTTGGATACATCAGCAGTGTGCTGGTATCCTATTCTACATTATAGTTTCACAGTGGGACCAAAAGCTAGGTGTGTTTCCCTGTCATATTCCATCACGCAGGATGAGGCTCATAGAAGGTGTTGAAATGTGTCAGTCTGGACTGGGAGACTTCAGTGGGACAATGAGGATATCATCAAACACTCCAGCAAGGGTTAATTAACTATAGCAGCAGAACTGGAGTTACTCGGGATGGCATGTCACATACACAGTATAAATGTAATTTTTATGAAGATATCTCCAACATCACAGAGCGACGGTAAAATAAATTATACATAGGAGGCAGAGGAAAGAAAAATGTGGGTGGAGAAAGGAAGAAGTAAATGTAATACGACATCTAGACACACGTATATATATAAATATATACACATACATATTTTGTACACACACATATACATATATTCATGAAAAAAAAACTACAGGGGGAATTGAGTGATAGCTTTAGGCCTTTCATGTTGCAATCATACATCATCAGGAGCTTGCAGTGTTTGCAGAAGAGGAGGAGGTCCAAGCACATACGGTCACAGGAAGCATCTTGCTCTAATGATTCGATCAAAGACCCTGCCTCTTATCGTATTTCCTTGGACCTCCTCTTTTCTGCAACACTGCAAGCTACTGCCGATGTGCTGAATGCAAAATGAAAGGCCTAGAGCTATCATTCAACTCTCCCCATAGTTGTTTAGCATCTTGTATCGCTTGTTCGCGATTTTTGTGTAATATATATTCATATATAAATTAGTAAATAATTCAGAATCATTATAAACCTAAGAGCATATAGCAACAGTAAATTTATTTTTATACGTGGCAATAAAATGAGAGATCCACCACATCAGTGATCTGCTGATGAAGTAATACTACGTAAATCACCATAATATGAGAATAGTCAATGATAAACACTATAAGTTAGTCATAGTCATAGTACAAGGTATATTAATACTAAACATTATATTATATATATATTATATATATATATATATAATATATATATATATAATATATATATATATATATATACATATATATATATTATATATATATATATATATATATATATATATATATATATATATATATATATATATATATATATATATATATATATCATGGGGAAGAGGAACAGAATTCTTCCTCCGTAAGCCATGTGTGTTGTAAGAGTCTACTAAAATGCCGGGAGCAAGGGGCTAGTAACCATTTCTCCTGTATATATAACTAAATTAAAAAAGAGAAACTTTCATTTTTCCTTTTGGGTCACCCCACCTCGGTGGGATACGGCCGGTTTGTTGAAGGAAGTATATGCATATAATCTGGTTTGACCCAACATTGGGGAAAGCAGTTCTAATTCCATGGATCAAGAGCCTTTCAGCATCACTGCACCCCCCCCCCTTTCCCTTCTCCTCAGGGTACTGAATGGTAAAACAGCTGACGGTGAAAATCTTGGCAGTGTGGGACAGTGAAGCATCATAACTGGAATATAAACATTCATGTAACATTTTGTGCTGAGCAAGTTTTATCCCTTCAATGTTTTATACAAAATGTAGCTACTTATAACGTTCACTAACCTAATATAACATTAGGGTTTACAACATCCACCCAACACTGGTCGCCTTGAAGAAAAATGCTAAGAATAAAACATCCACCCAACACTGATACATCAAAAAAAGGTAGCCATAACACTAGAAAATATTGAAATAACATTCACATCTTCTAAGACTCAGATGCTCAGAAAAGAAACTTTGTCTTCTGTACCACCATAATGGCCAAAGTGGTGCATCGGGACTTGTAACATACGGAGAATAAGGTCTCATTGTAAGTTATGTACTGAGTACTGGTTTACCATACCAAAAACGCAAGCGTTTCTTTATTGAATATTGAGACATCATGCCAGAAACTTGGGGAGGAGGGGGGAGCAAAGGCAGACAACTTGTACTGGAATTTACAGAAGCTTATCCCTGCATTAAGCACCATCTTGGTAGGTTAGTACAACTAGGTTGCATCAGTCATGTGCTTAACATACGCTCCCATAAAAATAAATATAATTAAACTCAGTAACAGGATTTTTTTTTCTACAGGATAAAATTAATGCCACTGGGTATTTTAAAGCAGTACTGGGTTATACAGTTTTCTCACGCATTCTCAAGTAATCTTTAATACCAATTTTTGCATAAACTGCTATGCTGCCCTTTGTAGAAACTCCACAAATGTACTTATTATCAAGCCTCACTGAACACATAGTGGGCAGTAATAGCGTGTCCTCCCTGCATCATATACAGACTATAAAACAACAGTACTAACACTACGTAAAACAATCATTATAACATAAGAATTAGTGTCACCGGTATACATTATAAAGCAATTATAGTCATACTGCACAAACAAGTTGTAATAATATTAAACAATTTCACAGTGATATATATATATATATATATATATATATATATATTATATATATATATTATATATATATATATATATATATACATATATGTTTAGAATTCGCAGAACAAGCGAAATATTCATACACTAATCTCTGGTCGAAGGAGACTCGAACCTACGAACCTTGGGACAAGGTACGCAGTACTCTAACCACCCAGCCATACTGGACCAATACCTCGGTGCCCATATAACACTAAACGTTTTGATCCAAGGCAACCACCCTTCAGGCAGGTGACATTAGCTATTTTATCTCATCCCCTGCATGCATCGACCGACGAGAGATTTTTACAATGTATATATATATTATATATATATATATATATATATATATATATATATATATATATATTATATATATATATATAATGCAAGACAAGCCACGGAGGTGGAAATCTTTGTCTTATAAAGAATTGTTTTCCTCTAATTTTGTACTACTCATATTGTCGGTATTTAACCACCGGGATGGGATGGGAAAGTATGTAGCGATTGGCCCCACTACTGAGGAGAATATGTCTGGCCAGTGGGAGGTGTGGCGGCCTGGGCAAATCCCTGAGTGTTGTTCTGATTCGTGGGTATAGGAGAATTTCGTGTGTAGAATGGACGTGGGGCCACTAGTAAGTCATCTGGCGTCGTTGAGCAATTGTAATTGTAGCCCGGAGATGTTGCTTTGAGCAGATCAGAAGTGCGGCCTTGGTGTGAAGGTATCACTAGTGAATCGTCAGGAATGGTAGAGCCAATGTGGTTACGAGGTGTGGCCAGAGGTAGGTCTTCGGGTACACAGACGTAGGTGCGGGGAACATCACAAGGGCTCCTGGGGGTGGAACACCCTGAAGATCGAGACTCTGCAGTCAGATACTCAGGGCGGAGGGTGCTGGGTGAGCTTGATGGCTCTTTAGACTCCTGCGGCAGCAGTGGTGATGAGCGGGTATGGGGGCTGTAGGCCGAAGAGGGAGCCCCACCGACTGACTCACCATTAAAAGACTCTTGTAGTGGTTGTGACGGGCAGGGAAGAGAACTTTGGACGGGAGAGGTAGCTCCTCCCTCTGGTCCACCGCCCACCAGATTTTCGGAAGCATTCTCCTCACTTGTATTCATTAATAATTCATCCACTACATTCCATAGTTCCTGGAAAAGAGAAAATATACAGATGTTAATTACAGTCTAGACGGGTAAATTTAGATTAGCTTAGGTAATTTGCACATATGTTACTATGTATGATAATTTGTGTAATTGTAATTATGTGTACCTGTACCTAAATAAACTTTCGTAGTCTATCGTATACAATTTTTTATAGTATGCCCTAGGGTTCTGTCTTATAGATTACACATGGATTTTAGAATCACTGGATTCTTATTTTAGGGGAAATTTAGTGTGCTTGAAGTGATGGCTTTTTTCTTTTTTAATTTATATTGATGTTTATAACCCAAGATCAGTAGCTTGGCATTAGGCCACATAGTTACTCTGCTATATACAAATAACCCGCACATAGAAGAGAGGAGCTTACGACGACGTTTCGGTCCGACTTGGACCATTTACAAAGTCACACTAACGAGAAGTATAGCAGGACATGTATATATAGGCAGGAAGAGGTAGTGGTAGAAGTAGTAGTAGTAGTAGTGGCCACTACTACTTTGTTAGTTACGCTGCTGCTTTCTCCAAGATTTTTATTATGTTATCATCCTAACACTCCTGGTCAGGTCTTCGTCTGCTGGGTAGTTGGTTATGTATTACCATCCTCTAATTGGTAGTTTTCTTGAAATGTAGTTCTTGATCTCACATCTATTTAGGTTATCAAGTATCTTAGATATACAATTGATCCTCAGTTCCACTCCTCTCTTATACTCTTATAATAAATGATGCATTATTTATTATTTCTGTATGTTTTGCCTGTGTGATGCCTATTATTTCAAGTTAGACTAACTTGTGAAGAGGGTTTGATAGGGGTAGGGAAGGCTATGGTTATGTGGAGTAAGAGCTTAGTGGGAGTGGATAACGGTACGGTGAAGAATGAGTAAGTCTGGGTGGGGCATCTAGGGTTAGACTGGGCCTGGTAGTTGGTATCATTGTTAGCTGGGGTTGGGGGGTGCGTCCTTGGTGTCTGGCTCACTGTGTGTGTCCAGTTACAGTTTGCCAATCTGTCCACTGATACTCTTTAAGTCTTTCTTTTTTCTTTTTCTCAGGGTCTGCTTTCAACATTTCTTCAAGACGTGTAAGACATATTCATCTGATTCCCCAGTTACTAACTTCAAATTCTCTTCAAACTAACACCTACCCTCAATTTGTGTATCTTGTCTCTTCGATGTCTTTACATCTCATCATTAGCTGCATTAAGTCTTGTTTGTGGCTCACATGGCATTATCCACAGTTCACACTGAAGGACCGGATATCGCTTCCCGGCACGAGTGAAGCGTAGGGCATGTTTACATAACATTAGAACACTGCAGCAGACCTACTGGCCCATGTGTTTGCTTGCACCGATTTAAGAGTTAAACCGGAAGCTGCCATAGTGAAAAGCTCTGTTCCACAAGGCACAGTACTTGCCCTCATCCTGTTCCTCATCCTCATATCAGATATAGGGATATAATCCACAGCACTGTGTCATCCTTTGCAGTCGATACTAGGATCTGCATGAGACTCTCATCTGTTGAGGGCATGGTTAACCTCCAAGAAGATATAAACCAAGTTTTCCAATGGGCAACGGAAAACAATCTGATGTTCAATGAGGATAAATTCCAACTACTCCGTTATGGAAAACTGGAGAAGACAATAACTAGGACATAGTATACTACAAACTCTGATCATACAGCATAGAGGAAAAATAATGTGAGGGACCTGGGAATGGTAATGTCTGAAGATCTCACTTTCAAGGATCACAACAGTGCCACAATCACAACTGCAAAGAAAATGATAGTATGGATAATGAAAACGTTTAAAACAAGAGACGCCAAGTCAGTGACGATCCTTTTCAAATCACTTGTTCTCTCTAGGCTGGAATACTGCGGTAAAGGGTTAACATCTCCCTTCAAAGCAGGTGAAATTGCAGATCTAGAGAGTGTACAGAGAACCTTTACCGCACATGTAAGTTCCATCAAACACCTCAACTACTGGGAATGCTTGGAAGCGCAGCTGAGAGAGATATATCATAATATACACTTGGAAAATCCTAGAAGGAATGGCTCCGAATATGCAGACAGAAATCACTCCCTAGGAAAGTAAAAGCCTGGGCAGGCGATGCAAAATACCCCCAATGAAAAGTAGGGGTGCCACTGGTACACTAAGAGAAAACACTAAGACTGATCAACAGCCTCCCACCAAGTAGAAGGGGAATTACCAATAGGCCCCTGGCTGCCTTCAAGAGGGAGCTGGACAGATTCTTAAAGTCGGTGCCAGATCAGCCAGGCTGTGGTTCATACATTGGACTATGTCTGGCCAGCAGTAATACTGGGTGATCTTTTATGTAACATTGGAGATAACAAAGTCTTTTCGACCCTGGACTTCTTACAAGGGTTTTGGCAAGTCCCTCTTCACGAGGACAGCCAAGATCTAACTGCATTCTCCACTCCTACAGGTCATTATCACTTCCTCCATATGGCCTTTGGATTACAATCCTCCCCTATCACGTTCTCAAGGCTCATGACCAATATCCTTAGAGCTTTTCTTTTAGAGTTTGGAATGCTCTTTCTTGATGGAAGGTCCAAACAAAAGGAGCATCTTTCTTAAGCAACTCAGTTAGAGGAGCAGCTATGGAAGAAAAATTGGCAATGGGCAATGAAAGATCTATAAAAACCTGCTAAGCCCACAAAGGATCTTATGACATCAGCAGTTTTGGGAGTTGGAAAATTTAGTACTGCAGTTACTTTGGTCAGTCGTAACCCCTCTAAGAGTGACTACGTGACCAAGAAACTTGATTTCTGATCTGAAAAATTGACATTTAGACATTTTGATCTTTAAATCGGCTTCTTCAAGCTTACCAAGTACTACATCAAGTCTTTTCAAGTGTGTGTCCATGCCTTTAGACATGACGATTACGTCGTCTAAGTACACCATAAGTGCATTGCCTATGAGACCTCTAAAGATATTAGTCATGAGCCTTGAGAACGTGATAGGGGAGGATCGTAATCCAAAGGCCATATGGAGGAAGTGATAATGACCTGTAGGAGTGGAGAATGCAGTTAGCTCTTGGCTGTCCTCGTGAAGAGGGACTTGCCAAAACCCTTGTAACAAATCCAGGGTCGAAAAGACTTTATCTCCAATGTTACGTAAAAGATCACCAAGTACAGGAAGTTTACCTGGAGTTTACCTGGAGAGAGTTTCGGGGGTCAACGCCCCCGTGGCCCGGTCTGTGACCAGGCCTCCTGGTGGATCAGCGCCTGATCAACCAGGCTGTTGCTGCTGGCTGCACGCAAACCAACGTACGAACCACAGCCCGGCTGATCAGGAACTGACTTTAGGTGCTTGTCCAGTGCCAGCTTGAAGACTGCCAGGGGTCTGTTGGTAATCCCCCTTATGTGTGCTGGGAGGCAGTTGAACAGTCTCGGGCCCCTGACACTTATTGTATGGTCTCTTAACGTGCTAGTGACACCCCTGCTTTTCATTGGGGGGATGGTGCATCGTCTGCCAAGTCTTTTGCTTTCGTAGTGAGTGATTTTCGTGTGCAAGTTCGGTACTAGTCCCTCTAGGATTTTCCAGGTGTATATAATCATGTATCTCTCCCTCCTGCGTTCCAGGGAATACAGGTTTAGAAACCTCAAGCGCTCCCAGTAATTGAGGTGTTTTATCTCCGTTATGCGCGCCGTGAAAGTTCTCTGTACATTTTCTAGGTCGGCAATTTCACCTGCCTTGAAAGGTGCTGTTAGAGTGCAGCAATATTCCAGCCTAGATAGAACAAGTGACCTGAAGAGTGTCATCATGGGCTTGGCCTCCCTAGTTTTGAAGGTTCTCATTATCCATCCTGTCATTTTTCTAGCAGATGCGATTGATACAATGTTATGGTCCTTGAAGGTGAGATCCTCCGACATAATCACTCCCAGGTCTTTGACGTTGGTGTTTCGCTCTATTTCGTGGCCAGAATTTGTTTTGTACTCTGATGAAGATTTAATTTCCTCATGTTTACCATATCTGAGTAATTGAAATTTCTCATCGTTGAACTTCATATTGTTTTCTGCAGCCCACTGAAAGATTTGGTTGATGTCCGCCTGGAGCCTTGCAGTGTCTGCAATGGAAGACACTGTCATGCAGATTCGGGTGTCATCTGCAAAGGAAGACACGGTGCTGTGGCTGACATCCTTGTCTATGTCGGATATGAGGATGAGGAACAGATGGGAGCTAGTACTGTGCCTTGTGGAACAGAGCTTTTCACCGTAGCTGCCTCGGACTTTACTCTGTTGACGACTACTCTCTGTGTTCTGTTAGTGAGGAAATTATAGATCCATCGACCGACTTTTCCTGTTATTCCTTTAGCGCGCATTTTGTGCGCTATTACGCCATGGTCACACTTGTCGAAGGCTTTTGCAAAGTCTGTATATATTACATCTGCATTCTTTTTGTCTTCTAGTGCATTTAGGACCTTGTCGTAGTGATCCAGTAGTTGAGACAGACAGGAGCGACCTGTTCTAAACCCATGTTGCCCTGGGTTGTGTAACTGATGGGTTTCTAGATGGGTGGTGATCTTGCTTCTTAGGACCCTTTCAAAGATTTTTATGATATGGGATGTTAGTGCTATTGGTCTGTAGCTCTTTGCTGTTGCTTTACTGCCCCCTTTGTGGAGTGGGGCTATGTCTGTTGTTTTTAGTGGGAAGTGGGAAGTGATCTGGAATAGTTTTCGCATTTAACTTCCTAAAGTCAATCACTGGGTGCCAAGCACCATCCTTCTTAGGTACTAGGATCAAGGGCGCATTCCAGGGGTTTCAGATCAGAAATTAAGTTTCTTGGTCACGTAGTCACTCCTAGAGGGGTTACGACTGACCAAAGTAAAGTAACTGCAGTACTAAATTTTCCAACTCCCAAAACTGCTGATGCCGTAAGATCCTTTGTGGGCTTAGCAGGTTTTTATAGATCTTTCATTGCCAATTTTTCTTCCATAGCTGCTCCTCTAACTGAGTTGCTTAAGAAAGATGCTCCTTTCATTTGGACCTTCCATCAAGAAAGAGCATTCCAAACTCTAAAAGAAAAGCTAACATCTGCTCCAATTTTGAAATTTCCAGATTTTTCTAAGCCCTTCTATCTGACAACTGATGCTAGTTCTATTGGCATAGGTGCCGTACTAGCTCAGAAGACTGATGGCAAGTACAACGCAGTTGCATTTGCTAGCTGAGTCCTTACGAAGGCTGAACGTAATTATACAGTAACTGAGCAAGAAGCTTTAGCAATAGTATGGTCTTCAAAGCACTTCTGAGACATTATTTATCAGCACTCTGTTCATGTCTTGACAGACCACGCTCCACTGATACCTTTATTCCAGAACAAACAACCTACTGGAAGGTTAGCGAGATGGACCTTGACTATCCAAGAGTTCAATCCTACCTTTGAACACTTACCTGGCAAGTCAAATGTAGTCGCAGATGCCTTATCGGGACATGTTAGTATAGTAACTGCAGACTCTCCATTTACTGCCGAGGATGTAAAGAATGCTCAGTGAACAGATCCCATGTGGTCTGGTGTGATTCGATTCCTGCTCCAGGAAGATCTTATTCTGACTGTGAAGCCACCAGCACCCATCAGTGACTTTGTCATGAACCAAGAATTACTGTATCGAACAGCAGAAGGGTATACCAGTTAGTAATTCCACAGTCACTAGTGAATGTAGCCTTACAGCTAGTTCACGATGTACCATGTGTTGCGCACCCTGGTATGGATCGTTCAGTAAAACAAGCCAGATTGAAATACTTTTGGCCTCGTATGGCAACTGATATTTCTGAGTATGTTAAGAAATGCAGTGTCTGCATGCAACATAAAGTTAATGCTAATGGTCCTAATCCAATCCAAATGTATCCAACTGTGCATTATCTGCAGGCTTACCATATTAAGTCCCTAGTAACAGATAATGGAGGTGAATTCTGTAATGAGATTCTTGAAAATTTGTGTACCTTGTACAAGATCTCTCAATCCACCATTGTTCCTCATCATCCTGCTAGCAATGGGTTAGCGGAAGGAACCAATAAGAAAGTACTTGTTGTCTTGAGAGCCACTGTCAATCCCAACAGTGAAACTTGGGATGAAGTTATACCTGATGTGCAGTGTGCTATAAATTCTGCTTACGATGTTTCTATAGGTGACACTCCACATTATGTATTGTACGGTGTAGATAAACACTTGCCTTATGAGTTGCTATATTCTAATCCAAAACCAAATTACAACTTTGATGATTTCATAGCAACTCGTACCAGCTTAGCTCAAAGCATCTTTAGAAGAATCCGTGAACCACTTCATAAATCAACAGCAGAATTTACAACACTCGAGCAAAGCCGTCCAAAATCAAAGTAGGTTCGAGAGTTATGCTGACTAACTTTAACAAAACGTCTGCAATGCCTAAGCTTGATCAAAAGTTTGTTGGTCCTTATCGAGTAGTTGAACATATCACTGGCAATAAGTATAAGGTTAGAGAAATGAGTACTGGTCAGTATAAAGAATCGCATTTAGATCATGTGAAGTTAGTATGTGATGATAATGATGTTCCAACCCAGACTAATGTGACAGACTCTGACAATCCTCCTGATCCTGTACTCTATACCTCTGAGACTCAGTCAGATGATCAACCTGAATGTCGTTATTCCCTACATACACGACAGGTATTGATAAATCCTCAAGTATCATTTGTAACTACCAATTCAGATTTGCCTCAAATACAGCATGAATTAGCCAGTGCAACAGAGTTTGATCCTCCCAGAGATGACACCCATTCTGCATATGTCAATCTCACCCTAGCAGAGTTGGGATTAAATGTAAATAACCTGTATAGATGAATAATTACAGTATCAACTTATTAATATTCAAGAATTTTTTTTGTGTGTTCACATTCTCTCCGAATTCTGAGAGTTAACAGTCTAGATTTGAGTGCACCGAATCTGCCTTTCTGTTAAACACTTCTTTCTTTGCATATATTTCTTCCTCAGAATCCGTAGATCACATGAATACAGATCGATTGATCAAATTTTTTTTATCACTTCTACTGTGTAATCCCAATGTTGAGTTTCATTCTATGAGTTGTGCTATATCATACCTTGTAATGCATTACAGTTTCATTACAGTAAGTTTCATTATAGTCAATTATGTAAGCTTCCATTCCAATATTCTCCTTATGTTATAATGTTCAATTGTTGTGTACTTTGACATTGTATAGAATCAGCCCAAGCCATACACCTGCCGTCTCTAGCTTGTATTAGCTGTGTGTCGGGACAACATACGTTAGCGTCGCCGAGCTCTCAGTAGTACCAGTTACCAGTAACCAGTTGCCAGTAGATGACTCACTACCAACTGTCTGTGTGAATCACTGACTGTTATTCACGTTGCTGCTGACCATAGCATGTTTTTGAACACCGCTCACCCTCTAGGCAGTGGTGGGTCAGTCTGAAATAGAGAGCAGAGAGGGGCAGGGTGGCTGATGGTGCTTCCCATACTTTCCATTATAATTATACGTGAGTGTTTTTACCCTATCCACGTTATCGAATCCACATGACAGTTGTCCCTGTTTACCTAGTACTAAGTAGGTATCTGGGTGTTAAGTGACTGATGCGAGTCGCATCCTAGAGAACAACATTAAAGGGCCCTAATGTAGATAAGACAGTCCCTGATGATGCACTTGATTTTGGGGGGGGGGGTTATCCTGAACAAAAAATCTTATTTTATCTTATCCTCCCACCTCTCTTTCAGCTAGAACCTATGTATGTCTTCCTTTTATTGGTGTATTCAGCCTGTATCATCCAACCTCGCATTGCTCGCTCATCCTGGTTTTTCTTCACTGTTCTGATTTTAAAACACCTGCCAGCTAATTTTGATTTCATAAGAATGTTACTCTTCGCTGCTTCTTCATCGTTGTCGCCAGATCCCAGCTTCACCACTAGCAGTCTTTCTGGAGGTATTCGTGTTATGTTTGCCCTGATTTACCCCTGCTAACTTTCGTAGGCCTACCACACAGCAATACTTTTAAAACCGCAGGATTTTATGAGTTTATTTTATTCCCACCTTAGATTATAGAATACTCCAACCCGTATTTCACTTCAATTAATTGGACTTTTCTTTTACTAAAGACTGTACTTTGTACTGGGTTAATAACTCAGGATAATCACTATTAACCCTGAGGGTTTGTAACTCTCAGGATAACCATTATTAGCTCAGAGAGCTTAGCAGCTCAGGATGACCACTTGGGTCCTTTGGTCTTCTTCCCAGGATGCGACCCACAACAGTCAACTAACACCCAAATACCCAATGGAAATAAGGACCCCAGTCGAAATATGGGGTGGTCCTAAGTAATTTACACATGTTACTAGATATAATATTTGTTCTTATGTGCACATGTACCTGAATAATTTACTCATGTACTTGCTACTAGAGCACAGGGGCAAGAGGTGAAAAGAAACCTGTCTAACGTTTCCACCAGTGCTGGCATTGAACCCGGGTGCCTCAGATGTAAGCCGAATCGCTACCATTTAATTCACGAGCCCTGAGTATGTGAGAGAGAGAGAGAGAGAGAGAGAGAGATCGTACACATGCGCACTGATTTGCTGCAGCAAGATTGTTTCCCGCCACACTGCCTTCCTGAAGTTTCTCTCGGCTTCTCAGGTTGTGCCGATAATACACTCAACCTTGCTACGCTGGTCCAAACTATACAATAAAACCTGAATAAATGGCAAAATATTACTAACCTGATGGTGATCATGTGACCAGGAGGCGGCTATCTGCAGGTCCAGTTGTAGTGAGGATGTGACGGAGGAGTCCAAGACCGTGTGTGGCATCACATTATTTATAAGATTGTTTAAGGCTGTGTGTGTGATCTCCCTGCCCACCTGACCCAGGATAACCCCTGCTCCATCTTGCTGGTGGTTTTCCCATTCCTGGCTCACAATGTCACTGTCGCCAGGTGAGATCATGCTTATGACGTTTGCAAGGTCTTTCTAACACAACACTATAAGATATTTTTGCCAAATTTCTAGTCAATGTTTCGTTTCTTAACATCACAGATTGAGCAGAAGTTAAATTTACACTGAGTAATTTTAAAGGTGATAACCTCGCAGGTGGTGCTGAAAGCGAGAGTGAGAAGGGCCTCCCCCGTGGTATAGTGTGAAGGAGCTAAGTGGTGTGTGTTACCCCTCTGGCTGCCTCCACAACACTGGTGCGCGGGTTACCGTGCACCACACTCACACTCGGCCCTCTCAGACTCCCACATGTTGCATCACGTTTACATTTCCATCTGCTAGCTGTTATGAATGATTCTTTGAAGACAAATACGAGATAAAAAATTTTGTTTTCACACCTCTTAGGGGTGCCCTCGAAATTCTGCGCTAATGAATCCTTACCTCAGTCCACCCCATCTTAGACAGCTTCACCTTATCTTAATAAGGTTTGGTGATGAGTGTTATCATTTTTATTTTGCATCACCTTCCTCGAGTGAGGAAGTACTTCCAAGCGATACCGGGAGGGAAATATCTTATGGCCAGCTCTTCATTATGTCTTCAGTTTATACCACATTATTTTTTTTAATCAGAAGGAAGCGCTAATCCTGCTGAAATCATAGCGCTTGGGGAATGGGAGACATTCAGGTTCGATCCAAGGAAAGAGAAGCTAAATTTAGTTCCTTGGATTAAAAGCTCCTCAATTGCCTTCCTTGAGGCACCTTGGATTATAATTATCACGGAGAGCGCTAAACCCGTTGGATTTTACAGCGCATGTGGGGGGGATGGAAGGTATCCACACAATTCAGGGAACCGGGGCACAGATCCAATTCCCTAGATCAACAGCCCCTCACCAGCGTCAAGGAACCTCCCTTGAAGAGAGAGGCACCTTGGAAATTACCTTCATCGAACACGTATAATTGTTTCATTATTAATGTTTAAGTTTCTGGTCCATGGTTATAACTTTCTGTTGGTTTATAATCTTGATTTCAGTTCTTGGTAACCTCAGGTATGCATAAACACATATAAATGATCTAAAATATATATTAAAAACGTATAAATATAAATTATATTAAAGGTACGTATAAACATTCTTTGAACAGGCAGAAAGACGAGTATCGCTGAGAAAATGTAGTTAATAAATTTGTATTCCTTAATACTTGAGCTGTCATCTATCTGGAGAGAGCTCAGTATTGACTGGGCTGAGTGCTCGACATGTGTTTCCGGAGTATTCCGTTTGTATAGTCTCGTATCTGGTTCCTGAGTTGCTCGAGACCTGTATGCTTGTGTTGCAGCACCTGGTTCCTCTCCTGCAGCTTCTCCAGCTGTTGCTGCAGCTTAGATAACTGTTGGCGGTTTCTTATTCGATACTGCCGCGAAGCCTCGTTGTTGAGGTCTCGGATTCGCTGGTACTTCTCTTCTTCTGTCAGTGTGTTGTATTGTACCCGGGCTCGTCTCTGGCGGGGTTTGGAGCCCTCATCCCCGCTGGCACTGTCGCTCTGGGAATAAGCAGGGCTGGCTACCCCCAACTCTTCTGGTGGTGGGTAGGGGCACTGCATATTTGGCAGCACCAGGGAACAGGTGGGCACCTGTGGTTCGTTGCGAGTCCGCCTGGAACTTTTCCTATCCTTATTTCTTATGCGGGTCTCTTCTTGTGGCTTTAATGGCGTCAGCCCCCCAGGAAAATCGGTCACACCACCTCCACTCAGCATTTCGTTAGGGTCCATGTTATCTAGATCCTGTAAGTAAAATATAATACGGCTGTTTTTTACAAGGTATACGATGTGTTGAAAAAAACATTGATCTCATAAGTTAATTTGGTTCACTCTGCACCTGCTTGTGCAAACTGTCCTGAGGTTAAGTAAAAACTAAGCTTTAAATCATTTTAAAATTTCAGGTACTTATAAAGACAATTTTTTTAAACTGTTATATTGGTCTCATTAAATACGTGAATATTGTGGGCACATAAGTGAAACATTATGGAGCTTTCTTACGATAATTCATCAAAGCCAATTATTAAAACTCATTTCTAATGTGGGTCCCTTCTACAATAGATATTTTTATAATTCGTAAGTCAGCCCCTTCCATTCCCAAGTTTTCTATCTTTCACTCAGTCCTACTGTGTCGAACACACTCGCTTCAAAACGTTTATATTGGTCTACCTCGTTCTCACCCGTCTCTTAGTTACCCCCTTCAAGAGGGTGTCTTTATGCTGGTGAAGAGAATTCAGCCAAGGAATTAGAGTTATTCAACCCTTCCTTGGATCAAACCTAATAACCATCTATTTCCCAAACACTTTAAAGTCCCTTCTAAAGGAATCTAATAATAATAATAATAATAATAATAATAATAATATCTCTAATTTCAGGTAAGATAAAGCAAGACCTACCAGGGAGTCATCTGACCACAGAGACATGGCGTTCAAATCCTGGTTGATGTTGGCAACTGATAGATCCATTTCTCCTACAGGAAGGTCTTTTTCCGGCAGTATTCCGTTGATCATCTCCTCCAGGTCCGGGGACAAGCCTCCTAGGGTATCATAAGAGGTAGCCTGTTCCATCACCGTCGACCGTGGATCAAGGTACTGTTCCTCCGTCATGGCTGGGGCCAAACTAATGCCGAAATAAGGGTCATTAGCAATAAATGTTTCCTGGGCCACACCTTTAGTTCCACACGCGTCGTAATATGAAGCCAATTCCGAGAACATTGAATGATCATCCATGTTCACACAATGAGTAAATACAATCTTCTAGTATCTATAACAGCTGTGGAAATAGTTGTAAGCTCAAGTGTACTGCTGCACGGTAGAGCGAGGAATGGTTGACCGAGGGCAGGACACAGTATATATATTGCACCTTTGTTGCATCATGTTGTGGCTCTGGGTTAGAAAACGTTTACTGTCGGAAGCAGTGTCGTATAATATTGTGATGGAATAATGACAAATTTGATCTTATTTCTGTATAACAAATTATCTTGAGTGTTAATTTAAGTATAAGAAAAGTTTTATGAATTATCGTAAAGGTTAACACTATTACTACACCTGAACGTTTCTTGCTAAAGTACAGTCTCACGCTGACAGACATGGTCTTCACAGAGCTGCCAGACGTATGTACCCAGTACTGCTTCACAGAGCTGCCAGACGTAACACGGAGTTATTACACACGGTGTACCAATTACAAAATGAATCTTTGCTTACCTATATCATCTTGACATTTGTATATAAAGAAATAATCAACAACGAATGAACTTGACGAATTTGCAAGTTGCATAACCTCGACGGCAAGACTGGTGGTGGCAGGAACTGGAAGTGACCCTACGTGCGTGAACAAGATTTGTGACGTGTTATCCTAGACGCTTGCGTATATCTTCACCAAATTTACCGTATATACGTGATAACGTGGATGCATGTGTAAGTGTTGTGTGACTCACGGGCACCGTACACGATCGTTTAGGTCTCGATGGTGACGTTCGGCTATTTTTGGTACTCAATTTTCCTCCATCTCTTTCTCTCCTTAAAATAATAATAATAACAATAATAATTTCTCAATTTATCATTAATTTATAGCATAGTTTATTTCATCACTGACAAAATTAATCTATATAGAATAATAATAATAATAATAATAATAATAATAATAATAATAATAATAATAATCTTTATTTCTACAAATACATTATGCAGTTTTGACATCAATGACGTACTATATAGAAAGCCTCTGGTTATGTAGACCATTTCGGGCAACTTAGGTTAAACTTGTCCCCCAGAATGCTACCCACACCAATTAGCTAACACACAGGTACCTACTTGCTGCTAGGTGAACAGGGACAGCAGGTGTAAGGGAACGCCCAATGTTTCCACCCGTATCGGGGATCGAACCACGGACACTTAGTTTGTGAGCTGAGTGCGTTACCAACCGAGTCACAATTCTTGCTTTATTCACAAAATTTTTGCTTTAATCACATAATTTTCCTTTATATACACAATTCTTGCTTTATTCACACAACTCGTAGTTTATTCACACAGTTCTTTCTTTATTTAGTATATGACCCTGTCTCTGTCTTTGTAACTGACATCTCCATACCAACCGCACTGTCAGAAATATAGTCTAGCCTTAGTCTACCAGTAACAAGAGAGTAACAGTTAAAGTCACACTGTGTGCGACCGTAGTTCACACAATCTTAAGAGTAACAAGTATAACAAGCAGTTCAGTTTGTTAAGTGGAAGCATGGACACGGGGGTCGTCCCACAGTTACTAAAAACAACAGACATAGCCCCACTCCACAAAGGGGGCAGTAAAGCAACAGCAAAGAACTACAGACCAATAGCACTAACATCCCATATCATAAAAATCTTTGAAAGGGTCCTAAGAAGCAAGATCACCACCCATCTAGAAACCCATCAGTTACACAACCCAGGGCAACATGGGTTTAGAACAGGTCGCTCCTGTCTGTCTCAACTATTGGATCACTACGACAAGGTCCTAAATGCACTAGAAGACAAAAAGAATGCAGATGTAATATATACAGACTTTGCAAAAGCCTTCGACAAGTGTGACCATGGCGTAATAGCGCACAAAATGCGTGCTAAAGGAATAACAGGAAAAGTCGGTCGATGGATCTATAATTTCCTCACTAACAGAACACAGAGAGTAGTCGTTAACAGAGTAAAGTCCGAGGCAGCTACGGTGAAAAGCTCTGTTCCACAAGGCACAGTACTCGCTCCCATCTTGTTCCTCATCCTCATATCCGACATAGACAAGGATGTCAGCCACAGCACCGTGTCTTCCTTTGCAGATGACACCCGAATCTGCATGACAGTGTCTTCCATTGCAGACACTGCAAGGCTCCAGGCGGACATCAACCAAATCTTTCAGTGGGCTGCAGAAAACAATATGAAGTTCAACGATGAGAAATTTCAATACTCAGATATGGTAAACATGAGGAAATTAAATCTTCATCAGAGTACAAAACAAATTCTGGCCACAAAATAGAGCGAAACACCAACGTCAAAGACCTGGGAGTGATCATGTCGGAGGATCTCACCTTCAAGGACCATAACATTGTACAAATCGCATCTGCTAGAAAAATGACAGGATGGATAATGAGAACCTTCAAAACTAGGGAGGCCAAGCCCATGATGACACTCTTCAGGTCACTTGTTCTATCTAGGCTGGAATATTGCTGCACACTAACAGCACCTTTCAAGGCAGGTGAAATTGTCGACCTAGAAAATGTACAGAGAACTTTCACGGCGCGCATAACGGAGATAAAACACCTCAATTACTGGGAGCGCTTGAGGTTCCTAAACCTGTATTCCCTGGAACGCAGGAGGGAGAGATACATGATTATATACACCTGGAAAATCCTAGAAGGACTAGTACCGAACTTGCACACGAAAATCACTCACTACGAAAGCAAAAGACTTGGCAGACGATGCACCATCCCCCAATGAAAAGCAGGGGTGTCACTAGCACGTTAAGAGACCATACAATAAGTGTCAGGGGCCCGAGACTGTTCAACTGCCTCCCAGCACACATAAGGGGGATTACCAACAGACCCCTGGCAGTCTTCAAGCTGGCACTGGACAAGCACCTAAAGTCAGTTCCGGATCAGCCGGGCTGTGGCTCGTACGTTGGTTTGCGTGCAGCCAGCAGCAACAGCCTGGTTGATCAGGCTCTGATCCACCAGGAGGCCTGGTCACAGACCGGGCCGCGGGGGCGTTGACCCCCGGAACTCTCTCCAGGTAAACTCCAGGTAATACATGTCTTTATTGTAGTATCATCAGGCTGGTTTGTGATAACAGCACTTCTCGCTTTCCCTCTGTCAGGGTTGAAGGAAGCCATCATCGTAGTCTGTGTGATAGTATTCTTTGTCCTAAGGTCATGTATGTGTTACAGAACACTGATTTTAGAAAGTAATCGAAGATGGGAAATGTGCATGATTAGTTTCTTGGGAGGACAGGTGGGCTTAGTGATATCAAAAGTTGCTATGTGCCAAGGTAGTGGAAAATGCTGTTAGTTTCCTAACATGATACAGTTCATGTGGCTGTTATTTTTATATATTTTGATTCACTTGTCCCATGAATTACATATTCTAGTAATTTATTAGAGACTAACATTGTTATACTCACCAGGCAGCAGTTTCAGTCCTATCATGACATTGGTTTTACCTATTCTATCAGCAACACTTGGTACACTCAATTCTTTCCTCATATTTAGTATTTTGGTAGTTATAGTACAGCCCAGAATAATTCTCAGGGCTTCAGTTTTGTTTTGATTTTGTCTTTATCATTGGTTGTACTGTGTAGCGGGACTAAAGCTGCGTATACTACTCTTATCACTGATCTTATGTACGCTAAGTACATCATTTTGACAATTTTAACATTTGCACCATACTTGTTATTATACTTTACAACAGTTCTGAGAGCTTTAAGTCCGTCATTACAGTGTTGGTTAATTTTCTTCACAGAAATTAGCGTACATGGCACAGTAATACCTAGATATTTACAAGAGGTCACGTACTAGACCTGCTATTGACCTATAATTTTGCTGATCCACTTTTACAGTTACCATTGTGTCTGTAAACACTGGTCTTTTTTAGAAAAATTATAAGACCAAGATTATCACAGGCTGCCTGCATATGATGGCTCAGTGTGGTTTGCATTTCCCGAAAAGTTTTAGTATATGCAAAAATAACGTCAGCATAACGATCTGTGATATTGCTGGGGGTATCCGATATAGATTTAAGTAGGACATTGATTAATATATTGAACAGTGTAGGACTTAATACACCGCCTTGAGGAGTGTCATGTTGTATTTCTTTAGTTTCACTTTTCTATCCCTAAAACAACTCAGCAGATTTCCTGTTAGTGAGATAACCAAGATTTCATTGTAGAAGTAGACCATTGTATCCATCTTCACTAATTCATGCAAAATAACTTCCCTGTTTGCAACATCGAAAGCATTTTTAGATATCAGGAAGAGTCGTGTATTTGTGCCTAGCGTCCCCATGTACAGTTAAAAATGTTGCGACAGTTTGGTATACATCTGGTGTGTATGTAAATGCATTAATATTAGGAGATATATATTGTTTTACTCTGTTCAATAATCTGTTAAGCATAGTCCTTTCAAATGTTTTACGCAGAGAGCTAGTCATGTTAATTAGGTTTGGGAATTGGTACAATAATACTATTGATTCATGAGGAAGGTAACTGACCCATAGCATAACTCATATTGTACAGTTCTAACAGTAGGTTACCAGGTACACGTCTCAGTAATCTAGTGATGTCATAGGTAATATCGTCCTCCCCAGGGGCAGTGGCTTCGCTCCTGGTGAGGGCAGCATCTAGTTCATATTCGGTGTGTAGGATATCACGCTCATTATGCTGTTTGTTTAACATAAATTGAACGAAATTACATCTATCATTGAACTTTCTAAGTTTTCCCTGATATATAGTGGTAACATATTATAGCTAGAGGCTTGTGCTCATCTCCAAATCAACTCATTTGTGGGTTCGGGTGTGCAATTTTTCTTTACTGTTTTTTTTTTATTTTTCAAATTGTTTTATTAATACCCTTTTTTGCTCTAGTCAGGGGAGTGTATTGATTGAGTCCACTAACATAATTTTCCCCAGCCATTTTGGCGAAGCTCATCTATTCTTTTCCTTACCAAAAAGTGGAGTATAAAGATGCCCAAAGTGTTCTTCCACGCGGGAAGGTGTCTATTGACGCAGGTTCTTCTCGGGTTAAGGTTCCTGTTAATGACGTCACGCATTCAGGTATACGTGCTTGTGCTCTTAATAATAAGGAAGATCATCTCTAATACCATGATCCCAAGTATATTCACTTTTATTTTGTATGATCTTAGTATATACAGCTAGTGTGTAGTGTCTTATTTTGTTGTTTTAGTATATATCTCTAGTGCCTAGGTCGGGGAACCGGAGTAAATTACCCCAAATGGGGTAAAAATGAAAATTTCGGGGGTAATAGAGGCTCAATAAACATAAATAAAATTGCACAAAAATTTATTATTTAATAAGCGAGGCAAATTGTGAAAGTAATATTTTTTTTAAACAAATAATTTTTAATTTCTTCAAGTTTCTCTAAAACCTGAAAAGAAAATATTTTCAATGAAATTCTTTAATAGTTTCCTAATGAGATTTTTGTTAAATTTGTCTGCTATTATTTTTTATTTCATGTATTTTTTTCCATATTTTGTTAATTTTGTTTTACTTTTAAAGTTGCTCTATCGCGTATAATACACACTTTTCGTCTTGTATGACTGTATTCTTCATACAAATGGATTCAATAAACTATTTTGATTTTGAATGCTCCTTGTGTTTTCCGGATTCAAGTCTAGCGGGGAATTTCGCTGTACACAATTTGTTTTGGGATAATACCCCCCCAAAAAAGTTGGCCAACCTCTGCGTCTAGTGTGTGATATATACGTGGCGTGTGTCGTCATAAAAGTATTCCATGAAGTGTTCTATAACTGATACCGTGGAAATAAACAGTCTTAATACTTTCAGAATATTTAATAATAAAACAAACCTTTATGATGAGTATGTTGTTTGAGTCATTGTAAGAGTCAGGTGCGTTCAGTGTTGATAAAGAATCATAGTCACAGCTTAACTTAAGTGCTGTTAACAAGGTGAACAAGTCAGTTTGTGTTATAAAGAGATGGGATACTGACAGCATTTTGGTAAACTTTAACTCTGCAAGGCTAAATGAACACGTGTGTAACTTATAAGACATTTATTGCGGCTATGTTTCACTCAATTTTTAAGAGGAGATATTTTGCCCACCCAGGGCTTTTTATATTCCGGTGAGCGAAATATATCCTAATAAAAATATTCTAGCTGCAGGAGTCTCATTTAAATATTTATAGTTATTATATAGCACGTCTGGATCCAAAAATTAGGCTTATTTTTATACTTAAATAAATAACCTCGGCATTTATAAATTAATTAGTGTAGAATTTAACCATACAAGATGCGATAAGAATTTGAAGTCAGGGAAACTGTAAATAAATGCTGGCACTAAGGCGTGGCATTAACATTAAATATATCTTATCTAACAAAAATCTTAAAATTATGCTACAACTCTCAAGCATTGTTGGTAAAACTTAATTTAAACTATGCAGCCCGTATTATATTTTTACAGGGGGACATAAATGTGTTAGAAAATAAGAAGGGATGACAGAGTTAATAATCCCTGTTTCAGGAATTATTTCTTATTAATAAAAATAGAGAGCTCTGGAGCTTGACACTCTGGAACAGCATGTACGAGGAATATATAACTGAAGTGTATACAAAGAACAGAGGTGTAAGTAACCGAAATATGAATATTAAACAATGTTTTCGAGTTGTATAAATTTAGAAATGATATAAATTCAGAAATTATAAATTTAAAAATGATATCAATTTAGAAATGATATAAAGAAACGCTGGTTTAACACTAAAGTTGGCATTGTGAGTTACTACTAAAGTTGTGGATAAAAGAACAATCTGCCAAATAATATGACCGAAGTGAAACTTAAAGTAGCTGCAGAGATGGACGGTAGAGTGAGCAGAGTTGTGTGTACGTTGAGATTACTGCATACTCTCTTGTTCTTAAGATAACTTTCATTTAAGAGAAAATATAAATATTTTACAAACAGTAGTACAAATCTGTACACTAGCTGAGTGTATTATTACATTCATGGGGGAAGCGCCAAACCCGTAGGGGTTATACTGCTCCTGGGAGAATGGAAGACATTCAGGGTCGATTCAAGGGATTGGAGCACAGGTTCAATTCCTTAAATCAAGAGCCCCTAAACAGCATCAGGGAACCTTCCTGGAGGGGGAACTTTGAGGACATATAAATGTATTAGGCATAAAACAGCGGTACATTATACAGTATAGCTTTAACCGAGGATAACCCACTCAAGTCAGTGTGATTATTTCCATTGTTTATTTTCTTTATAATGCACAGAAATATTCGTATGCGTTCACAATTAAATACGCAAGAAAGCAAAACATGTTAATCTGTTCTGAGAAGTACAACTTATTCCTTATTTTAAGATAGGGAAAATATTGGCTGCAGGGCTGAGGTTTCCCAACTGTGCTTTTTCTTTAATAAATGTTTTGAAAATCTTCTTTACTCTATTGAGATTTTCAACTTTGCCTTTGAGCTCTTTATTTTTTTCTTCTAAAAATTTAAGTTCCTCTTGCACATGCTCTCGAAGGTGTTTGACACGCTGACGGTACAAGCGTGAGGCAGCGTTGTTCAGTTCTCGTGCTCTCTTTCTCTTCTCGTCCTTCGTCAAGCTGTTCTCTAGAGTAAGAGTTCCCCGTCGTGGTTTATTGCTGGAAGTAACTGCACCTTCACTGCCTTCAAGAGTACGTCGTCGTTGTCTACAGGACTTGACGTTGTTCTGCCTCCCCTCACTCACCTGCCAGCTGTGTCTACATGACCGAACATCGTTCTGATTGCTTTTAACAGTTCGCCGACGTTGTCTACGTGATCTAGCGCAGTCCTTTCTGCCTTCGGGAGGTCCTCGTTGCTGTCTACAGAACCTGACGCTGTCCTGACTAAAGTTAGATGAGTGTATACTACTGGGAAGGACATGGCCTTCTACAGGAGGTTCCTCCAGGAAGGTAACGATGTCAGGCTGAAGCTGCGTAGTACCCTCCTCACTCAGGTAGCTGCTGATGATGGTGTCCAAGTCCTGCATAGTACACAACGGTAATAATGATAGTTATAGTGATAATATAAAAATATAAAAATGTTACAGTAGAGTCAATACCCCTATAGGGTCCATAGAGAAGAGTTAACAGATATCATTCCTTAAGAAACATAAGGAGGCTGGGAGAGAGGGAAATAGAAAGGGTGACAAAGAAAAGAAATAGGCAGAAAGAGAAAGCGGCTAAAGGAATGTAAGGGATAAGAAATTTAAACATAAGCTAGTTTAATCTAGCTTAAGCCATCCTAAGCTAGCTTAACCTATCCTAACTACCTAAGCTACGCTATCCTAGCGTATTCCCTGGAAGATTCTATACTTAATCGAACCTACGTAAGTCTATAGAATTATTTTTCATATGAAATACTTTCTCGAGTACTATGACTATTAGAAAACTATTCTAAGACCAAAAACAAAAGTTCCTACTGGAAAAAGTATATTTAAAAAATACTGCATGCTCCTGAAAAAAAAAATATAGTCTTAAGAGCAGCCTAATTTTAGTATGAAAAATATGAGCGAAGTTTTAAGACAGAATTGAATGTACCTTTTAATTATAACTTATACATAATTTAATTAAACCTTGTGAATATTCTCTTAACTAATAAAATAATAAATCCTTAAAAAAAACCATGTCCTTAAGTAATAAAACATGTGCCTTAAGTAGTAAAACATGTCCTTAAATAGTAAAACATGTCCTTAAGTAATAAAACATGTCCTTAAGTAGTAAAATATGTCCTTAAGTAGTAAAATATGTCCTTAAGTAGTAAAACATGTCCTTAATAGTAGTAAAACATGTCCTTAAGTAGTAAAACATGTCCTTAAGTAGTAAAACATGTCCTAAGTGTAGTAAAACATGTCCTTAAGTAGTAAAACATGTCCTTAAGTAGTAAAACATGTCCTTAAGTAGTAAAACATGTCCTTAAGTAGTAAAACATGTCCTTAAGTAGTAAAACGTGCCTTAAGTAATAAAACATGTGCCTTAAGTAGTAAAACATGTCCTTAAATAGTAAAACATGTCCTTAAGTAGTAAAATATGTCCTTAAGTAGTAAAACATGTCCTTAAGTAATAAAACATGTCCTTAAGTAGTAAAACGTGCCTTAAGTAATAAAACATGTGCCTTAAGTAGTAAAACGTGCCTAAAGTAATAAAACAAGTCCTTAAGTAATAAAACATGTTCTTAAGTAATAAAACATGTCCTTAGTAGTAAAACATGTCCTTAAGTAATAAAACAAGTCCTTAAGTAATAAAACAAGTCCTTAAGTAATAAAACATGTGCCTTAAGTAATAAAACAAGTCCTTAATAAAACATGTGCCTAAAGTAATAAAACATGTCCTTAAGTAATAAAACATATCCTTAAGTTGTAAAACATGTCCTTAAGTTGTAAAACATGTCCTTAAGTAATAAAACATATCCTTAAGTTGTAAAACATGTCCTTAAGTTGTAAAACATGTCCTTAAGTTGTAAAACATGTCCTTAAGTTGTAAAACATGTCCTTAAGTTGTAAAACATGTCCTTAAGTAGTAAAACATGTCCTTAAGTTGTAAAACGTGTCCTTAAGTAGTAAAACATGTCCTTAAGTTGTAAAACATGTCCTTAAGTAATAAAACATGTCCTTAAGTAATAAAACATGTCCTTAAGTAATAAAACAAGTCCTTAAGTAATAAAACATGTGCCTTAAGTAATAAAACAAGTCCTTAAGTAATAAAACATGTGCCTTAAGTAATAAAACATGTGCCTTAAGTAATAAAACATGTGATTTAAGTAATAAAACATGTGCCTTAAGTAATAAAAAATGTGCCTTAAGTAATAAAACATGTCCTTAAGTAATAAAACATGTGACTTAAGTAATAAAACATGTGCCTTAAGTAATAAAACATATGCCATAAGTAATAAAACATGTCCTTAAGTAATAAAACATGTGCCTTAAGTAATAAAACATATGCCTTAAGTAATAAAACATGTGCCTTAAGTAATAAAACATGTGCCTTAAGTAATAAAACATATACCTTAAGTAATAAAACATGTGCCTTAAGTAATAAAACATGTACCTTAAGTAATAAAACATGTGCCTTAAGTAATAAAACATGTGCCTTAAGTAATAAAACATGTGCCTTAAGTAATAAAACATGTGCCTTAAGTAATAAAACATGTGCCTTAAGTAATAAAAAACATGTGCCTTAAGTAATAAAACATGTGCCTTAAGTAATAAAACATATGCCTTAAGTAATAAAAACATGTGCCTTAAGTAATAAACATGTACCTTAAGTAATAAAACATGTGCCTTAAGTAATAAAAACATGTGCCTTAAGTAATAAAACATGTGCCTTAAGTAATAAAACATGTGCCTTAAGTAATAAAACATGTGCCTTAAGTAATAAAACATATGCCTTAAGTAATAAAACATGTACCTTAAGTAATAAAACATGTGCCTTAAGTAATAAAACATGTACCTTAAGTAATAAAACATGTGCCTTAAGTAATAAAACATGTGCCTTAAGCAATAAAACATGTGCCTTAAGTAATAAAACAATGTGCCTTAAGTAATAAAAACATGTGCCTTAAGTAATAAAACATGTGCCTTAAGTAATAAAACATGTGCCTTAAGCAATAAAACATGTGCCTTAAGTAATAAAACATGTACCTTAAGTAATAAAACATGTGCCTTAAGTAATAAAACATGTGCCTTAAGTAATAAAACATGTGCCTTAAGTAATAAAACATGTGCCTTAAGTAATAAAACATGTGCCTTAAGTAATAAAACATGTGCCTTAAGTAATAAAACATGTGCCTTAAGTAATAAAACATGTACCTTAAGTAATAAAACATGCATCGTAAACATCCTTTTCACCAACATTGGTAAAATAAAGTTAATAAGAGTTATAACATTTATTAAAGCATATTAATATGTGTAGTTTTTAATACCAGGTATGAAGAGAGTATTTAATAGCGGGTATTAACCCAAGGTATTTATTAAGAGGTGTTAATGTAGTCTCTACTAATAGGTATTAATATAGTCTCTGCTCACAGGTATTAGTCTCTGCTAACAGGTATTAATAAGAACATAAGAACATAAGAACGAAGGAACACTGCAGAAGGCCTACTGGCCCATGCGAGGCAGGTCCAAGTCTCCTACCGGCTTAAGCCAAAGCACCCAACCTAACAGGTCAGGTCACATTGACTTAAGGGAGGAACACGGCAACCGACCTGTTAGCACAAGCTATCAGGTCTAACTCACACCCACCCACATCTACTCATGTATTTATCCAACCTATTTTTAAAGCTACACAACGTTCTGGCCTCTATAACGGTACTTGGGAGTTTGTTCCACTCATCCACAACTCTAATACCAAACAGTACTTTCCTATATCCTTCCTGAATCTGAATTTTTCCAACTTAAAACCATTGCTGCGAGTCCTGTCTAGGCTAGATATTTTCAGCACACTATTTACATCCCCTTTATTTATTCCTGTCTTCCACTTATACACCTCAATCATATCCCCCTAATTCTACGTCTTTCCAAGAGAGTGCAGTTTCAGGGCCCTTAGTCTATCCTCATAGGGAAGGTTTCTGATACAGGGATCATCTTTGTCATCCTCCTTTGTACATTTTCCAGAGAATTTATATCCATTCTGTAATACGGTGACCAAAACTGTGCAGCATAATCTAAATGAGGCCTAACCAAGGATGTATAGAGTTGAAGAACAACCTGAGGACTCCTATTATTTATGCTTCTTGATATGAAGCCAAGGATTCTATTAGCTTTATTGCGAACACTTATGCACTGTTGTCTTGGTTTCAGATTACTGCTAACCAGAACTCCTAAATCTTTTTCGCAATCCGTAATATTAAGATCTACATTATTTAGTTTATATGTGGCAATATAAAATAACAAGTATTAAGAGTATATTCTAATAATAGACATTAAGACAGTGTATAACAATAGACATTAAGACAGTGTATAGCAATAGACATTAAGACAGTGTGTAATAGCCAGTATTAAGCTGCATAATAATGTGTATTAAGAGAGTGTATGATAAGACGTATTAAGACAGTGTATAAAAATGTGTATCAAGATAGTAAATATTAAGAGGTATTAAGACAGTGTATAATAAGAGGTATTAAGACAGTGTATAATAAAACCTATTAAGACAGTGTATAATAAAACCTATTAAGACAGTGTATAATAAAAGGTATTAAGATAGTGTATAATAAAGAGGTATTAAGACTGTATAATAAGCGGTATTAAGGGGTAAAAATGCATGAGAGTGCCGCTTCCTAGCTATAAGAAGCAAGGTGAAGTGCAGGTGTGGAGGCTGTCTACTAGTAGCCGACTCACACAAGGAAAAACTTACTCTCGATATTTGACCTACAACATTTGCGTAGGTAAACCTATACGATTTGTGTAGCTCTGCAACACTGTGGCACAGTGATTATAATCATACTGAAATACGGAAGGAAACACTGACTAGGGAAGTGAAAAGTACTGAACTTAAGTTAAATTGTTTATACAGGATCCAAGAGAGACAGGAGAAGCTAAAAGCAATTAATAAAATAGAAATTAATTTTTTTCATATGCCAAAAACAAAGACAAAAAGCACATCTTACTAGTATCGGGCTCCAGACAAGATGGGATGTATACAGATGACAACAAAGAAATGAGTGAGATCCTGAAGTCTCAGTATGACTCTTGTGTTTAGCGAGCCATTAATTAGTCTAAAGATCGACAGTCTAAATGAATTGTTCCTTTAAAATACCCCAAAAAACCCTGTCCAATTAGGGCAAAATTTCTGAAAAAAACCCTAAACTCCACAAACCTTGGGAAAAGCCATTTGACAAAAAGCCCTTTCCCACTCAGCCCCAACCCAGACTCGGGGAAATCATTCTTCAAAAAAGAACGGGCAAAAAAACCTCTTTCGCTCCCTGAAGTAGGGTTTGGAAAGGGGGAGCCTGGGGTGTACACCCCACAGTTCTAAAACAATGGATATTACTACCCCCACCCCCCTAAAGGAGGTAGAAAACAATGGGCAAAGAATTATAGACCAACAGTTCTAAGGGTCCCCACATCAAAAAAAACTTGGGAAAGAGTTCCAAGAACAAGATCCGCCGACCACTTAAAAATCCCCCAAAAAATTTGCAAAATTTTCCAGGGCAAAATGGAAAAAAAATTTAGGTCCCCTCCCCTGCCCTAAAACAACTACTGAAACCCAAAAAGATTGGTTTTTGGACGCACGGGAAAAACAAATTTCAGAGTAGAAATCCACAACCCTTCAAAACCAAAGTTTTATTATGGGTAATAGCCCCCAAAATGTTTCAAAGGACAATTTTAAAAAAATTTGGCAAAAGGGAAATCTTCAATTTTCCCAAACCCAATCGAGCACAAAGAAAAAGGTAAAACAAAGAAGTCGGAGATGGCCCGTAAAAAAAGCTTTTTTTTAAACCCAAAACACAGTACGGCCTCCATCCTTTCCTCATAAATTCACCCTTTTAAAAAAAGATGCAAACCATAGCACCGCTTTCTCTTTTTCTATTTTTTTTTTTTTTTTTCCCAAAAGATGAACAAGAATCGCATGTGATCCACTGAGGAAAAACCCCAGGGGAAAATTTCTCCAAGGGGATAAAAACCCAAAGGGTTTTCCAAATTTGGGAAAAACGGGAAAACAATATAAAAGCCCCGTGAGGAAAAAATTTTCAACTACTCCTTTAAATGGAAAACGGAGGAAATAAAAGCCAGAAAAAAGATCCTACAAAAACTCAAAAAACCATACAATAAGGTGAAAAAGAAAGGTGAAGGACCTTAAAATTATAAGGGTCAGGACCCCCTTTCCCAAGGATCACAAACATTGTAAACCATCAAAAATTTTCGGGGAAAAATGAAGGATGGAAAAAAGAAAAACACCAAAAAAAGGGGAAAGCCATGCCAATGTTGATCCTTTTAAAAAACCTTTTGTTCTTTTCAAAGGGTTGAAATATTGCTGAACACGGGGGCCAGCCCCCCAATTCCAAGGCAGGTAAATTCCAGATCAAAGAAAATGAAAAGAAAAACCTTTACTTTTGGCATAAAATTTTCAGTCAAGCACCAAATTACTGGGAATTTTTGGGAGCATTTTTAAACCTTTTACCCCTGAAGCACAGGCAGGGGAAATACACCCAAAATTATGGGCCCCAGAAAAAAAACCTAGAGACGGCCCAAATCTGTACAAAAAAACCACTCCCTACTAAACAAAGGACTAGGCAAAAACGGAAACAACATACCCCCAATAAAAAACGGGGGCCGCCATGAGTACCTTGGATTTCCCCTGGAAAGTTCCGGGGGTCAACCCCCCGCGGCCCGGCTTTACCAGGCCTCCTGGTGGATCAGACCCCTGGAAAAAACCAGGCTTTTTAAACTGCTGGTTTGCACAAAAACCCCAACGTACAAAGCCACACTGTTAAAACGGCCCCCCCACTATGCATAAGGGGAATTACTAATAGACCCCTGCCCGCCTTCAAGAGGGAGCTGGATAGATACCTAAAAGCAGTACCCGATCAGCTGGGCTGTGGTTCGTACGTTGGACTACATACGTTGGACTCGTGGATCAGGCCCTGATCCATGAGGGTTGCCCGGTCAAGGACTGGGCCTCGGGGGAATTGACTCCCAGAACGCCCTCCAGGTAGGTAGGTATGCAGTAGAGACAGTATTGCTTAATAGCATATAGTGGAGGCTCGATTCTACGTTCGTTAACACGAGATAAATTTGACTAAACAAACCTCTAATGATGGGAGGTCAATCTCTATCCACTGGTGTTGCTCTAGCAGCTGTGAGGCAAGCTGCTTCTCCAAGGGCGCGATGACGGCTCCCTCTACTGCTTCCGCTTGGCGCTGTTCCTCCAGTAACTTGCTGCTGCTGTTTTTTTCGCCAAGCATAGTGGCCTCTTTGGCAGGCACGATGGTATCTCCGCCAGGTATAATTGTTTCTTCGCCAGATATGGCGGTTTCTTCGCCAGGTATTGTGGTTTCCTTGCCAGGCACGGCGGCCTCTTCGCCAGGCACGGGGGCTTCTTCGCCAGGCACGGTAGTATCTTCGCCATGCAAGGTGGTATCTTCACCAGGCAAGGTGGTTGCTTCGCCAAGTACGAGGGAGTCTATTGTGGTAAGATTGGATTCCAATGTTTCACAATCTGTGCGTGATGGATATGCAAATAGTTCGTCTGTGTTTAAACTATGTGTAAATGGGTTACCCTTGGATAATATATCCATAGATAGGATATCCGTAGAGAAGCTAATCATGGTCGTACTGTTCATAGGTCTGCTATCCATGAATATACTATTCAAAAACATGCTATCCGTGGACAGGCTATTCGTAGGGATGCTGTCCATGGATATATTATATGGTGAGTAATCCGTTGATAGGTTAGTCACATGCGTGTTGTCCTTGGACAGGTTCATGAGCTTACTATCCATAGAGAAGCTATTTATATATGTATACTGGATCCTAGGTTATAATGGTACTGTGAGTGAAGTGGTCATTCAATAATACGGTATCCATGATGAGGCTTGTCGATGCTAATTCACTTAAACCTGAAATATCATATGCAAAGATAGAAGAGCCGCTGTCCGTGAAGATCACTCCATCCACAAGTTGCATGTTCGTACGTTGTGCATCTTCCCTAGGATGTACACGTAGCGGAGGATTGAACACTGCTACTGTTGTATACACGTGTTAACACTTTGCAATTTTGTAAGGTGGCTACCCATAGATCAACGTTTCCTGGGTTTATCGTACAATATTTCACTGCGCTGCTCAACACAGAGGGTGTGAGGACGAGCACTCCACTGAAGGTTTAGTTAGGTTATATACAGGATTGGAACAATCAGGCGGGAAGATATCCAAGCTCAAACGTTCGCTGCTTCAATTGTTGCCACCTACTTACGATATTTTTATACATATTTAGTGTATTGTGTCTAGGATATAAACAGCGAGAGGAGTTGTATCTTTCATCTTAGTCTGTATTCAACGATAGAATGTTTTATTTATTATAAGAGTTAAATTATGTTCTTGCTTGTTAGCGATGTTGTAGGCTATAATTAATAATCGGCCAGTCGATTCTATCTTAAATTATTGTTCATGACTCTGCTGAATTTGTTGCAGTTTCACTTAGAATCATCTTAGTTTCTTAATGTACTGTATGCATTATTATTTTATGCTAATGGATCATAAAAACTTTCATATATATTTACTGCAAACTCTGGCAACTATTTTGTGATGGTATTACGTGCTAGTTACGCCAGTCCGTTCAAGTGAGTACTTGATGCTCCTGAAGCTCTTCAGGGAACTGCCGTTATCCTCCCCTTCCTTGGATCGAACCTTAATGCCTCCCACTTTCCAGAGGTTATATGCCCACCTACGGGTTTTGCCCTCCCTTGTAATAAAAAAAAAACTGGCCAGTCTATTTCAAATAAAGTTTCCGACTGTATTCAGACATTGGCCGAGGATTCCTGTCTTCCCCATGTCTAGCTTCATTAATAAGCTAGGCTAGAATTTTATTCTTAAACTGATGTCATTGCTTTGCCAGGATAGATATCAGACTTACATCTGTATAATAATAGTAATAATATTCACGTGATGCGCTAAACCCCTGTGAATTATTACACACAAGAAGGGTGAAGGCTTACTCCGCCGTTTGCTAATCATTCGACAGACACTACTATCACGGTCATATACTAGTAATGTTTTTATTTGTTTTAAATCCACTGCAATCCATTTCCTTAAATGTTTCCCCAATTCCTAATATTTCTTTGTTTTCTTTACACAACTCGAGTTTTTTTTTGTGTGTGTGTGTATAAACTACCCGCTATTTGATATGTAGTCTGCATATATCAACCCTTGTAACTTGTGTTACTGTTTCCTGCATATCTTAACCACTTATTCAGTTTTTTGCCTTTTTTAAATATCACTTCCTCTTGTATAACAAGTTTATAAAAAGTTATCTTTAATTTTATACCCAGTTATTCATATTTTTCTTTACACAACTGCCTATTTGTAACTAGTTTAGATACTGTTCCTTGTTTACTGTGTACAGATATCCACTTTGCTGTAAATCTCTGCAGTTATACCTAGCTTATATGCTGCTCCTTACATTATTGCAGATGACACTACATACGTCTTCTCTCATCCGAGCTCAGTCATGCTAGCCAATACTGTAAATACCGAATTACAGAAAATATCTACCTGGATGAGGACTAACAAACTTACTCTAAACATTGACAAAACCTACTTCATTCAGTTTGGTAATAGAGCTACAGACGTCCCTGTTAACATAATGATAAATGGATTACCTATCACAAAACTCACAGAGGGAAAATTCTTAGGAATCCACCTTGATAATAGACTCAGATTTCAAACACATATACAGCAAATTTCCAAGAAAATTTCCAAGACCGTAGGCATACTATCGAAGATACGGTACTATGTTCCACAGTCAGCCCTCCTGGCCCTATATCACTCACTTATGTACCCCTATCTCACCTATGGAATTTGTGCATGGGGCTCGACAACAATAAACCATCTGAGACCACTAATTACCCAACAAAAGGCTGCAGTCAGAATGATAACAAATTCCCACTACAGCAAACACACTCCACCTGTGGAAAATACTGTATATATTTTCCAGAAATTCAGTATTTATATGTAAATAGATGGCCATACTGCATTTAATAATATTTATGTCATAGAAAACGGAAAGCCTGCGTCTGGGCAGGAGACTCGCCATCTTGGTTTTGAATTGGATACAACTTTGGTGAAATGGGAAGAATTTTTCGTGCTCTAGAGGTTAAAATTGTGTTGACACCTCTCAAATAGGAGGCGAAATTGGTGGATGTGCATTCCTGCATAACTTGAGATATCAGACGACTGGACAAGACAGCTCCAGGAACCTCAGATAAGCTCTCTAGATTTGTGTGTAATTCTGACCAGCATTATTTTCATAGATTTAGTTAGAGTGAGGTTTTCTGAGTATGATACACATTAATCTCCAGTCAAATTGGTGAGTGATATTAAGATATATTTTCCTTCTGTTATGTAATTGTGTATATATATAACAATTTATTATTTTTAATGTACAGTCCACAAATTTATATATTTACCAGTATTCCTGGTGTATGTATATTTCATTTAATTAATAGGTCCAGAGCAACTTGTGGATATGAAAAGGTAGGTATCAAAGGGGGACATTTTTGCGACCTAGGTGTCCCAAATTCCTACTTGTCTATGTAACATTGATAAATAATAATCTTTGTTATCATTTATTGTTATGTACATAATTAGTTACATTCAGATAAATGCAATTTTCCAAATTTAATTTGCCCGTTGGTCCTTCTTGAACCGGAGTTAATAGTGAAGTCATTTAAATTTGGGTTTAAATTCTTAATAATTAATGTGAAATGACATAAGAGGTGGATGTTAAAGTTCACAAATTTACTTAATGTGTAGTGGATTATAATTATTACAATATTAATTTTGATAAGTCAAGTCTGGCTAAGTTTATATTAATTGTATAATATTAATTTGATAAGACAATTCTGGCCAAGATTTATATCAGTGATGTGTAATTGATAAGAAAAGTGTGTCTAAAGATTATATTGTGTATAATAAATTTGCTATGCCAAATTCTGGCAAGGATTTAATTTAAATTTTTATAATATTAAATTTTGAAAGAGCCAAGTTTGTATTAATGTACATTTAAAATTTATATTACAATTTTTTACATGTAATTGCTGAGCTCAAGTAGCTGGGATTTATTCAAAGGTAGGTTGTGTCAGTGTTATTGATTGGGTTGAATTTAATACATTGCATCATGGCTGAAAATGAGGAAATTGATGTAGAAGACAAGCATATGGAATATAAAGTAAAGAAAGCATCACACAGGCTAGGAAAGTTCAAAGTAACCAAGGCATATAATAAGTGCTTTGGGAAATTAATGAATCAAGAAAACTGTGGGAAAACTGATGATTTAAAATTGTATTTAGATGCTTTAGGTAATAGATATGATTCAAAACAAGTTATATTAACAACAAATATGAAAGGGGATTTGTTAGTAAACTGTGTAGATGGGGACTGAAGTAGATCAGTATTATGAATTAGAGAAAAAGATTTTTTCTTGTAAAAGTCAGGCCTTTTAAAAATTAAAATGTGTAAACCAGGCAGTTAATCAGTCTGCTCCCAACAAATAATAGTTTTTTGCCAAAACTCCCAGAATTATGTTTACCTGTTTTTTAATCCTGGAGAAAAATTGGGAGGAGTTTTGGTCAATTTTTTAAAGTAGCTGTGCTTGACATGAGTGACCCCAGCCTGTGTAACTAAATTATTTTACCTCAAAGGACAGGTAAGAGGAGAATGCTCACATACTCATACAAGCCTTTCCCAATGTAGATGACTCTTACAAGGAAGCAATTGACTTGTTGAAGGTCACTTATGGTAATATAGAACAAAGTAGGTTGGATCTAGTGAATATCATTATTAATTGCTTAGAATCTCCAGTATCTTATTTTCAATTTAAGATTTGACGAGTCACATAGGATATACGTCTCAAATCTGTATAATAAATACAATCTAAGCAATCAAGATGTTATTGAGTGCCATACAGAATAAATAAGTTTACATTTGATGTCATCTCGAACTTATCACCCAAGTATTGGTCTGGGGAACTAAGACTAAGCCTGGCCTACAAAATTAATTGTGCACATTGCAACCTGCTCATAAACTATTTAATCACGCAGTAATAACTCTAGGGTCTGTCAAGTTCGCAAAGGTTAATTTCCAATATAATAATCAAAATTTTCATTTCCTAAAAAGTTGCATAGTGATTCAATGTAGAAAACAGAATAATACCCCACAGTTAAAAATAAGTACCCTCCTACAGAGTACTCTAGTTAAAAGAACATATCAACAATTTTCTGAAGGGTAACCAATTTATCTAAGAATTTGCAATTAATCATTTCCTAATTTTGAGTTGAAATTGAGGCTTACCCAAGAGCAATGTTTGGGAAATCACAATGTAAAGGTTTGTTATGCCAAATTAAATTCTTTTTATAAATGCAAAAAGGAAGACACCAGTATCCTTTAAAGGTCTATATGAAATTTTTGATAATAATGAAATGTTGAAAATCCTGACACAACAGGGGCTAATGAAAAAATTGCTGCTAATGTAAAAAAGGTTTTCTGAATAGCCTACCGTTTTACAGGAAACTTTTAAAAAAAAGGCATAAATAAAAAATTTTAAAGATTATTGGACCAGGGATCCCACGTACTTTCTAAAACGAAATGTCCTTGAGGGCAAAAGTACAGATGGGAGACCCACAATTTTTCGGGTTTTTCTCTCGGATAAAAGGGCTAAATTGTATGCACTGTTTATTTAACGCGGTTTGGGGGCAATGAGAAAAAAACTGAAATGCATAATTGTAGATAGATTTCCAGAAAAAAATACTACATAGGGCTTAGTAAAGCTACAAAAAGATTTTCACATAATGTAATTTAGCACCTTCGGGTAATATGATTCTTAGCACAAAAATATTTTGATAGGTAGTACTATTATCCTCCTTGTAAAAGGGGATGGTAAAGAAATGTGGTGTCACCCTTTTTAAGACTGCAGGGGGCCATTAAAGTATGGTAGGGTTCCCCGTAATAAAATTCATGCTAAGGGAAAATACAAATACCAAACTGTGTGTCTTACTCATGAAATCGTGCCCCAGTAAATTTTTTTCATAGAGGAGGTGTTGAGTGTGCATAAATTTTGGGGAAATTTAAAAGCATTGAATAAATTAAAAGAAAAAGCCAAACATTCTTTTATTAAAGAACAAACCGAGAGATGTAAAATTTGAATCGGGAAAAACTGGGGACGACTTCCGTGGGGACGAACCACCAGAAAATTTCCCACAATTACAGAATGGCATATGGTAATTTTAAAAAGATAAGTAAGATTTCGTTCGTTTTTAACCCCGAGGGTTTTCCACCCAGGGAAAAACCCCAAAAAGTCAGGCGTCATCGAGGACTGTCTAATTAATTTTCCCTTGGGTCCTTAATCTTGCCCCCCGGGTGCGACCCCACCCATCGACTAACACCCATCCTATTTGCTGCAGGTGAACAGGACACCAGGTGTAAGGAAACGTGTCGAATTTTCCACCCCCCGGGGAATCAAACCCCGGGGCCCCCGTGTGTGAAGCGGGACTTACCCCGGGCTCCCGGGGCCACCTTTAAAAGGCCACCCCGCGAACTGGAAGAAAACCAGAATTGTTAACTCCAAAAATAATAATTGCTGAAAAATTTAATTTAAATTTATAGAAGGGTACCTCCTGAGAACCCAAAATTTATGGTCACTATTTGCCACACAGGAGTGAAGAAGATTCTAAGACCACCCCTTGGGGATTGTGTTTAATTTTGTATGCCAGGGTAAAAAAAATTTCCCTATTTTAAATACTGTTTTGATGACAGGTCCGTCGTTGAGGGAAAAATTAGAGATATTTTATTAAATTTCAGGTGAAGCTTTAGCCTTTAGGGCTGGACATAAGAAAAGCTTTCCTAAGATGGGTTTAAAAGGGGGCGCCCGGAAATTTCCCCCTTTTCTTAGGGCCCCTGAGAACCTAGTGACCCACTTACCCCTCTAAAAACCCTTTCGCTTAGGAGTGTATTTTTTGGTTACATCCGTCTTTTTCCTATTTCAGCGACGATAAATGCACACCTTAAACGTATGGAAAGTCCATTGAGAAAGTAATGAGCAAACAATTTTTTTGGGGAAAATTTCCTGGGTGTGACGTCAACGAAGGGGAACGTTAAGATTTAAAGGAGAGGCAAATAAAAAAAGCAAATCAAATATTTTTCTGAGGGAATGGAATAAAATTTCGCCCAAAAATTTAAGGACAAAATAAGAAAAATTTTCCCTAGATGAAGTCCAAAAATTATAATGTTTTGGGTTTTTAATTTTGGGGATAAAAGAGTTTTAATGTTAAAACTAATAATTACAGTATCCCCAATAAATTTAACAAAAGAAATCTGCTTGCTGAATTCCAAATGTTTTGATCCACTAGGTTTAGTGTCACCCCCTTTCATAAAGGGAAATTTTTAATTCAAGAAGCATGGAAACTTAAAGTGCTTGGATGAAATTCTACCTGAGGAATTCATAAAAAGGGGGGGATGAATTAATTGGTGATTTTGAGAAAATTCCCAAAGTTGGGGTTTCCCACCCAGTGGGCCCAAACCAAATGGGAAAAAAAACTCCCCATTTTTGTGAGCTTCAAAATTGGGATTGGACAGTTGCTTACCTTCAATTAATAGTTTATTTCTCTTTTTTGATAAGGGTAAATGTCCCAATTAAACATGTACTTTACCTCAGTTGGAATTTAAAAGCCATTTATGTAGGTGTCAAATTACAATAATAAAAAAATTGCAGGAGATAAATATTAGCAACACTGTAATTTTGGTCTGATAATAGGGATCCTTTTTAATGGATTCGAATGGGAAAAAGTAAAATTGGTACGTAAAAACAAGTCGCTGAAATTAATCAAGCAAGAGAAAAATAATAGTTCGGGTCAGCATATTTAACATTAAACATATACCTGGTGAGGAGAAGCCATGATTTTTTGTCTCGAGGTTTTCCTTTTGCTAAATTTGTAAATGCTGTATCATGGTTAAAGGGCCGAGCTGGTTGGGAAATAAAGCAATTGGCCTTACAAAAGGTGTATATTGCCCTGTTAAATTTCGGACCACCGCTCCCAATATTTTTTCCTTCCCCTTGCCCTTGATAAAAATAGGTATTTTTTTACCCCAAACTAATCAATGTAACTAAGTTGGTGTTTAAATTTCTAAACAAGATGAATATTTCATATAAGTTTTTCACATCCTCTTGAATATTGAATAAAGAGGGTACAAAAAGTTTTTAGATTTTGCCACCGAAGTGGCTAGTTTATTGTGCACCCCATATCCATCCTGTGGACGGTAGCGCGAGAGCATATGGATACACAAAAGGCCTAGGAACTAGGCCCCAAAGGGTTAACAGGAATACATATGGATTTATATCTACATATCTATAGTTCACTTATCTGTTTACAAGCAAATTTGGGAAAAATTTGCTTAGTAAAATCTGGTATCTTATTTTCATTAATAAGATATCTTGACATGTCACATGGGTTTTATTATACTGTCTGTCTCTGTATTCCTCAATAAGTGGACAATTAAGCACATAGTGTTTCAAGAGAGTGACCATATGCCTGATCACATAATTTACATTTAGTTTGATCATCATCTGTGTGGCTCCCAAACTGCCAGAAGTACTTGTAACCAAGCCTAAGCCTGGCCACTACAACATCAGCCCAGTCTGTTCACATTGCAAGTTGCTCCCATAAACATACTTATCTACGTTCATGTTATCAAGTGGGTTATAGATCTACTCAGGCTTCTAACTGCATTCCTATAACAATCATTTTCATTATTTACTTCTCTCCTAATATTATTCCTAATGCTAGACACAGTTAACCAAAGTTATATTCTACATTCTCCTTCTCGATACTCTTCTTGGCTAACATATCAACTTTATCATGAAGGAGTAATCCAATGTGTGATGGGATCCATAGCAATTGTACATTAATTCCTTTGTCCCAATTTTTTAGTATCTATACCTGGCTTCCCCAATGAGCATGTTGTTGGAGTCATTATATGAGTCAAGAGCCTTCAATGATGACATAGAATCAGTAATATGATAGAGTCAAGCTCAGTGTCATAGGTTAGCTTTAGCGCCATTAGGATTGCAAACAATTCAGTTTGCAGTGTAGACGCCCAGTTGTTAATTCTTATGCCTAACTCAACAAATTTATTATCGTTCTTAACTAGGGAGTTTGGGAACAAGAGCAGATGCAGCCCTGCCAGAAAAACTCCTGTTTAGATCCATCAGTGTATATAACTTGTATAACTTGTTACTACCAGCTGGGTGAGAAATTTCTTCTTGAGCAGTTGCTAAAACAAAAATTTTAAAGGGAAGGGATTACTCAATGAGCTTTTTGGGAGGGACTTGAGGTATGTGATATTAAATGAACACATCTTCCAGGGGGGGAAAAATGCCTTGTTTTTGCCTACATGAATTCATGCAGGTTTAAAATTTAATGAAATTGCACTTTTTCAAAATCCTTTTTTAATCTGGTGTATTTACCTCTGACACTTAAATAAGATTCACTGTGACAGTGTCTGGTTCGTTTCTCAACTTCTAATACCGAGTACAGTTTTAAAATTTCAAAATCCTATCACGATACTAGAAATACCAAGCCCCTTCCTCATTTTTAAAACTTTTGTAGATCGGGGAAAGCCAAGAAAACCCTAGAGCTTCATTTTGCATTAACTCCAGGGCGAGAGAATTTCTCTAGCTAATATCAAAAGGGAGCAGCAAATCAATTAAGGGCCAAAAAAGGCTATGTACATCATTCTCACGATTCTCACATTTGCACCATATTTTGGGGTTGTAGCCACAACAGCTTTGAGAGCCCTTTTACCTACTTTACATTTCTTTTTAGTTTTGGGGGATAGTGGATTTGTTAAAAGGGACACTCACCAAGATTTTCGTAATTTTTAACGTAGCTAATGATTTCACCCTGCAAATAGATGGGGGGGGGATGTCGTTTGCTTGTTAAATCTTAGTTTTAGAGAAGATATTTGAGGCCTAGTCGATTAAAAATTTGTTTTAATTTCAAATTAAGAAGGGTATTCATCTCTTAGCCCTTTGTATGGATCAGATACACACATAGCTTATACATATGTTTAGGTGGGGTGGGTAGAGCTTTAGGAGACCTGGATTTACCTGGAGAGATTGGGGGGGTCAACGCCCCCGGGCCGGTCTGGACCAGCCTCCGGTGGATCAGACCTGATAAACCGGGCTGTTGCTGCTGGTGCACGAAAACCAACGTACGAGCCACAGCCCGGCTGATCCGGAATGATTTTAGTGTTTGCCCCAGTGCCACTTGAAACTGCCAGGGTCTGTTGGTAATCCCCCTTATGTGTGCTGGGGGGCAGTTAACATCTCGGGCCCCTGACACTTTTTGATGGTCTCTTAACGTGCTAGTGACCCCCCTTTTTTCATTGGGGGGATGGTGCATCGTCCCCAAGTTTTTGTTTTCGTAGTGAGTGATTTTTCTGTGAAGTTCGGTACTAGCCCCTCAGGATTTCCATTAATAATCTTTACTCTCCCCCCGGGTTTTTCCAGGAATACGGGTTTTTGGGAAACCTCAAGCGCCCCAAAATTGAGGTTTTTTTTATCCCGTTATGCGCGCCGTAAAGTTCCTGTACATTTTCTAGGGCGGGGAATTTTACCTGCCTTGAAAGGTGCTGTTAGGGGCACAAAATTCCACCTAAAAACAAGTGACCTGAAGAGTGTCCCTCATGGGGGTTGGCCTCCCCAGTTTTTTAAGGTTCTCATTATCCATCCTGTCATTTTTTTAGGAATGCGATGATACAATTTTTTGGTCCTTGAAGGTGAGATCCCCACATGATCCCCCAGGGCTTTGACGTTGGTTTTCGCTCTATTTTGTGGCCAGAATTTTTTTTGTACTCGATGAAGATTTAATTTCCTCATTTTTACCATATCGATTTAAATTTAAAAATTTTTCATCGTTGAACTTCTATTGTTTTCTGCAGCCCCCCTAAAGATTTGGTTGATGTCCGCCTGGGGCTTTTCAGTGTCTGCAATGGAAGACACTGTCATCAGATTCGGGTGTCATTGCAAAGGAAACACGTGCTGTTTACCTGGATTTACCTGGGGAAGTTTCGGGGGGCAACGCCCCCGCGGCCCGGGCTGTGAAGCCCCCGGGGCCCTTATTCCTTTTTCACCTTTTTTTCAAAAGGGGGGGTTTTTAAGGGCTTCCCCCAAATTTTTAAAAGGTTTCTTATTCCATTTTTTTTTCAAAAAGGGTCTATTTACGTTTTTTCCCTTAATTTAACCCCCCTGATAACCCCAGTCTTTGCTTTTTTTTTTTTATTTTTCCAGATTTTTTAAAAAGAAATTTAAAACCCCTCTGTTTATAAGATTACTGTAAATACCCTTTTAAAAAAATTCCTTTTGGGTTTTTTAAAAAATTTTGGTTATTCCCCAAATGGACTATTTGGGTTTTTGCAAAAGACAGCACCAGTTCCCTAGGGGCAGCAATTGATGGGGCTTCCTGTTTTAACCTGAAATTGGGGCAATACCCCCCCCGGTTCTACCGTTTTTGGGTTATCACGCCATCCAGGACAGTGTGTGCTGCACCCCAAAACTGGGCACCCGAACGAAGAACGAAACTTTAGACCCCTCGTCCCAAATCATGCAGGCTGCTGGTGATCCTTTTTAATCTGCGCTGGGAGCAGTTGACGTTGACATCCCCAGGCAATTATTTATGCTCATTTATTTACTGAAACAAGCCGTTTTGAAAAAGGTTATATTGAATTTTTGTTTGTATTGAGAAAAATCTTAAGTTTTTTTTCTACTGGATTTGTGTAAACAGTAAGCTCCTTTTGGCAGAACGGTTTAGATAAGCTGCTCCCAGAAGTGTATATGGAAACATGTCCCAACTTTAAATTCAGAATGGGGAGAAATTGGAGGTACCTGTTTCAACACTTCAACCTATCTGCGGGGAATTTATCCTTTGAGATTTTAGTTTTTCTTTAATGAGAGGTTTGCCAGGCTCGCTGATTTCCTGGTAACCGCTTTCGCTTTTGGCCCCTACCCACCCCAACACACGGGTTTGTTTTTGGCAATTGAAATACTTGTTCATTTCTCTTAGCTTCTAACTTTGTCTGGTTTATTGAATTTCAGAAAAAGTCGAATTCGGGGCCCACGTTTGAAACGTGGTTTCCTTTGTGTTGACCCTGTTTTAAACCCCTTTTAAAATTTTTGGGAATATTTTCTTCTTAGTTTGCTGTTGCTTATGCTTTGGGAAGGCCCAAAATTTTCTGGTTTTTTATAATGTGGCACCCCCTCCATCCCCCATATGATTAAGGCTTCAATAAAAATTTTAATGGGCTTAAATAAAGGATACTTTTTCCCTGCTTTTCCCTGGACCTAACACTAAACCCTTAAAGGAAAGAGAGAACATTTGACAGGTATCCTATTAAAGAAATCTAGGGAAGTGAGATTAAATTGATGATGGAAAGAAAAATTGTGAAAGGTTCCATAATAGAGAAATTGGGGCTGTATTTAAAAGACAATGAAATTTAAAGGTGCAGAGGTAGGTTACAAAAAGCTGAATTGGGTGATTATGCTAAACAAAAACCCATCTTACTGCCCAAAACTCATCCCTCTAACAAATTTAATTGTTCTAAATGCCCATAAAAATGTAATGCATGGTGGGGTACAAGATACCTTAAATTGTATTAGGGAAACTTTCTGGATTCCACAAGGACGGCAAAGTGTAAAAAGGGTGATTAAATCTTGTGTAATATGTCGCCGTGTGGATGCTAGATCCTATATGTACCCAGGTCCTCCACCATTGTCAAATAAGCAATTTGAGTCGTTTAGCAACGAACTCTGGCCGGCTGCAGTGTGGAAAATACTGTATATATTTTCCAGAAATTCAGTATTTATATGTAAATAGATGGCCATACTGTATTTAATAATATTTATGTCATAGAATACGGAAAGCCTGCGCCTGGGCAGGAGACTCGCCATCTTGGTTATGAATTGGATACAATGTTGGTGAAATGGGAAGAATTTTTTGTGCTCTAGAGGTTAAAATTGTGTTGACACCTGTCAAATAGAAGGCGAAATTGGTGGATGTGCATTCCTGCATAACTTAAGATATCAGACGACTGGACAAGACAGCTCCAGGAACCTCAGATAAGCTCTCTAGATTTGTGTGTAATTCTGGCCAGCATTATTTTCATAGATTTAGTTAGAGTGAGGTTTTCTGAGTATGATACACATTAATCTCCATTCAAATTGGTGAGTGATATTAAGATATATTTTCCTTCTGTTATGTAATTGTGTATATATATAACTATTTATTATTTTTAATATACAGTCCACAAATTTATGTATTTACCAGTATTCCTGGTGTATGTATATTTCATTTAATTAATAGGTCCAGAGCAACTTGTGGATATGACAGTGGTAGATATCGAAGGGGGACATTTTTGCGACCTAGGTGTCCCAAATTCCTACTTGTCTATGTAACATTGATAAATAATAATTATTTTTGTTATCATTTATTGTTATGTACATAATTAGTTACATTCAGATAAATGCAATTTTCCACACCACCAATATTCAAAACCCTAAACCTACTCACCATACAAAACATCCATACTTATTACTGCACCTATTACATACATAAAACACTTAACTCGGATATAAACCCTCCCCTCAAACGTCTCCTTACCAACCTCAACACTGAGCTTGCTACCATCTGCAGCTCATAAGACTGCCATCCCCACGAGCCCATTTGAGGCGGGGTAGATGGCAGACCAGAGGCCTAGCTTCTCCCTACGAGCCCCGTGAGGGCGGGGAATGTGGCTAGGCCTGGGGACACTTGGTCCCAAAGATGAGGAGGCACTGTACCTCCTCCCATGGGAGACTTAAGTCTCGAGACACTCCCCAGATAGGGAGCCAAGGCCGGGTCACCACTACTTGGAAAAGACCCGGGCCGGGAGAATACCGGCGAATAAAAAAAAAAAAAAAAAAAAAAAAAAAAACCTCAACAGAACACATGGCCATAACACAAGGCACAGATCACTCTTTGATGTTCCTCGTGTGCATCTCACGCTATGCAAAAACTCAATGCTTATAAAAGGCTCTAAAATCTGGAATTCATTACCTGTAAACATAAAAGAAACACTGTTTATAAATTCAAGTCTCTTCTCAAAAATCACTTACTCACCCACAACCAAATAAATACTGAATAATTGTTTTATAAAAATTGTATCTCATAAATGTTTCTCATAATTGTATCTCATAAATGTTTCTCATAATTGTATCTCATAAATGTTTAACCTGATACCCAATCAAACTTTGTTATTTTTTAATTACATTACCCAACAGAATACTCCATTCTACTGAATGCACAGCAATACAGTAAATGATCATATGATCTGTCTTTGTAATACTCATATGTGCTTAATTGTTATCTGTTTACAATAATGTTTTACCACTGAATATATCACTCCTTGGTTAATCTTAAGTTAATTTTAAGCCTGCCCATAATGCTCTGCATACAAGGGGCTTTGGCATGTTGCACTTAACTGTATTCATTTGTACTACTCTGTATCATGTTCAGATTAATAAATAAATAAATAAATAACTGCATTTTGTAAGTCACTGCTCCTTTCATTATTTTTTTACCCAATTATTTACATCTTTGTACAACTCAGCATTTCGTAGCTCGTCTGTATATTAGTTATTTTATAACACACCAAATTTTTAATCATAGTTGTCATTACATTCTATTATATATATTTTACTGCTCATAATTTCGTTACTTTACTTTTTTACTCTGTAATTATTTCTTTTATTTTACCATTTAACTTTTTTAGATTATATTCATGTCTCTGCCATTATTTACTTTACTAAGTACTATCCATGATCTCAACCCTAAGGAAGCCAACTATTTACGAATCATCTGCTTGTATGAGATTACTGTTAAAGTCACCACAATTATTAAATGATGCTTGCTTGGTTTTATTATTTAGGTCTTTAAGGTTATTCCCAAATGTGACTATGTTGGTATGTGGAGTTCTATAGACAGCACCAGTTACCCCCAATAGCAGCAATTGTTATGGGGCACTCATGTTTTAAGCTGTAAGTTGAGCAAATATCTATTCACCGTGTTCATCTCTTGTACGTGTTGAATTTATCACTGCATCTCATTGGAACAGTGTAGTGCAGTGTCAGCTCCATTTTGATCTAGTCTGTACTCAGAACGAAGTAACGAAGATCATCCTAGGATCCCCTCGTACTGCCAATACATGTACACGGACATGACTGTGATACACTAAGTTCATCTGACGCTAGCAGACAGTCA
>NC_069416.1:58713478-58714824 GCF_026875155.1 Cherax quadricarinatus
TGTGGAGTAAGTGAAGCTCTCGCTTCACACACGGAGGCTTGGGTTCAATTCCCGGCAGGTGGAAACATTTGACGCGTTTCCTTACACTCTTGTCCTGTTCCACCTAGCAGCAAATAGGTACCTGGGTGTTAGTTGACTGGTGTGGGTCGCATCTGGGGAACAAGATTGAAGACCCCAATGGAAATAAGTTACAGTCCTCGATGACACACTGACTTTCTTGGGTTATCCAGGTGAAATCTTATCTGTTTTATCTACTTAGCTAGGCCTGTATACATTGTACATGTAGAAATAAATATTTATTATTACTTACATGCAAAGAGTTTAATTCCTTCCTCAGGGGTTAAAGTATTCTTAACTGGTGTTCAACAGGTTAAGGGCCCTTAGTGACCCTCGTGTAGTTGACAGGCTTAAAACCCCAGTGACCAACTTTGACCATTATATTCTTACAAAAATTAGTAAGTAAATTTATTTAGCACAGGTACACGTAAGTACAGTTTATACGTAGATTACCTAGAATAACCAAAAAAGTCAGACAGAGACTTATTTCCATTGGGGATTTATTTCCATTGCTTTTCTAACCCAGGGTAGGGAGGGTTAGCCCAGGATAACTGAATAAAGTCAATGAGTCGTTAAGGACTATCTGTCTTATTTCCATTATGGTCCTTTAGTCTTGTCCCCCAGGATGCAACCTACACCAGTCAACTAACACCCAAATACCTGCTTACTGCTAAGTCAGCAGAGACAGCAGGTATAAGGAAGCATGCTCAATGTTTCCACCCGTGACCAGGATTGAACCCAGACACTCACTGTGTGAACTGAGTGCACTATCAGCTGTATCTTGATGCTGGTGAAGGGTTTCTTTAATCATGGATTTGTACCTATCCTCTACTTGCACTGAACCTGATTACTTCCCATTTCCTTGTATATCTCCTACAATCTTATCACTTCCTCCTGATTATTATTATAATAGTTGCTTGTTTGGAATCATATGGTATTGTAGGTTAAATATTGCTAACACACCACTGCCAGACAATTGAGTATTTACACGTGTGTGTACGAGAGACTACCTGAAGTTCCTGTTCTTAAAGATTAAAGTATTTGTATGTTAAGTATACATTTAGCTTGTTAGTTGTGTATTCAGCATATACAAATGAACCAGAAGTCATAAGACACCAAAGTAGAAAATTTTCTTTGGATTATTAACCTGATGGATTAATGAACCTAGATAACCTAAATAAAGCCAAATGGCATAACCATGCTTACCATCTCCTAAACTAGTGGCACTCATACAGTGTATAGTTTAGCATAGATTTGAAAGCAAATTTTTATTTACCTTTAAAATTAAA
>NC_069416.1:58715324-58800157 GCF_026875155.1 Cherax quadricarinatus
TTGACTCGGGTTTTTTAGCGACCATTATTAGCCCAAAGATCGCAGTCTAAATAAATGTTCATAAATGAGCCTCAAAACCCTGTCAATGAAAGCAAAATTTCTGACATAACCAACCCCACAGACTTTAAAAAAGCCATTGACAACATGCCCATGCACTCAGCCCCAAACCCCAGACTCGGGGAATTTCAGCCCTTCAAAAAGAACTGCAAAAAAAACCTCTTTCGCGTGCCTGAAGAGCTAGGAAGGGGGAGCCTGGGGTTTCCCCATCCCCATTTGCTAAAACAATGGATATCTAGCCCCACTCCAAAAAGGTGGTAGAAAAGCAATACAAAAAATTTAAAGACCAACATTCTAACGTCCCACATCATAAAAATCTTCGAAAAGGGTTCCAAGAAGCAAGATCGCCGACCACTTGAATACCCAACAATTGCTTAATCAGGGCAAAAGATAAAAGTAGGCGCCCCTCCCTCTCACAACTACTGACCATTAGAAAGGGTCTTGGACCACTGGAGGACAAACAAATGAGATGTGTATCACAGACCCTTCGACAAGTATTATTAGGGTTTTATACTCACAAAAGTGTGCTAAAGGACAATTTAAAAAGTGGGCAGATGGATCTTTTTTTTCTAACCAATCGAGCAAAAAGAGTAAGTAAACAATGAACGGAGATGGACGTGAAAAGCTTTGTTCAAAAAACACAGTACTGGCCTCCTCCTGTTCTCATCATTCACCCAAGAAAAAGATGCAAACCATAGACCGCGTCTCTTTTCTTTTTTTTTTTTTTTTTTTTTGGATGATACAAAAATCTGCTGTGATCCACGGGGACACCACGGGAAATTCCAGCGGTATAAACAAGTTTTCCAAGGGGCAAGGGGAAAACAATATGATTTTTTTAGTGAGGAAAAAATTTCAACTATTTCGTTATGGAAAACGGGGGAAAATTTAAAGCCAAAAGGATGTCCTACAAACTCTAACCATACAATATAGTGAAAAAGTAGGGGAAGGCCCCTTGGATTTTAATGTCAGGATCTGCCTTAAAGGGATCACAAAAAAAGGTCACCACCATCTTCGAGGAAAATGATAGGAGGGATAATGAGAACATAAAAAAAAAGGGGATGCCATGCCAAGTTATCCTTTTTAAAACCATTTGTTCCTTAGGGGGTTTAATATTGTTACACTGGCAGCTCCCTTTAAGGCAGGGAAATTTCCCGTCTAGAAAATGTAAAAGAGAACCTTTTCTGTGCTAAAGTTCAGCAAACACCTTTAATTTTTGGGAACTTTTGGAGTCACTTTACCTGACTTTCCTGAAGCAAGGCAGAGATAACTCATAATATGACCTGAAAAAAAAAACTAGAGCGGTCCTAAAAATGTACACAGAAACCAATCCCTACGTAAACAAAGGACTAGGCAGACGGGGACAACATACCCCCCAAAGAAAAACAGGGGGGCCATGAGTCCTGGGAGAGTTCCGGGGTCACGCCCCCGCGGCCCGGTCTGTGACCAGGCCTTTCCGGTGGATCAAGCCTGATCAACCAGGGGTTTTCTGCGGCTTTCACGCAAACCAACGTACGAGCCCCCATGTTCAACGGCCTCCCACTATCAAAAGGGGAATTACAATAGACCCCCCCCCGCCTTCAAGAGGGAGCTGGATAGATACCTAAAAGCCTTTTCCCCTCGCTGGGTTTTGGGTTTGTAGTTTGGGCAATACGTTGGAAAACCGTGGATCCAGGCCCTGATCCATGGGGTTGCCCGGTAAGGGGCTGGGCCCGGGGGGAAATTTCTCCCCGAACGCCCTCCATTTGGTAGGTTCAGTAAAGGGAAATATTGCTTAATCATATATGGAGGCCGATTCTCTTCGTTAAAAAAAGAAAAATTTTACTAAACAAACCTCTAATGATGGGGGTCAACCAACCACTGGGTGTTGCTCTAGCCTGGAGGGAAGCGTTCTCCAAGGGCGCGATGACGGCTCCCCACTGCTTTTCCCCTTTGGGGCTGTTTCCTCCAGTAATTCGCTCTGTTTTTTTCCCAAGCATAGTGGCCTCTTTGGGAGGCACGATGGTATCTCCGCCAGGGATAAATTTTTTCTTCGCCAATATGGGGGTTTTTCCCCAGGTATTGTGGTTTCCTTCCAGGCAAAGGCGGGCCCCTTCGCCAGGCACGGGGGGTTCTTCGCCAGGCACGGTAGTATTTCGCCATGCAAGGGGGTTCTTCACCAGGGAAGGGGGTTGCTTCGCCAAATAGAGGGAGTCTATTGGGTAAATTGGATTTCCCAAGTTTCACAATTGTGCGTGATGGATATGAAATATTCGTCTGTGTTTAAAACTATGTGTAAATGGGTTACCCTTGGATAATATATCCCAAGAAAGGAATCCGAGAGAAGCTAATCATGGTCGTACTGTTCATGGGGCCCGGGCTTTTCCATAAATTATACTATTCAAAAACATCTATCCGGGGACAGGAATTCGTAGGGACCCTGTCCATGGAAAATTTTAAATATGGTAATAATCCGTTGATGGGTTTTAGCCCACAGGGCGGGGTTTTTCCGGGGACGGGTTCATGAGTTTACTATCCATAGGAACCCTTTTTTATATATGTTACGGGTTTCCTAGGTTATAAGGGAAACGGGTGAGTGAAGTGGCCCTTCAATAATAGGGAATCCATGATGAGGCTTGTCGATGCAATTTTCATTTAAAACCCTTTAAATTTAACATATCAAAGAAAAAAAGAGCCGCAGTCCGTAAGATCAATCCACCCAAATTTGAAAGTTCGTACGTTGTGCTCTTCCCTAGGATTACACGTAGCGGGAAAATGAACACGCTACTGTTTTATACACGGTTAACACTTTGCAATTTTGTAAGGTGGCTACCCATAGACAACTTTTTCCCGGGGTTTTTATCGTACAATTTTTCCCTCCCGCTGCTAAAACACAGGGGGGTGTGAGGACGAGCACTCCACTAAAGGGTTTTTGGGTTGGGTTTTAAAATACGTTTGGGAAACAATCAGGGGGGAAAGATTTTTCCAAGCTCAAACGTTCGCTGCTTCAATTTTTGCCACCTACTTACGATATTTTTAAAACATATTTAGTGAAATTTTTGTCTGGGATATAAACAGGGGGAAAGAGTTGTATTTTTCATCTTAGTCTGTATTCAACGATAAAATGTTTTATTTATTATAAGGTTAAATTATTTCTTGCTTTTACGATGTTAGGCTATAATTAAAAAATTTGGGCCGGGTCGTTTCTATTTTAAAATTTAATTGTTAAAGACTCCTGCTGAATTTTTTGCATTTTTCACTTAGAATAAATCTTAGTTTCAAATTTGACTGTATGCATTATTATTTTATGCTAAGGGATCATAAAAACTGTCATTTATATTTACTGAAAAACTCGGAAAACAAATTTTGTAAGGTATTACGTGCTATTTTTACCCCAAATTTCCGTTCAATTGAGTACTTTTTCTCCTAAAGCTTTTCGGGGAACCCCCTTTAATCCCCCCCCTTTCCCTTTGGATGGGAACCCTTTAAAAGCCTCCCACTTCCCGGGGTTTATCCCACCTAGGGTTTTGGGCCCTCCCGAAATTTAAAAAAAAAACTGGCCACCCTTTTTTCAAAAAAATTTTCCCCCGACTGTTTTAAATTTAATTTTAAAATAAAGGGGGTAAGCGCTAAACCCGGAGGATTATCCAGCCCCGGGGGGGGGGGGTTTATTTTGGAACCATTAAAGGCTTAAATTTCCCGGGGAACTGGAGCACAGACCCAAATTCCCTAAATCAAGAGCCCCTCACCAACATAAAGGGAAACCCTTTTCCTTGAGGGGACTGTATTCGAAAAGGGCCGAGGTTTTCCTGTTTTCCCCATGTCTACCCTTCATTAATAACTAGGCTAAAATTTTTTTTTTAAACGAGTCATTGCTTTCCAAGGATAAAAATATCAACTTACATCTGTAAAATAAAAGTAATAATATTCACTTTATGCGCAAAACCCCTGGAAAAAATTACCCCACAAGAAGGGTGAAGGCTTTTACCCCGGGCCGTTTCAAAACTTTCGCCCAGACACTACTACCCACGGTCTTTATAAAGTAAGTTTTTATTTTTTTTAAAAATCCACTGCAATCCATTTCCTTAAATTTTTTCCCCAAATTTTCCTTTAATATTTTTTTGTTTTTTTTACACAATCGATTTTTTTTTTTTGTGTGTGTGTATAAACTACCCCAATTTGATATTAGTCTGCATATATAAACCCCTTTTGTAATTTGTTTTTAACTTTTTTCCTGCATATCTTAACCACTTATTCGGGTTTTTTGCCTTTTTTTAAAAATCATTTCCTCTTGTAAAAACAAGTTTTTTTAAAAAGTTATTTTAATTTTAAAACCCATTTTATTCATTTTTTTTTTACACAACTCCCCTATTTGTAACTATTTTTAGATACTTTTTTCCTTGTTTACTGTGTACAGATTCCACTTTGCTGAAAAATCCCCTGCAGTTATACCTAGCTTATATCCCTTCCCTTACTTTGAAATGACACAAACAAACGTTTTTTCTCTAAACCAAGTCATTCATCTAGCCAAAAAACGAAAAATTACCGAATTACAAAAAATACTACCTGGATGGGGACAAAAAAATTTACTCAAAAACATTGACAAAACCTACTTAAATTCATTTTTGGTAATAGACTCCAGACGTCCCTGTTAAAAATAATGATAAATGGTTTAAATTACCTACACAAAACTCACAGAGGGGAAAAATTTTTGGGAAAACCCCCTTTGAAAAATTTAGACCCCGTTTCCCAAAAAAACACAAATACGGGAAAATTTTTTCCAAAAAAAATTTTTCCAAGACCGTAGGCATACTATCGAAGATACGGTACTATGTTACACAGTCAGCCCTCCTGGCCCTAAAATCACTCCCTTAGGTCCCCTATCTCACCTAGGGAAAATTTGTGAAAGGGGGCCTCAAAACCCAAAAAAACCATTTTTGAACCACAAAATTAAACCCAAAAAAAAGGGGCTGCAGTCAGAATGAAAAAAAATTTCCCCCACTACAGCAAACACACTCCCCCCTTTTGGGGAAAATACGTATATATTTTCCAAAAATTTCAGAAATTTATATGTAAATAGATGGCCAAAACGTTTTTAAAATTTTTATGTCATAGAAAAACGGAAACCTCGTCGGGCAGGAGACCGCCAAATTTTGGGTTTTTAAATTTGGGATACAATTTTTGGTGAAATGGGAAAAATTTTTTTCTGCAAAAAGGGGTTTAAAAATTTGTGTTGAAAAAACCTTTCTCAAATAGGGGGCGAAATTGGGAAATTGCATTCCTGCTAACTTGAGAAAATCAGAGGGACGGGACAAGACAGCTCCGGGAAACCTCAGATAACTCTCAAATTTTTTGTGTTAATTCTGACCAGCATTATTTTCATAGATTTTAATTTAGAGTGAGGTTTTCCCAGTATGATACACTTTAATCCCAGTAAAATTTGGGGTGAGTGATTTTAAGATAAATTTTCCTTCGGTTATGTAATTGTGTAAATAATAACAATTTATTATTTTTAATGAAACATCCAAAAATTTTAAATATATTTTACCCAGTTTTTTCCGGGGGGTGTAGTAAATTTTTTTTAATTAATGGGGCCCCAGACAACTTGTGGTTTATGACAGGGAAATTATCAAAGGGGGACTTTTTGCGACCTGGGTGCCCCAAAATTTCCCCTTCTTGTCTATGAAAAATTGATAAATAATAATCTTTGTTATCATTTTTTTTGTTAGGGTACATAATTAGTTACATTCAGATAAATGAAATTTTTTCCAAAATTTAATTTGCCCTTTGGGCCCCTTCTTGAACCCGGATTTTAATTAGTGAAGTCTTTAAAAATTGGTTAATTACTTAATAATTAAAATGTGAAATGACATAAGGAGGGGGGAAATTTTTAAATTTCACAAATTTTCCCTTAAATTGTATTGGATTTTTAAATTTATTACAATATTAATTTTGATAAGTCAAGTCGGGAAAAAATTTTTAAATTTTAAATTTGGGTAAATTTAAATTTTGATAAAAAATTTCGGGCCAAGATTTATATCAGTGATGTGAAATTTGAAAAAAAAATTGGGGCCAAAGTTTATTTTTGGTGTATAATAAATTTGCTACCCAAAATTTCGGGCAAGGATTTTTTAATTTTTGTATAATTTAAATTTTTTGTTTGAGCCAATTTTGTATTAATGTACTTTTAAAATTTATAAAAAAATTTTTTTACATGTAATTGCTGAGCTCAAGAAACCCGGGATTTTTCAAAGGTGGGGGGGTTGTGTCAGGTTATTGATTGGGGAATTTAATACATTGCCCAGGGCGGGAAAATGAGGAAATTGATGTAGAAGACAAGCATATGGAATATAAAGAAAAAGAAAGCATCACTAAAAGGTTTGGGAAAATTCATGAAACCCAAAGGCATATAAAAAAAGGTTTGGGAATTAATAAAATCAAGAAACTGTAATACTGATGATTTAAAAATTTGTTTTTAAAAGCTTTAGGTAATAGATTACAAAACAAGTTATTTTAAACAAATATGAAGGAAATTTTTTAGAAAACCGTGTAAAGAAAACTGAAGAAAAACATTTTTATGAAAAAGAGAAAAAGATTTCTTGTAAAAGTCAGGGCCCTTTAAAAAAATTAAAAAAGTGTAAACCAGGGAGTTAATCATCTTTCTCCAACAAAAAATATGTCTTTGCCAAAATCCCAGAATTATGTTTTTCCTTTGTTTAATCCTGGAAAAATTGGGGGGAAATTTTTTGGTTTAATTTTTTTAAAGGGACCCTTTCTTGACCTGAGTGACCTAGCCTGTTTAACTAAATTTTTTACCTCAAAGGACAGGGAAAAGGGGATTTCTCACATACCATACAAGCCCCTTTTCCCCAAAGTAATGACCCCTTAAAAAGGAAGACAGTTGACTTGTTTGAAAGGGAAATTTTGGTAAAATAGAACAAAATAGGTTTTGGGTCAGTGAATTTTCATTTTTTAATTTTAAAAACTCCAAAATCATACTTTCAAAAGGTTTACAGGAGTTTTTTAAAATTAAACTGGAAACACTCTCAAAACTTTAAGTAAAAAATAAAAACTGAAGGAATAAACTGGGGTTTTTGATTTCCCTAGTAAAAGAATAAATTAAGCTGTAAAACACTTTAAAGTCTCTCGAACAAATATCCAAGGGTTATTTTTGGTTTTGGAGGAAATAAGACTAAAAGGTTTTACAAGAATTAAATTGGCAGTTGCAGACCACTAACTAACTCATTTTTTAAAAATGCAAACACATAATAACCTGAGGGAAACCCGGTTTAAGTTTTGCAAAGGGGGAAATTATCCCAATAAATAATAAAACAAAATTTTATTTCCTAAAAAGAAATTCATAGGTGCAAAATTTAAGTAGCAAGAACAAAAAATAATTATTCTCCCTAGGTAAGAAGAATAAGTAACCCCCCAAGATAGCCCAGTTAAAAAAAACCATCAGAGAAAAGAGAGATTGGGCTTTTTTTGCAAGGGTACTCATTTAAACTAAGAATTGCAATTTCATACTAAATTTTTGGAATGATGGAAAATTTAAAGATTGGAGGAACTTGAAAAGATGTTTTCAATGTTTAGGGAATCACAATGTAAAGGGTGTTATTTTCCCAAATTAAAATTCTGTTATCAATGTCACAAAAAGGGAAAACCCCCAAGTAATTCCCGTGAAAAAGGGCAATTTTGATAATGTTGATAAAAATATAATGTTGACAATCCCCGACACCCAAAAGTGGCTAATGTAAAAATTTTTCTGGGTAATGTTAATAATGATGGTTTTTCTAAGTAGCCTTACCTTGTTTTCAAGGGAACATTTAAAAAAAAGGGGGAAAAAAAAAAAATTTTTTTTAAAAATTTTAAATGCAATTTTTGGACAAGGGGGCCCAGCGTACTTTCATAAAACGTAAATGTCTTGATGGGGATGAAAAAAACAGATGGGGGATCCCACAACTTTAAAATTATCTGGTTTTTTTCTCGGGTAAAAGGGGCCCAATTTTAAGACACTGTTTTTTTTAACTGTCAGGTGGGCAATAGAAAAAAAACGTTTAATGCATTTAAATTTTAAAAAAGACTTCCCCGAGAAAATATCTACATTTGGGCTTAGTAAAGCCCACAGAAAACCCTTTTACATAATGTAAATTTTCCCCCCTTCTGGGGGAAGTGATGATTCTTAGGCACAAAAATATTTTTTATAGGAAATGACTATTAAGCTTCCTTTTTAAAGGTTGGTAAAAAATTGGTGGGCAAAACCCCCCTTTTAAGACTGCAGGAGCCCTGTAATGTAAAGGGAGGAAATTTCCCCGTAATAATAATTTATGACTAGAGGAAACTACAAAACCATAACTGTGTGTCTTTTCTCATGAAGTTTTGTGCCCCCCGTATAATTCTTTTTTAGAGGATGGTGTTGATTTTGGGTAAATTGTGGGAATTAGAAAAGCATTTGGGAAAAAATGTAAAAAAAAAGTTTCCAAAAAAGATTCTTTTAAATTTAAAAAACAATACCTGAGAGATGTAAAATTTGAAAAACTGACAATACTGGGGACGACTTCCGTGGGGACTGAACCATCCAAATTGCCCACTAATTTTCAAATGGCATATGGATAATTTAAAAGGGTCAGCTCCGCGAACTGAGTAAGAACCAGAAATTTTTAACTCCATAATGATAAAATTTTCTGAGAAATTAAATTTAAAAAATTTATAGAAAGGTACCTCCTGACCCAAACCAAAATTTATGGTCACTATTTTCCCACATCACGGGAGTGAAAAGGATTCTAAGACCACTCCTTTTTAGGGGTTGTGGGTTTTAAATTTTAGTGCCAGGGGTAACAAAAATGGGAACCTAGTTTAAATGAATGTTTGAAAACAGGGCCGTCGTTGGGCGGAAAAAATTTGGAAGATATCTTTTTAAATTTTCAGAGTGAAACATTAAGCCTTTACGGCTGCCCTAAATAAAGCTTTCCCAAGAGTGGGTTTAAAAAAGGGTGACCGGGTTTACCCCTTCTTATGGGCCCGAAAAATCCCAGTTTACCCACTTAGCCCCTGAAAAAAACCCTTTTGCTTTAGGACCCTATTTTTTGGTGCTCCCTCCATCCGTTCCACTTCCCAAACGGGGATAAATGCACACCCTTAAAAAGATGGAAAATCCCCTTGAGTAAAGAAATTTAGCAAAAAAAATTTTATGTGGACAATTTTTCCCGGGGGTGACGTCAACTGAAGAGGAACTGTTAATGACTTTGGAAGGCCCAATAAAATAAAGCAAAATCAAAATGTTTCTGAGGGGGAAAGGAAAAGTAATTCGGGCCAAATTAAAAGGGCAAAAAAAAGTAAAGATTTCCCTGGAGATGAAGTGCCAAAATTATAATGTTTTTTGGGTTTAACTTGGGGTACTGAAAAGAATTTAATTTTAAAAAAAACCCAATAATTAAAGTATGCCCCAAAAAAATTAAATAAAGGAAAACTTTCTTGCTGAAGTTTTCCAAATTTTTGATCCACTAGGTTTATGTCACCCCCTTACTATAAAAAGGGGAATTTAAATTTTTTCAAGAAGCAGGGGAAACCCTTTAAAAAAGGGTTTGGGGGAAATTCTAAACCTTGGAATTCCTTAACAGGTGGGGGAAAGAATTAATTGGTATTAAGAAAAAAATTCCAATGTTTGGGGTTTCCCCCGCCCCGGTGGCCAATCCAAATGGGAAAAAGTACTTTCCAAAATTTTTTTTGATGCTTTTAAAAATTTGGGATATGGAGCAGTTGCTTACCTTCAATGTAATAGTGTTATTTTTTTTTTGTTTTTTGTATAAGGCTAAAGTTTTCCCCAATTAAATCATGTACTTTTCCCCAGTTTTTTGGGAAAAAAAAAGCCATTTTTGTAGGGTCCCAAAATTAAACTAAATTTTAAAAGAAAAAAAGTTGCCGGAGATAAATAATTTGCAAAAACTTTAAAATTTTTTTTGATAAAGAGGAAACCTTAAAAATGGATTCGTAATGGAAACAGTAAAATTGTTTTACGTACAAAACAAGTCCCTTTAAATTAATCAGATTCAAGAGAAGAAAAAAAGTTCGGGTCAGCCCTTGTTTAAAAATTTTTTTTTAAAAACCCGGGGAGGGGAACCAGCTGATTTCTTGTCTCGAGGTTTTTCCTTATGTAAATTTGTAAATGCTGTATCTGGTTTAAAGGGCCGAGCGGTTTTGGGAAATAAAGCCAAATTTGCCTGTAAAAAAAGGTTATAATTTCTCCTGTTGAAATTACTGTACCCAAACCCCTCCAATAGTTTGTCCTTCCTTTTGCCATTGATATAAAAAAGGTATTCTTCTTTAAACCCCAAACTAATCAATGTAACTAAGTTGGTGTTTAAATTCTAAACAAGATGAATATTTCATATAAGTTTTCACATCCTCTTGAATATTGAATAAAGAGGGTACAAGAAGATTTAGATTTTGCCACCGAAGTGGCTAGTTTATTGTGCACCCCATATCCATCCTGTGGACGGTAGCGCGAGAGCATATGGATACACAAAAGGCCTAGGAACTAGGCCCCAAAGGGTTAACAGGAATACATATGGATTTATATCTACATATCTATAGTTCACTTATCTGTTACAAGCAAATTTAGGAAATTTGCTTAGTATATCTGGTATCTTATTTTCATTAATAAGATATCTTGACATGTCACATAGGTTATTATACTGTCTGTCTCTGTATTCCTCAATAAGTGGACAATTAAGCACATAGTGTTCAAGAGAGTGACCATATGCCTGATCACATAATTTACATTTAGTTTGATCATCATCTGTGTGTCTCCCAAACTGCCAGAAGTACTTGTAACCAAGCCTAAGCCTGGCCACTACAACATCAGCCAGTCTGTTCACATTGCAAGTTGCTCCATAAACATACTTATCTACGTTCATGTTATCATAGTGGGTTATAGATCTACTCAGGCTTCTAACTGCATTCCTATAACAATCATTTTCATTATTTACTTCTCTCCTAATATTATTCCTAATGCTAGACACAGTTATGACAAAGTTATATTCTACATTCTCCTTCTCGATACTCTTCTTGGCTAACATATCAACTTTATCATGAAGGAGTAATCCAATGTGTGATGGGATCCATAGCAATTGTACATTAATTCCTTTGTCCCTAATTTTTGAGTATCTATACCTGGCTTCCCCAATGAGCATGTGTTGGAGTCATTATATGAGTCAAGAGCCTTCAATGATGACATAGAATCAGTAATAATGATAGAGTCAAGCTCAGTGTCATAGGTTAGCTTTAGCGCCATTAGGATTGCAAACAATTCAGTTTGCATGTAGACGCCCAGTTGTTAATTCTTATGCCTAACTCAACAAATTTATTATCGTTCTTAACTAGGGAGGTTGGCAACAAGAGCAGATGCAGCCCTGCCAGAAGACTCCGTTTTAGATCCATCAGTGTATATAACTTGTGATAACTTGTTACTACCAGCTAGGTGAGAAATTTCTTCTTGAGCAGTTTGCTCTAACAAGAGATTTAAGGAAGGATTACTAGCAATGAGCTTCTTGGGAGGGACTTGTAGGTATGTGATATTAAATGAACACATCTTCCATGGAGGGTGAATGCTCTTGTTGCCTACAGTGATAGTTCATGCAGGTTTATAAAAACTTAATGCAATTGCACGTTTTCACAATCCATTTAGATCTGTGTGTATTTACCTCTTGACACTTGATAAGATTCACTGTGACAGTGTCTGGTTCGTTTCTCAACATTCTAATACCGAGTACAGTGTTAATTTCAACAATCCTATCACTGATACTAGAAATACCAAGCTCCTTCCTCATGTTAAGAACTTTTGTAGATCTGGGACAGCCAAGAATAATCCTGAGAGCTTCATTTTGCATTAACTCCAAGGGTCGGAGAGAACTTTCTCTAGCTAATATCAACATGGGAGCAGCATAATCAATTAAGGACCTAACATAGGCTATGTACATCATTCTCACGATTCTCACATTTGCACCATAGTTGGGATTGTAGCCAGCAACAGCTTTGAGAGCATTTAGCCTAGCTTTACATTTCTTGTTTAGTTGTGGTATAGTGGATTTGTTAAAGGGTACATCTACACCAAGATATCTGTAAGTTTTAACGTAGCTAATGATTTCACCCTGCAAATAGATGGGTGGGGGATGTCGTTTGCTTGTTAATATCTTAGTTTTAGAGAAAGATATTATGAGGCCTAGTCGATTACAAATTGCTTGAACTTCATTAAGAATGGTATTCATCTTCTTATGCCCTGTTGTATGGATCATGATATCATCAGCATAGCTTATAGCTATATGTTTAGGTGAGGTAGGTAGAGCATTTAGGAGACCTGGAGTTTACCTGGAGAGAGTTCCGGGGGTCAACGCCCCCGCGGCCCGGTCTGTGACCAGGCCTCCTGGTGGATCAGAGCCTGATCAACCAGGCTGTTGCTGCTGGCTGCACGCAAACCAACGTACGAGCCACAGCCCGGCTGATCCGGAACTGACTTTAGGTGCTTGTCCAGTGCCAGCTTGAAGACTGCCAGGGGTCTGTTGGTAATCCCCCTTATGTGTGCTGGGAGGCAGTTGAACAGTCTCGGGCCCCTGACACTTATTGTATGGCTCTTAACGTGCTAGTGACACCCCTGCTTTTCATTGGGGGGATGGTGCATCGTCTGCAAGTCTTTTGCTTTCGAAAGGGGAGTGTTTTGGGTGTGCAAGTTCGGTACTAGCCCCTCTAGGATTTTCCAGGTGTATATAATCATGTATCTCCCCCTCCTGCGTTCCAGGGAAACAGGTTTAGGAACCTCAAGCGCTCCCAATAATTGAGGTGTTTTTATCTCCGTTATGCGCGCCGTGAAAGTTCTCTGTACATTTTCTAGGTCGGCAATTTCACCTGCCTTGAAAGGTGCTGTTAGTGGGGCACAATATTCCAGCCTAGATAGAACAAGTGACCTGAAGAGTGTCATCATGGGTTTGGGCCTCCCAAGTTTTGAAGGTTCTCATTATCCATCCTGTCATTTTTCTAGGAGATGCGATTGATACAATGTTATGGTCCTTGAAGGTGAGTTTCCTCCGACATGATCACTCCCAGGTCTTTGACGTTGGTGTTTCGCTCTATTTTGTGGCCAGAATTTGTTTTGTACTCTGATGAAGATTTAATTTTCCTCATGTTTACCATATCTGAGTAATTGAAATTTCTCATCGTTGAACTTCATATTGTTTTCTGCAGCCCACTGAAGATTTGGTTGATGTCCCGCCTGGAGCTTTGCAGTGTCTGCAAGGAAGACACTGTCATGCAATTGGGGTGTCATCTGCAAAGGGAAAAGACACGGTGCTTTTTACCTGGAGTTTTACCTGGAGAGATTTTCCCGGGGTCAACGCCCCCCGGGCCCGGTCTGTGACCAGGCCTCCTGGTGGATCAGCGCCTGATCAACCAGGGGTGTTGCTGCTGGCTGCACGCAAACCAACGTACGAGCCACAGCCCGGCTGATCAGGAACTGACTTTTGGTGCTTTTCCAGTGCCAGCTTGAAGACTGCCAGGGGTCTGTTGGTAATCCCCCTTATGTGTGCTGGGAGGCAGTTGAACAGTCTCGGGCCCCTGACACTTATTGTATGGTCTCTTAACGTGCTAGTGACACCCCTGCTTTTCATTGGGGGGATGGTGCATCGTCTGCCAAGTCTTTTGCTTTCGTAGTGAGTGATTTTCGTGTGCAAGTTCGGTACTAGTCCCTCTAGGATTTTCCAGGTGTATATAATCATGTATCTCTCCCTCCTGCGTTCCAGGGAATACAGGTTTAGAAACCTCAAGCGCTCCCAGTAATTGAGGTGTAATTGACATCCTTGTCTATGTCGGATATGAGGATGAGGAACAAGATGGGAGCGAGTACTGTGCCTTGTGGAACAGAGCTTTTCACCGTAGCTGCCTCGGACTTTACTCTGTTGACGACTACTCTCTGTGTTCTGTTAGTGAGGAAATTATAGATCCATCGACCGACTTTTCCTGTTATTCCTTTAGCACGCATTTTGTGCGCTATTACGCCATGGTCACACTTGTCGAAGGCTTTTGCAAAGTCTGTATATATTACATCTGCATTCTTTTTGTCTTCTAGTGCATTTAGGACCTTGTCGTAGTGATCCAATAGTTGAGACAGACAGGAGCGACCTGTTCTAAACCCATGTTGCCCTGGGTTGTGTAACTGATGGGTTTCTAGATGGGTGGTGATCTTGCTTCTTAGGACCCTTTCAAAGATTTTTATGATATGGGATGTTAGTGCTATTGGTCTGTAGTTCTTTGCTGTTGCTTTACTGCCCCCTTTGTGGAGTGGGGCTATGTCTGTTGTTTTTAGTAACTGTGGGACGACCCCCGTGTCCATGCTCCCTCTCCATAGGATGGAAAAGGCTCGTGATAGGAGAGCATTAATCAGAATATTAAATAGCATGGGACTAAGAACTCCTCCCTGCGGTGTACCTAAAGACATTTCTTTAGAATCACTTCTGAAGCCTTGGTAAAGGACAGAGGATACTCTATTTGACAGGTATCCTATTAGAAGAAATCTATGGAAGTGAGATTAAATTGATGATGGAAAGAAAAATTGTGAAAGGTTCCATAATAGAGAAATTGGGGCTGTATTTAGAGAACAATGTAATTAGGTGCAGAGGTAGGTTACAAAATGCTGAATTGGGTGATTATGCTAAACACCCTATCTTACTGCCCAAAACTCATCATCTAACAAATTTAATTGTTCTAAATGCCCATAAAAATGTAATGCATGGTGGGGTACAAGATACCTTAAATTGTATTAGGAAACTTTCTGGATTCCACAAGGACGGCAAAGTGAAAAAAGGGGTGTTTAAAATCTTGGGGGTAATATGTCCCCGGGTGGGATGCCTAGATCCAAATTGTACCCAGGTCCTCCACCATTGTCAAATAAGCAATTTGAGTCGTTTAGCAACGAACTCTGGCCGGCTGCAGTGTGGAAAATACTGTATATATTTTCCAGAAATTCAGTATTTTTATGTAAATAGATGGCCTTTACTGTATTTAATAATTTTTATGTCATAGAAAACGGAAAGCTGCGCCTGGGCAGGAAAACTCGCCATTTTGGTTATGAATTGGATACAATGTTGGTGAAATGGGAAGAATTTTTTGTGCTCAAAGAGGTTAAAATTTGTGTTGACACCTGTCAAATAGAAGGCGAAATTGGTGGATGTGCATTCTGCATAACTTAAGATATCAGACGACTGGACAAGACAGCTCCGGGAACCTCAGATAAGCTCTCTAGATTTGTGTGTAATTCTGGCCGCATTATTTTCATAGTTTTAGTTAGAGTGAGGTTTTCTGAGTATGATACACATTAATCTCCATTCAAATTGGTGAGTGATATTAAGATATATTTTCCTTCTGTTATGTAATTGTGTATATATATAACTATTTATTATTTTTAATATACAGTCCACAAATTTATGTATTTACCAGTATTCCTGGTGTATGTATATTTCATTTAATTAATAGGTCCAGAGCAACTTGTGGATATGACAGTGGTAGATATCGAAGGGGGACATTTTTGCGACCTAGGTGTCCCAAATTCCTACTTGTCTATGTAACATTGATAAATAATAATTATTTTTGTTATCATTTATTGTTATGTACATAATTAGTTACATTCAGATAAATGCAATTTTCCACACCACCAATATTCAAAACCCTAAACTACTCACCAAAACAAAACACCCATACTTATTACTGCCCTATTACATACATAAAACACTTAACTCGGATATAAACCCTCCCCTCAAACGTCTCCTTACCAACCTCAACACTGAGCTTGCTACCATCTGCAGCTCATAAGACTGCCATCCCCACGAGCCCATTTGAGGCGGGGAAAAGGCGGGGACCAGAGGCCTAGCTTCTCCCTACGAGCCCCGTGAGGGCGGGGAATGTGGCTGGCCTGGGGACACTTGGGCCCAAAGATGAGGAGGCACGTACCTCTCCCATGGGAGACTTAAGTCTCGAGACACTCCCCAGATAGGGAGCCAAGGCGGGTCACCACTACTTGGAAAAGGACCCGGGCCCGGGGGAATACCGGCGAATAAAAAAAAAAAAAAAAAAAAAAAAAAAAACTCAACACAACACATGGCCATAACACAAGGCACAGATCACTCTTTGATGTTCCTCGTGTGCATCTCACGCTAAGCAAAAACTCAATGCTTATAAAAGGCTCTAAAATCTGGAATTCATTACTGTAAACATAAAAAAAAACATGTTATAAATTCAAGTCTCTTCTCAAAAATCACTTACCTCAACCCACAACCAAAAAAATACTGAATAATTGTTTTAAAAAAAATTGTATCTCATAAATGTTTCTCATAATTGTATCTCATAAATGTTTCTCATAATTGTATCTCATAAATGTTTTAAACCCGATACCAATCAAACTTTGTTATTTTTTAATTACATTACCCAACAGAATACTCCCCTTCCCACTGAATGCACAGCAATACAGTAAATGATCATATGATCTGTCTTTGTAATACTCATTTGTGCTTAATTGTTATCTGTTTACAATAATGTTTTACCACTGAATATATCACTGCTTGGTTAATCTTAAGTTAATTTTAAGCCTGCCCATAATGCTCTGCATACAAGGGGCTTTGGCATGTTGCACTTAACTGTATTCATTTGTACTACTCTGTATCATGTTCAGATTAATAAATAAATAAATAAATAACTGCATTTTGTAAGTCACTGCTCCTTTCATTATTTTTTTACCCAATTATTTACATCTTTGTACAACTCAGCATTTCGTAGCTCGTCTGTATATTAGTTATTTTATAACACACCAAATTTTTAATCATAGTTGTCATTACATTCTATTATATATATTTTACTGCTCATAATTTCGTTACTTTACTTTTTTACTCTGTAATTATTTCTTTTATTTTACCATTTAACTTTTTTAGATTATATTCATGTCTCTGCCATTATTTACTTTACTAAGTACTATCCATGATCTCAACCCTAAGGAAGCCAACTCTTTACGAATCATCTGCTTGTATGAGATTACTGTTAAAGTCACCACAATTATTAAATGATGCTTGCTTGGTTTTATTATTTAGGTCTTTAAGGTTATTCCCAAATGTGACTATGTTGGTATGTGGAGTTCTATAGACAGCACCAGTTACCCCTAATAGCAGCAATTGTTATGGGGCACTCATGTTTTAAGCTGTAAATTGAGCAAATATCTATTCACCGTGTTCATCTCTTGTACGTGTTGAATTTATCACTGCATCTCATTGGAACAGTGTAGTGCAGTGTCAGCTCCATTTTGATCTAGTCTGTACTCAGAACGAAGTAACGAAGATCATCCTAGGATCCCCTCGTACTGCCAATACATGTACACGGACATGACTGTGATACACTAAGTTCATCTGACGCTAGCAGACAGTCATTGTACGTCTGGCAGCTATCCCCATGGTGTCAGTGCATTATGCTCGATTTATTTTCTGAAAACAATGTCAGGTTTAGAAAACCCAAAGCTAATATATTTATAAATGTTAATGTACACTGGATTGATCATTGAGTTAACATAAACAATTAGTTTGTTTCTACTGGATAAGTTGTGTACAACGAGCTAAGACCTCACTGTAAGTTATGTATGGTAACTTATGCCAACGTGATGATCAGAGGTGGATGCAGCTGCTGGCGCCAGCACAGGTGTCATCATGGAAACATGTACCAACGTGTAACTCAGAAGTGGATGTAATTGTTGATGGTAAACCATGTTTCAACTACTCTACGAACATGATCTAGCGTGTAGTTTATACCTTTGATGAGTTAATAGAGTTTTTTCTACTTCCAGACTCGGCCTTGGGCCAGGCTCGTCTGATGCTAGCCTGGTCAACCAGGCTGTTGCTGCTGGTGGCCCGCTGACCCACATATCCATCACAGCCTGGTTTGATCTGGCACCTGGTGAAGATACTTGTTCAGTTTCCTCTTGAAGACTTCTACACTTGTCTCGGCAGTGTTTTTGATATCTTCTAGTAAGATGTCGAATAGTCTGGGGCCACGAACGTTGAAACAGTGTTTCCTTATTGTGCCTACTGCACCCCTGTTTTTAACTGAGTTTATTTTGCACATCCATATTTCTCACTCTAGTATGCTGTTACGACAGTATGCAGATTTGGGACAAGGCCCTTAAATATTTACTAGGTATATATTATCATGTATGTCTCCTTCCTCCTCCCCCAGTGAGTTAAGATTTTAAGGCGTTCCCAATAATTTAAATACTTTATAGGCTCTGTACAAGCCGTAAACGATCTCTGTATGTTTCATCTGCTATTTCTCCTGTCCTGTACGGGAACGTCAACACTGAGCAACATTCCAAAGGAGAGAGCACAAGCGATTTGAAAAGTGTCACCAGTGGCATTATTTCACTGGTTTTGAAAGTTCTCATGATCCACCCCGTCATCTTCCTGGATGTCGTGACTGTGGTTTTATAGGTGGAAGATCTGTCTAATACCAACTAGATTTAGATAAGTAAATAACAAAAGGCACAATACCGTGACTGGAACAATACACATATAACCCGTACATAGGAGCGAGGAGCTTACGACGACCTTTCTTATCTCGTCCCTGTCTGCTGCCTATCTTCTCTCCTTTTGTTAGTGTGACTTTGTAAATGGTCTAAGTAGGACCGAAATGTCGTCGTAAGCTCCTTTCTCCTGTGTGCGGGTTGTGTTTAGATAAGTAAGACATGTACAGCAGTTTGGTATCTTCATTGACGAGACATTTCACCTGCTAAGCAGACATCTTCAGTCGAAATATAGAGAGAGTAGATGTACATAGTAATGTATTTTTAGAGAGGCTGCATACTGTTCTGGAGACCTCTTGATGTACTGTATTTGAGTGTTGAATTTCAAGTTGTTGTCAAGGTATAGCCCTAAGAATTTTTTCTCATTTCATCTAACAGTGTTAGAATCGTTAATCATTATATTCAGACATATGCAGCTCTGTTCTCAAACATCATTTAGATGGTATTGTCAGTATTAAGAGTGAGTTCATTGGTAGTCATTCAAGTAATTAAGATACATTGGGAAGGTCATTGATGTATATGAGGAAAATCGCAATTAGTCAGACCAGGCAAAGTTTTTCAAATCTTCAACTGTCCAATTTTGGTGAGCCTGTGCCTACTGTAGCTTCAGTTTCCTGTTCTTAGCTGACAGGAGTGGAACCAGATGTGGTTTGCTGCTGTAACCCATCTATATCAAGGTTCGATATGTTGTGCATTCCAGAGATGCTCTTCTGCATATCACTGTTGAACTAGCTTGAACCAGTCTGATCATTCTCCTCTGACCTCTATCATTATCAAGGTGTTTTCACCAAAGAACTGCTGCTTACTGGATGTGTTGTGCTTTTCAGACCATGCTCTGTAAACTCTAGAGACTGTTATGTATGAATATCCAGGATATCAGCGATTTCTGAGATACTCAAACCATCCCGTCTGGCACCAACAATCATTCCACCGTCAGAGTCGCTAAGATCACATTTCTTCCCCATTCTTATGTTCAATCTGAACAGCAGTTGAACCTCTTGACCATGTCTGCATGCTTTTAGGCACTGAGGTATATTAATGCATCTACGAAACACGTGGGTATAAAGAAAATAACAATATTGTGACTAGGAGGGGACTGAACGCGAAATATTTAACCAGCCTCTCGAGACGCAAGGTAAATTTTTCCATGTCTTAGTCGCAATGCTACGAGCATCAGATGTCTGGTAAGTACACTGAACATACCACTCCTGACCCGAGCACATTTGTGGCTGTGGATAGCTACAGGAACTGTTTTCATTCTTCTCCTGCGTGGGATATATATATATATATATATATATATATATATATATATATATATATATATATATATATATATATATATGTCGTGCCGAATATGTAAAACTGGTCAATTAGCAAGAACTCATTTAAAATTAAGTCCTTTCTGAAATTTTCTTTTATACGTTTAAAGGTAACAAATTTTCATTGATGTTAATGTAAACTTTTTTAATTTTACACCAAAAGAATCTTAGAAAACTTACCTAACCTTATTACAACAAGAACAATTTATTTTGGGCTAACCAAACTAAATATATTTTAGATTTGTTTACAGTAATTTAATACTAAACAAACGCAGTGAAATATATTTTTTTCGTTAGGTTCAGAATGATTTTGGCGAAATTTTTGCATACACAAATTTTCACTTGTCCTATATGGCAAGATGAGCGTTGCTATTTAAGCCAAGATCGCAAGTTCTGCCTATTCGGCACGACATATATATATATAATATATATATATATATATATATATATATATATATATATATATTATATATATATATATATGGCACCTCTGCCAGAGAGAGGCTGTGGGCATCTCGCTCTGTGATTTTGGCACAATATCGTCCAATCAAGAACACCTGCCAGGATTATCATCAACAGACTGGTGTGTGAATATCTGCTGGTCGTGTTGGAAAGGGCCAGAAGACTCCGCATTTCGTCTATTCCGTCAGAATCAAGAAAAGTTCTGTGTTTGTGAATTCAGTGAGGGAACATAACGGTCACCTATGGGTAGGAGAGGTCGGTGAGGGGAGGCCTAATGGAGGGGGAGGAGGCGGAGGTTGAGGGGTAAAACAGTCCCCCCCCTTCCCCAAACAGGCGCGCATACACCGTGTGCTCGTGTTACAACAATGGTGTGTTTGTTCACCGTGTGTATAGTGTATATATTCTATAGTGTACAGTGCATAGTATGTGCATGGTATGCGCATAGCATGTGAAGTGTATAGCGGTGTGTCGTTGATAGTGGGGGCAGTGCACTGAGCATAGTGGTGTATAGTAACATGTGCACTGAGCATCGTGGTGTATAGTGACTTGTCCTGGGAGGGAGTGAGTGCCCTACTCCGCCTCAGCACACATCTTCCACCGCCCACCACAGGGACTGGACACCCCTCTCCTCCCCCCCCCCCCCCACCACAACCACCATGAACCACATGCGGAATGTGCCATGCGCCATTTTCCCTTCAGCTTGGGCTTATCACACAGTTTGAGGTATGGCAGACGATGAAGCCAGCCAGCCACAAAGCCAGGGAAACAATGCACCCAACAATGAAAGAAGAGGCACATGTCAGGTGTGTGGAGAGTTTCGAGCACGCAACAGGGACGGCCGTATTCGTGCACACAATAGGTGTGCGGGATCACATATGCCCCCAGCAGAGAGCAGCCCACAGCCTCCACAGGCAGATGACAATTCCAATGGCAACCTCGTCACTTGCGATAACCTTCTGTTGGCATTCAAATCCACTGCTAGCAGTAACACTATCCCACATCCCTAAAGCAGCTCGCCCATATGCAGCAGGGAAATTCACAGACCTTCTTAAGCGGGTGAATGGAGGTTCCACTAACTTAGAAGCCCGAGGCACCATCCAAGCATGGCGCAACCTTCTCTTGTTCGGCAATGTCTGTCTTGCAGTTCCTGAAAGACGAGGCAAACTGCTAACCACGTCAGTTTATCAAGGCAGTGCGCAACTACCCAAGAACGGATAACTGTGTCCCCCTGCCCCATCATCGCAGGAATCAAAGAGGCAGACCCAAGAAAAGTCCTACTGAGAACGAGAAAATTTGCGCACAGGTTAGCAAAAAAATTGAGGAAGGTAACACAGTGGGAGCAATAAGAATAATTACAAGTGACGACACTGTAGCCCCCAAGGATGAGACCACGGCCCAAGCACTAAGAGACAAGCATCCAACAGGGACACCACAGCCATCAACGACAACCCTGAGGAAGACCCTATCACTGAACAATTAATTTTGCCAGAATCGGAAGTCTATAAGGCGATCGTGTCATTTCCAGCAGGATCTGCAGGAGGTTACACTGGAATTCGACCTCAGCACCTCAAAGAGATGGTAAATCCAGTACTCGGTGAATCTGCATCAATTCTTCTCACCGAGTTAACAACTTTCGTCAACAATTGCCTGGCTGGGCGAATCCCAGAAGAAATTAAACCTTTCTTTTTTTGGAGCCTCACTATGTGCTTTGAAGAAGAGGGATGGGGGAATCAGACCCATTGCAGTTGGAAACACTCTCGCGCCGTCTCGTTGCCAAAGCAGCAGTGAGAAACATTCGCCTAGAAGCTGCCACTTTACTCCAGCCACACCAACTGGGCTTTGGGGTCTCTCAAGGCAGTGAAGCTGCAGCTCATGCGGCAAGGGCCTACATCAGGGACCTACCAGAAGACAAGGCCATAGTCAAACTGATTTTAGAAATGCCTTTAATATGGTGAGGAGAGATGCTGTTTTGCCAGCTGTCGGGTTCGGTTCCCCAGTCTCTTTCCTTCATTTCAGCCGGCTACAGCAAACCCTCAATTCTTTTGTTTGGAGAACATGAAATTCAATCATCAGAGGGTGTTCAGCAGGGTGACCCACTTGCTCCACTTCTTTCTGCTTGGCAGTAAGAGAACTAACTTCCAGCCTTCGCAGTGAGCTCAATATCTGGTACCTGGATGATGGCACTCTGGCAGGTACTGAAGAGTCCCATCGTGGGGGACCTACAACTGGTGAAAACACAGGGAGAAGGCTTGGGACTCATCCTCAATCCCTCTAAGTGTGAAATCATCACAGCGAACCAGGAAATAATCAATGCTGTTCGAAGAATCCTCCCGGAAATCTCAACTACAACTCCGTCCAACAGTACCCTCTTGGGGGCACCGCTGGGTCACCAGGCCATCGATACTGTCCTCAGGGACAAAATGAATGACCTTATGAGAATGGAGGAGAGAATAAGCAATCTTGATGCCCATGATGCTCTGTATCTCCTCACAAGGTGTCTTACTATGCCAAGACTCACTTACTTCTTGAGGTGTGCACCCTCTTTTGACAACCCAACACTTGATGAATATGATGCACACCTGAGATCAACCTTTTAAGAAGGCACTGAACCTGTCACCTAGAGGATGAGCAATGGGATCAGGCAACCCTCCCAGTGCGACTGGGAGGTATAGGGGTGCGTAAAGCAACGCATGTTGCTTTACCTGCTTTTCTGTCTTCGTGTTTGGCTTCCAGTGCATTAGTCAAGAAGATAGTGGCCCGAACGCTTGAGAGACTTGGTAGGAGCTCAAGACCCCAGGTTTACTGAAGCAGCAATTCGGTGGACACCCTTACAGACTCCTCCAGTAGACCAGCTCCTCCCAAACAGCACAACAGTCCCACTGGGACAAACCGATCATGGAAAAAATCGCCAACACAATGCTCTCCAATGCTTCAGGAAAGAACAAAGCTCGTCTCCTGGCAGTGAAGGCACAACACTCAGGAGATTTCCTGTTAGCTGTTCCCAATTCCTCCCTGGGCACCCGTCTCGACCCACAGGCCATTCGGATTGGTGTTGCTCTTCGCCTAGCCGCCCCCATCCTCACCGAACATAGTGTATTTGCGGCAGGGCGACAGCTGATCAATTCGGACTCCATGGTCTCGTGTGCCACACAGCAGAAGGGAGTATGCCAGACATGAGGAGATCAATGACATAATAAAGAGAAGCCTCGCCACAGCCCGTTGCCCAGCTCAACGGGAACCCCAAGTACAGAGGTCTGATGGAAGTCAAAAGCGTCCTGATGGAGCCACTATGCTACCCTGGAAGGTGGAAAGCAGATTGCCTGGGACTACACCTGTGCTGCCACATTGGCAGACACCTACTTGCCATACTCTGTAGTGGAAGGGGGTGGAGCTGCCAGCCACAGGGAGACCCAGAAGATCCGAAAATATGAAGACCTTCCCCCTTGCTATAACTTCATTCCAATAGGGTCGGAGACCCTTGGAGCATGGGGCAAGTGTGCTCTAAAGTTCCTCAAAGAGCTGGGTGAAAAGCTCATCATAGAAACCAAGGACCACAGGGCGACCAGCTTCCTCTTTCAGAGACTCAGTGTTGCGATCCAGAGAGGAAATGCCTGCAGCATTCTGGGCACGCGGCCCACCGCAGGGGAGCTGACGAAGTATTCGAGATGTAGCTCTGAGTTACCTATGTTGTTTTTACTTTGTATCATATTTTTGTGAATGTTTTGTCAATGTATTTTTGTCTTTAAATAAAATATATATACATAATATATATATATATATATATATATATATATATATATATATATATATATATATATATATATTTATATATATATATATATGTATATATATATATATATATGATATAGTCCTGGAATGTGGAAAACGTCGCATGTTAAAGTAGCCGCCGCATACTATGTGAAGCTGTTACGTAATAAAATAAGAAAATATGTGAAATATATGTACAGAAGATGTACAGTAACCATCACTCTGGCTACCTGTCTCTCAAGGGGGGAGGGGGTGTCTTGATGCTGGTAAAGGGCTCTTGATATGAGGAATTGGAGCTTTTCTCCCCCTCCTCGGATCTAAATGGCTCAGTGATCACTGGAACACAGCATAGAGACCCAGACTGAGAGATGTTAAGCATGTATCCTTATACTAGATGGTATAGCAGTATCAGTATTGACGAAAATTAGATGATGGTTGCTGATCTGATTCATCAAACTGTTAGTGGCAGCCGTCCGCACCTGAACGCATGCATCACAACCCGGCTGATCAGGAACTGGTTTGAAGACCAAAGAACCACAATGGAAATAAACCACAATGACTTTCTTCAGTTAGTCTGGCTTACAAACACTCACTTAATAATCCGAATAAAAACTTCTGGCCCAGGCGGTGTTATATATAATAATGGAAGAGCTAAATCCGTAGGGGCCAGGAGCTATGAATAGGTAGTACAACGCTTAGGAAATGAGGTAATAAGGTTCCAGCTGTTTTAGTATGTCAGTTACTCCAGTGTTAATCCCCTCAAGGAAGGTTCCTTGATGTTGGTGAGGGGCTCTTGATTTAGGGAATTGGATCTGTGCTCCAGTTCCCCGAATTAAGCCTGTATGCCTTCCACATCCCCCCCCCCCAGGCGCTGTATAATCCTCCGGGTTTAGCGCTTCCCTCTTGATTATAATAATAATCCAGTGTTAATTGTATCCTGTACTTTTAGTATTTTCAGCTAACATTTCGCAATGTATTATGTGCTGGAATTAAACATAAATTATTATCATGTTTAAAGTGTTCTGCTTAGGAGTTCCAAAAATATTTTAAAGAGTTAATGTAAGCTATACAAAGAGACTCTTGTTATTGGAACATAATAAAGACCTTGCTGAGTGTCTTGTGGAACTCGCAACTTGACGGTAATTTCTATGTGAATGTGAAATTGGAGGTCTTTATCATGTGTAAATTGTGTTTACACTATCTATTTGTTATATATATATATAAAATATATATATATATATATATATATATATATATATATATATATATATATATGTATATATATAAAATATATATAATATATCTTAAGCCATTCGTGATTTTGTTCTGCTGTGGTGGTCTCGTATATTTGTATGACAGGTCTAGCTGACATCAATGACACTATACAAAGTCCCTTGTTATGCAGAGCATGTCAGGCAAGTTAAGTCACTTTTGTCCCAGGATGCGACCCACACCAGTCTACTAACACCCAGGTACCCATTTTACTGCTAGGTGAACATGGACAGCAGGTGTCTTAAGGAAACCTATCCTAATGTTTCCTTAAGGTACCTACTGTCCATGTTCATCCATCAGTGTTAGTGGATGTTAGTCGACTGGTGTGCGTCGCATCCTGGGGATAACTACACATATGATGCTATGTATGATAATCTATGTAACTATTTATGTGTACCTGTACCTGAATAAAAACCACCGGTGGCCTGTGGTTAAATCAAATCAAAGTTTATTCTCTATAAGGATTACAATGGTTATTGTGTCGTTTACATGTAATAAAATACTAATTACAGAGGGGGCCACCAGAACACCTAGCAAGGCTAGGCATTTTGGGCAAACTTAGATTAATTTTTAACCCTAAATTATTACAAATTGTGGAGTAAGTGAAGCTCTCGCTTCACACACGGAGGGCTTGGGTTCAATTCCCGGCAGGTGGAAACATTTTGACGCGTTTCCTTACACTTCTTGTCCTGTTCACCTAGCAGCAAATAGGTACCTGGGTGTTAGTTGACTGGTGTGGGTCGCATCCTGGGGAACAAGATTGAAGACCCCAATGGAAATAAGTTACAGTCCTCGATGACACACTGACTTTCTTGGGTTATCCTGGGTGAAATCTTATCTGTTTTATCTACTTAGCTAGGCCTGTATACATTGTACATGTAGAAATAAATATTTATTATTACTTACATGCAAAGAGTTTAATTCCTTCCTCAGGGGTTAAAGTATTCTTAACTGGTGTTCAACAGGTTAAGGGCAGCCTTAGTGACCCTCGTGTAGTTGACAGGCTTAAAACCCCAGTGACCAACTTTGACCATTATTTCTTACAAAAATTAGTAAGTAAATTTATTTAGGCACAGGTACACGTAAGTACAGTTATACGTAGATTACCTAGAATAACCAAAAAAGTCAGACAGAGACTTATTTCCATTGGGGATTTATTTCCATTGCTTTTCTAACCCAGGGTAGGGAGGGTTAGCCCAGGATAACTGAATAAAGTCAATGAGTCGTTAAGGACTATCTGTCTTATTTCCATTATGGTCCTTTAGTCTTGTCCCCCAGGATGCAACCTACACCAGTCAACTAACACCCAAATACCTGCTTACTGCTAAGTCAGCAGAGACAGCAGGTATAAGGAAGCATGCTCAATGTTTCCACCCGTGACCAGGATTGAACCCAGACACTCACTGTGTGAACTGAGTGCACTATCAGCTGTATCTTGATGCTGGTGAAGGGTTCTTTAATCATGGATTTGTACCTATCCTCTACTTGCACTGAACCTGATTACTTCCCATTTCCTTGTATATCTCCTACAATCTTATCACTTCCTCCTGATTATTATTATAATAGTTGCTTGTTTGGAATCATATGGTATTGTAGGTTAAATATTGCTAACACACCACTGCCAGACAATTGAGTATTTACACGTGTGTGTACGAGAGACTACCTGAAGTTCCTGTTCTTAAAGATTAAAGTATTTGTATGTTAAGTATACATTTAGCTTGTTAGTTGTGTATTCAGCATATACAAATGAACCAGAAGTCATAAGACACCAAAGTAGAAAATTTTCTTTGGATTATTAACCTGATGGATTAATGAACCTAGATAACCTAGTAAAGCCAAATGGCATAACCATGCTTACCATCTCCTAAACTAGTGGCACTCATACAGTGTATAGTTTAGCATAGATTTGAAAGCAAATTATTTATTTACCTTTAAATAACGTTTTTGATAATATTTTATTCATAGTAATTATTTGAAAACTTGCAGAGTGGGCTGTGACAGACTTGCATTTGCCTGTGCTGCTTGTGCTCGGTTCTTTCCAGGTCTGCAAGACTACACATTCACATGCACTTTCCTTGGAACATTGGCTCTATGCACAAATAAGACTCAGGTATGGAGAATATACAGCATCACAGGCCATTGCAGTGATAGAGAATTTGTCAGTCAGACCTTTCAGTAGATGGTTGGGTTATCACAGGGACAGGATGGGTATGGGGTGCATAATAAACATATTAAACTAACACAGGGACAGCCTCACCCTTTTGTCAAGAAGATTGACAACCATATTTGCAATTTATTTTTCTTTTTATTCATGTCTTACAGTTAATAGCTTGGTATTTGTATTATTTTTATCTGGCAAATTTGTGACTGGTGGTTGTGTGCTGTATTTGGATAAGCATTTGCCAGAAAAGTGTTTAATGGACAGTATATTAAATATGTAATTTAATCTCCAAGTAAGACAAGGTTCCTGGTGACTAATCAACTTATATAGTGCGTATTGATGTCAGGGAGTAATGAACAAGTTCTATATACATTACTGTGTAATGGATGTAAGTTAAAAGTACCATGTATGATAGGGAATTTTGATCATATTTGAAAGGCAGAAGTATGAAGCATTTAATTATGCTTCAGACTGCTCCATCCAGTCTTGGCCTGTGAGAGTGAAAGACATAAAATGAGACAAATGTAAAGTTCAGACTATTGATGGGTAAACATGTATCATGTACTTGTAAAAATAAAGATAATTATTATTAAGGGAGAGGGGTTTGTATTATGATGGTCCAGCCAGAATTGTCTGAGTGTCACTGACAGTCTTCTTTGCCCTCGTAGCTGATAGTAAGAAACCTGCTTAATTACTGATAATGATTTGATCTATATGAAGACTGTATATAACAAGTTTCACTTGTATGAGGCTTAGTGACCTTTATTTCACAGTACTAGGCAACATATTTTGGGGTAATTCCTGTTGGGAAAAATGTTCACCTTATAAGGAAGAATATACATGGTACTGTATGTCTTTAAATTTGGCTGAAATTCTCAATTTTTAACAGCCAACCAGGCTCTTAATTGCATGAGTTGTACTGTATGCTAATTAGTAGTCTATTATTATTGAAAGCATATTATCAACTGATGGCATCAGCCATACTGTACTTGTATACCATGTACTGTACTGGTGAAACTGCCAAATACTAATAGCAGGGATGGAAGTGAGTGTACATGGTTACACAGTGTGTACCTATCTACACCCATTTTTCAGAGTTAGCTATGATTTTAATTACTCTTATGATAAAAATTGATTACTAAATTGTATTTTATGTTGTTATAATTAGTGATGTAAATGGGGAATGATGTATGCAGGTACATGGCTATGTACCTACTACTGTACTCAGTTTTGCAAATGTGTACTTACTTTTTAAAACTCATTTCCATCATGGATTTAAAGCATTATAGGCAGTGATAACAATAGAGTAGGGCCCTGCTTTACGGAGTTCCGCTAATACGGCGATTTCAAATTAGGACCAAAACTCGCTATACAGCAACCTGCCTTTCTAATACTGTGCGCACCATCCGGTTTGTTTACATTTTCCGTGAGCACATCTATTATGTCTGGAAACTTTTCAAAATTTCAAGTGTTTTAAAGTTATTGCATATTTTATATGTGCTCTGATAATAATAATTGTGTACCTGTACCTAAATATACTTACACACTGTGCTGGCGTGCAGGTACACATTAAAATCACTAAGAGTGTCCCTCTAGTCTTAATGCCATAGTAATACTAATGGTAAGTAATAATCACTCTTATTTTACATTAATATAGACATTTTCATTAATCCATCTATGATGTTTTCTTCAAAATTATGTAAGAAACACATTACATACCATATAAACATGCTATGTTTATATGCTGTGGAGGTGTGGTTGCCAGTCAGAGGGAAAACATTACGTATTACTAATAGTATGTAATAATAATCACTCTTGGGCACATTAAATGTCTTATTTTACAGTAATATAGACATTTTCATTAATCCATCTATGATATTTTCTTCAAAATTATGTAAGAAACACGTTACATAGCATATAAACATGCTATGTTTATGTGCTATGGAGGTGTGGTAGCTGGGCAGAGGGAAAACGTTACATTTTCTCTGGTCCAGCACCAGAGAAAATGTGTACGAATCTGCGTTTGGCCTTGTCGCTTCCCCCTTATCACTCTGCTTTTTTTTACAATTCTTGGCATGAATTATTCATTACTTCTACCTTCATTTGTGATAGCATCTAAAGGTAATTGTTAGAAACGATTAAATTCAGTGAACAAGGTATGTCGATGGTAATAATATGGCTCTGGGCCGCGGTGTAGGTAGCTGGTAGATGTAGCCCAGGCTGGCTACATGTACTGGCTACCTACACTGACTTCCTACACATAAATACTACTCAGCTCTCATCCAACATTAAGACTACACATTTTAAGGTAAATAATAAGTGTACTGCTGTGTATTTTATCTCTCTGGGCTGTTTTAAATATCGTATATTAAGTTTGGGATGGGAGACAGGGCTGCCTACATCTGACTTCCTACAAAAAAGTTCTACTCGCCTCTCACCCAACATTAATAAGACTACAAATATTTTAAGGTAAGTAATGAATGTATTGTGTTTTTAGTATCTAGTTCTATTACTAACTTAATATAAGTTAGTGTAAACTTGTTGTCTGGCATTTATATGCATTTACAAATAGAAAATCGTGTTCTGCTTTCCGGCGATAGCCTGGAACCTAACCTGCCGTATAAGTGGGGCCCTACTGTATGTTTGAGCATAAATAAATTTTTCATATTAGTACTGTATTTGGAAAGGAAAACACTTAGCCAGTTTTGGTAAAGGTTCATGATATTTATTTCGCTAATTCAGTTATAATTTTCCACCTTAACCCTTAAGCTGCCTGTGACGTAAATTTATGCCAGAATTCATGGGCCTCCGAAATGGTCCCAATTCAAATTCAAATTTTTATTTCTCTTATGCTGTACAAAGATAATGTAGTTTACATGTAATAAAACATTGTTAGGCACAAAAGAAAGCCACTAGCATGCAAATTCATTTCGGGCAAACTAATTCTAATGCTTACAGCCTCTTAAGAATTAGACATAAGAGAATTAAATAAAAATTTTTTTTTTTCAGTTACTTACAATTATATGCACAATAAGAAAGGTACCTAAAATGAGCAATTGTGCAATTTTTAAAAGTATGAGTCATTATGTATTTCAGTCTGATTCGATGATCTTCAGTTAAGTAGGATTTCTTAAGCATTAAACTACAATAATTATATGCACAATAAGAACGGTAGCTAATGTCCGAAAGGTACAGTTTTAAATGTTTTTATTATTTTTTTTTTATTATCACACTGGCCGATTCCCACCAAGGCAGGGTGGCCCGAAAAAGAAAAACTTTCACCATCATTCACTCCATCACTGTCTTGCCAGAAGGGTGCTTTACACTACAGTTTTAAATGTTTTTTATTTATTATCACACCGGCCGATTCCCACCAAGGCAGGGTGGCCCGAAAAAGAAAAACTTTCACCATCATTCACTCCATCACTGTCTTGCCAGAAGGGTGCTTTACACTACAGTTTTTAAACTGCAACATTAACACCCCTCCTTCAGAGTGCAGGCACTGTACTTCCCATCTCCAGGACTCAAGTCCGGCCTGCCGGTTTCCCTGAATCCCTTCATAAATGTTACTTTGCTCACACTCCAACAGCACGTCAAGTATTAAAAAACCATTTGTCTCCATTCACTCCTATCAAACACGCTCACTGCATGCCTGCTGGAAGTCCAAGCCCCCCCGCACACAAAACCTCCTTTACCCCCTCCCTCCAACCCTTCCTAGGCCGACCCCTACCCCGCCTTCCTTCCACTACAGACTGATACACTCTTGAAGTCATTCTGTTTCGCTCCATTCTCTCTACATGTCCGAACCACCTCAACAACCCTTCCTCAGCCCTCTGGACAACAGTTTTGGTAATCCCCGCACCTCCTCCTAACTTCCAAACTACGAATTCTCTGCATTATATTCACACCACACATTGCCCTCAGACATGACATCTCCACTGCCTCCAGCCTTCTCCTCGCTGCAACATTCATCACCCACGCTTCACACCCATATAAGAGCGTTGGTAAAACTATACTCTCATACATTCCCCTCTTTGCCTCCAAGGACAAAGTTCTTTGTCTCCACAGACTCCTAAGTGCACCACTCACTCTTTTTCCCTCATCAATTCTATGATTCACCTCATCTTTCATAGACCCATCCGCTGACACGTCCACTCCCAAATATCTGAATACGTTCACCTCCTCCATACTCTCCCTCCAATCTGATATTCAATCTTTCATCACCTAATCTTTTGTTATCCTCATAACCTTACTCTTTCCTGTATTCACCTTTAATTTTCTTCTTTTGCACACCCTACCAAATTCATCCACCAATCTCTGCAACTTCTCTTCAGAATCTCCCAAGAGCACAGTGTCATCAGCAAAGAGCAGCTGTGACAACTCCCACTTGTGTGTGATTCTTTATCTTTAACTCCACCCCTCTTCCCAAGCCCCTCGCATTTACTTCTCTTACAACCCCATCATAAAAATTTTAAAACAACCAGGGTGACATCACCATCCTTGTCAAAGGGCCCTATTTTTACGGGGAAAAAAATTTTCCCCCTCTTTTCCACATACCTAATTTGAGCCCACTATCCCAAAACTCTTCACTGCTTTCAGAACCTCCCTCCTACACCATACACTTGCAACATCTGCCACATTCCCCCCCTATCCACCCTGTCAACGCCTTTTCCAAATCCAAAAAATCCACAAAGACCTCTTTAGCCTTATCAAATACTGTTCACTTATATGTTTTCACTTAAACACCTGTCCACACACCCCTACCCTTTCCCAAAGCTCCTTGTTCATCTCATCCTATCTCCGCTTACTCTTAATTCTTTCAATATAACTCAACCATAACTTTACCAGGTACACTCAACAGACATCCCCCTATAATTTTTGCCTCTCTTTTACCCCTTTCCTTTTTTACAAAGGGGAAAATGCAGCCTCTCCCAAACCCAGGACCTTACCCTCTTCCATACATTTATTAAATAATTGCCCAACCACTCCAAAAATAATCCCCCCCTGCTTTTAACATTTCTATCCTTATCCCATCAAACCCCCCGGGTCCTTACCCCCTTTCATTTACCTACTGCCTCACAACTTCCCCCACACTCACAACTGCTCTTCCCCATCCTACAAGATGTTATTCCTCCTTGCCCTATACACGAAATCACAGCTTCCCTATCTTCATCAACATTTAACAATTCTCAAAATTTTCCTTCCATCTTCCCAATACCTCTAACTCTCCATTAATAACTCTCCTCCCCTATTTTTAACTGACAAATCCATTTGTTTCTCTAGGCTTTCTTAACTTGTTAATCTCACTCCAAAACTTTTTCTTATTTTCAAAAAAAATTTGTTGATAACTCTCACCCCACTCTCTCATTTGCTCTTTTTTTACATTGCTTCACCCCCTCTCTTAATTTCTCTCTTTTTCTCCAATACTCTTCCCTCCTTGCATCACTTCTACTTTGTAAAAACTTCTCATATGCTAACTTTTTCTCCTTACTACTCTCTTTACATCATCATTCCACCAATCTCTCCTTTTCCCCCCGGGACCCACTTTCCTGTAACCACAAACTTCTGCTGAAAAACTCTAACACTACATTTTTAAACCTACCCCATACCTCTTCGACCCCTTTGCCTATGCTCTCATTTAGCCCATCTATCCCCCCAATAGCTGTTTATATCTTACCCTAACTGCCCCTCTTTTAGTTTATAAACCTTCACCTCTCTCTTCCCTGATGCTTCTATTCTCCTTGTATCCCATCTACCTTTTTTACTCTCAGTGTAGCTACAACTAGAAAAGTGATCTGATATATCTGTGGCCCCCTCTATAAACAGTACATCCTAAAGTCTACTCAACAGTATTTTATCTACCAATTACAAATCCAACAAACTACTGTCATTTCGCCTACATCATATCGTGTATTACTTATTTATCCTCTTTTTCTTAAAATATGTATTACCTATAATTTAAACCCCTTTCAATACAAAGTTCAACCCAAAGGGCTCCCTTATCATTTACACCTGGCACCCCAAACTTACCTACCAAAACCCTCTCAAAAGTTCTCCTACTTTAGCATTCAAGTCCCCTACCCAATTACTCTCTCACTTGGTTCAAAGGCTCCTATACATTCACTTAACATCTCCCAAATCTCTCTCTCTCCTCTGCATTCCTTTTCTTCTCCAGGGGCAAAACACGCTTATTATGACCCACTTCTCGCATCCAACCTTTACTTTAATCCACATAATTCTTGAATTTACACATTCATATTCTCTTTTCCCCCTTCCATAACTGATCATTTAAACATTACTGCTACCCCTTCCTTTGCTCTAACTCTCTCAAAATACTCCAGATTTAATCCCATTTATTTCCCCCCACTGAAACTCTTCCTACCCCCTTCAGCTTTGGTTTCGCTTAGGGCCAGGACATCCAACTTCTTTTCATTCATAACATCAGCAATCATCTGTTTCTTGTCATCCGCACTACATCCACGCACATTTAAGCAACCCAGTTTTATAAAGTTTTTCTTCTTCTCTTTTTTAGTAATTGTATACAGGAGAAGGGGTTACTAGCCCATTGCTCCCGGCATTTTAGTCGCCTCATACGACACGCATGGCTTACGGAGGAAAGATTCTTTTCCACTTCCCCATGGACAATAGAAGAAATAAAAAGAACAAGAGCTATTTAGAAAAAGGAGAAAAACCTAGATGTATGTATATATATATATGCATGTGCGTGTCTGTGAAGTGTGACCAAAGTGTAAGTAGGAGTAGCAAGATATCCCTGTTATCTAGCGTGTTTATGAGACAGAAAAAAGAAACCAGCAATCCTACCATCATGCAAAACAGTTACAGGTTTTTGTTTCACAGTCATCTGGCAGGACGGTAGTACTTCCCTGGGTGGTTGCTGTCTACCAACCTACTACCTATAGTTTTAAATGTATAATTTATTAATAAGCCCACATCAGAGAAAACAGGTCTGTGCCATAGGTATGTGCAGTATAAATAAAATTGTTTTGCAGAGGGCATTGTGGGAACCAGTAAATGACATTTACATTTGTTCATTGTTTACATTAGTTTTATTGACCATTAAATATAAGTAAAATATGATACGAAAATATACATAAAGGTGTAAAACATATGATCCATAAAAATTTAGAACAAAAAAATTGAAAAAAAATAATCTTAAAACTTCCTTCATGCAGCAAGTACTCATGTTGCCATATGTGATTATTCACCTTCAAACCTTCATATCTCAGTAAGTAAAATCATATTTCACTCGGTTTTGTTTTATTTCACTTCGGAAATTGGGGAGAATTTTTTGGAAATGTAAAATGTTTTATTTTTTCAAAATTGCTGATACTTGAGGGCATGTTTATTGTAGACCTTTCAGCAGTTTAAGGGTTAAATTGGAAAATAATTAGGGAAAATGCACAAATATTGCATTATATGTAGTACATACACTGTGCAAGAATTTTTTCATGATTTTAATGTAAACCTTATCAAGTCATTAATTGCAATTAATTGCAAGTCATTAATTGTTTTAATGCAGTGCTATGAAAATAATTATCTGAAGCTAAATAGGTAAAACACTAGAGTATACAACATCCATTGATCAAATTTTTCAGCTAGAATAGATTACTTTTTCTTTTGTTTTGCTGTCCATAAAAAAATACAAATAATAGTGCATAAACCACGACATTGGTATGATCACCAAATAAAAATTATAACATAAAAAATCTTGTTAAATTTTTTTTACTGCTTTTTATTAATTAGTAGTGTGATACATGCTTCAACATAAGAGACTTGCTTCACTTAACTAAATTTAGAGGTAAGTCAAATATTAAATACTTTTGGTATTATTTGCTTATGAATTTTTTCCACTGCCTCCAGGTGAACGGACCTTGTGGGTAGCAGCAGAGAGCAAGAGCACAGAAATTGGGTCATAGCCTTGGTATTCTCCTCCTTGGTGCCCACAACCTTGCAGTCGCAAGTCAACAGGCTACATGAGTCCATACTCGCCAAGCCTAGCTAATGCTACCTCCAACTCGCTTTCCCATTCATCATCAACTTACCATCCTACATCCCTTACCAGGACACCACCCCCTCTGCCACCAGGGTATTCTCCTACTGCTAATCACAGTCTGTACCCTTCACAAGCACAAGAAACTTCAACACACTCGCCTGACTTGCAAGCATCACAGACTCTTTCAGCCACTTCTCCTCCAGATTACCATCCTACTTGGATCCCAAGGGCTCCAACCCCACCCAGATATTCTCCTACCTCTCCCACTTATAGTACTTTTGCACCAGTAGAATACACTCCATGTCCCCCATCTCACACTCATTCTTCCCCATCTGAATCCACTCCCCCTCCCATATATCGTCCTTCTTGGATTCCAAGACGGAATCAGACGAGATTGGAATATTGCCCTCAGTCACCCATTAATAACACACTTCTCTCAAGAGAAGAATATGTGCCAATTCAGCCATCACCTGAAGCATTGGCTTATAGTCCTACGTCTCCTCCACCTTATCATCCTACAAATATTGCTAGTGTGTCTCCAGCATTAGATTCAGATTCAGATTCAGATATAGAAATCTATTCACCAAAAAATGCATCCCCACAATTTGTACTATCTTCCTCCAGTAGTCTCTGCTCATCAGACTCTGAAGAATCATCCTTGACTTATACACCTCACCAGCCACATTATAGACCCACTTCACCTTTCATACAAATGTCACCAACTTATTCTCTAAATTCATCTTCCATACAAACTTATCATTCTTATGTTCCATCTGAATTATATTCCCCAGCAGGTATTGCTGATTCTCCTGTCACCAACCCCAACTTGACACCCTCTTACTCTCCAGGAAGCTCAATAGATGCTACCACATCTTTACCTTATTTTCCTACATGTGTGTCATATACACCCATTACTACAAGTAGCAATTCAAATTATGTTTCATCTGATTTTTCTTTACCTATTTCAATGTCACCATCCCAGTACTCTGTATCATCAGCATCTTATTCCCCATCATCTCCTGGTTATTCTTAGCTAATCTGCAGAGTAGCTTATTCCTTTAATCTTCCAAAATACTTTTTTTTTTTTTTAATTTTACATAACTGTGCTTAGCAGGTACAGTGTTTTCCAGCTTCAGGTCCTCCAGAATTAATCTGTTAAATATTCTTATGGCTCCAGATTGTACTTTCATTACTTATGTTATTGTTCAGAATAGAAGGAAAGTGCAGTGATTCTTTAATTAACTGTGTTTTAATAACACTGATTTTTTTATTTCTGTTATAAATATTCACAAAGGGAGCTAGACATTGTAGTCATTTTTTTTCCTATAATACAGTATCCATGAAAACTTAAGGTATAGTCTTGGTGTGTTTTCTGGTGAAGCATAATGTCTTGAAAAACTATGAAAAAGTTAAATTAATTTTCTTATTGAGGGATTCAATGTTGATGAAAACTAACTAAATATATGACTGAGCCAATGAGTCATAACATTTTAGTGTTTGAATAAGGTATATTTCAGGTCATTTTTATTACTCATATTTAAAAGTTTATTTTTCCATAATGAGTGCTTTATTTCTTGAATGAAAAGCATCATCACATTCTGTATGCTCAAGGAGGAATGTTTTATAAAATATGTTGAACTTTCCCCTGCCAATATAAGTTGTAAATCTTGCTGCCATGTAAATATATTTTTTCAATTTACAGGTTGACCATCACTAATCTGGCATCACCGGGACCTGTAGGGTGCCGGATTAGTGAGTTTTCCGGATTACAGTGGTTAGGTTAGAAGACATTTAACCCAGTGGCAATATTTACACATCAGTGATTTCGCCCTATTTTTGGCCCATTCCATTGTTCTAGTTGAATAAACTCGTAGCTATTTCGCTAATAATTCTTTTATTCTGTCGATTGAGTATAAGAAACCGCCTATTTACTCTTGAACATTCGGCAGAAATCGAAAATTTCAGCTACTTCGAGCTCAGTTTCAAGATACTTTCTGTCTTGAAACTCATCAAAATCATCTCTAATTCTGTAATATATTTTCCATTTTATGTAACGAGGCCAAAAAACTGAGAATACAACCATAAAAACTTTACGAAAATAAACTGCAAAGACGCTGTTTTACACCAGAAGCATTGTTGCAGTTTTTTCTCATGCACTGCATGCTGTAGGATTTTTTATATAGTGCACACAGACCTATTCACTCATATGTAGACCCAAATTTACTGGTCACAGCTTACCTGAGTGAGCTGAGCTCAGGCATCATACTAGGGGACCAACAGTGGCTTCAAAGCCACCTTATCCGTAATAGACAGTGTATGGTGTTTGTACTTTAAACAACAAAAAGCATTTCCTTTATTCATTGGAACCATGGCTAAGGCTAAAAGTGAGCAAGTTACAATAATAAATGGAAAACAATTGCAGCAAGTAGCACCACCAAACAGTAGCAGCAGGTTGATGCAGCGACCTCGGATATTTGAAATTAGCCAAAATTAGTGCTGGATTACTGATGGAACCGAATTAGTGATTGCTGGATTACTGATGGCCGACCTGTACCTTATTACTAACATCCACAAAGTAATTAAAAATATGATGTTTAAATGTAAATTTCTTCAGGAAATGGTTAGTACTGTTGTTTTCAAACCTGTAAAAAATTATCTAAAAGTATAGTTGATAATTAAAATATTTGAAAAAATATTTTATACATAATAGTCATTAAAATTGTATGACAGCAATATTTCATTACAGATTTATAATAGTTAATAATTGCAAAGGTAAAACTGGATGTTTACAAAATTCTAATGCCTTAAAAGTACAGTAGGACCCCGATATCTGCAGGGGTTACATTCCAAAGACCTTCCATAAATACTGAAACCACGGATAGTAGGAAACCCTTTACAGCCTCTCCTCACTTAACAACTGAATTCTGTTCCTTAGATCACGTCGATAAATGAATTCGTCTCTAAGTGAGGAGTACAATGGAGTGGGTTTGTGTCAACCATCTTATTGCTTCAATGTCACCCTTGCACCATTTATAACATTTCTGGTATATATTTAAATGTTTATACAGTAGTTTACTGTATATTGTAATAAACAGAATAGAGGAAATCAGCTCTAATATACATTATTTAGGTAAACGATTACATCACTGAGTGAGGAGAGGCTGTATATGTAAGTCCTTTACATACCTATTATAAGGTTTACTTGATAAATTATGCACAAAATGGATAATTATCACTTTTTCACTGATGGGAAGCACTTACAGCTTCTCTTAGGCTTTGAAGAACTGCCAGCTTCTGTACTTTTGCACTCTGAGGCCATTATTATGGAAAATTAAGAGGTATTTTTGGGCCAAAGTAAACCATGGATAACTGAAACTGCAGATACTGAATTAGTGGATATGGAGGTTCTACTGTATGACTTATTGCTACCCTAATGTCTTTATTATGCAAATACAGTGCATTATCTCTTATTTAAAATAATGCATAAGTGCATGCCAGAATTATTTTATGGAAAATAACAAACCCATTTAGATGCACCTCTTGGCTTTCTCTAGTACAGTGGACCCTCGACCAACGATATTAATCCGTTCCTGAGAGCTCATCGTTAATCAAAATTATCATTAGTAGAGTTAATTTTCCCCATAAGAAATAATGGAAATCAAATTAATCCGTGCAAGACACCCAAAAGTATTGAAAAAAAAAATTTTGCCACATGAAATATTAATTTTAATACACACAAACTGAAGAAGACATGTACAATTACATGACACTTACCTTTATTGAAGATCTGGTGATGATTGATGGGATGGGAGGAGGGAAGACTGGATGGTGATAGTGTTTAGAAGGAGAATCCCCTTCCATTAGGACTTGAGGTGTCAAGTCCTTTTCCGGGGTTATTTCCCTTCTTCTTTTAATGCCACTAGGACCAGGTTGAGAGTCACTGGACCTCTGTCGCACAACATATCTGTCCATAGAGGCCTGTACCTCCCGTTCCTTTATGACATTCCTAAAGTGTTTCACAACATTGTCAGTGTCACAATTAAACACTTGTTCAGGTTTCAATTCTTCACTGTATGTACTCCTTGAATTCCTGCACATATTTTTCTCTGAAGGAGGGGTGTTAATGTTGCAGTTTAAAAACTGTAGTGTAAAGCACCCTTCTGGCAAGACAGTGATGGAGTGAATGATGGTGAAAGTTTTTCTTTTTCGGGCCACCCTGCCTTGGTGGGAATTGGCCAGTGTGATAATAAAAATAAATAAAAAAAATTTTCAGCTGCTTTTTGGTCCAAACTGGCAGCCTCACCATGCCTTATCACACTATGTATGCCACTACGATTCTTAAATCTCTCAAACCAACCTTTGCTGGCCTTAAATTCACTCACATCACCACTAGTTGCAGGCATTTTTCTAATTAAATCCTCATGCAACTTCCTAGCCCTTTCACATATGATCGCTTGAGAGATGTTATTTCCTGCTATCTGTTTTTCGTTTATCGACACCAATAGCAGTCTCTCAACATCTTCTATCACTTGCGATCTCAGTTTCGAAAACATAGTTGCACCTTTGGCAAGAACAGCTTCCTTGATTGCCGTTTTCTTGGCCACAATAGTAGCGATGGTTGGTTGGGGTTTTCTGTACAACCTGGCCAGCTCGGAGACACACACTCCACTTTCATACTTAGCAATGATCTCTTTCTTCATATCCATAGTAATTCTCACCCTTTTTGCTGTAGGGTTGGCACTAGAAGCTTTCTTGGGGCCCATGGTGACTTATTTTGCAGGTGCAATCACTAAAAACGCTGTGATAATATGAAATGTTCCAATTGTATGTTTGGATGGGACCGTGGTGGCTGGCTGGCTTGTAAACACTGGCCACAAGGGGAAGCGTCTCAGACGGAATGAATCGTGTTGTTCGAGTTTTTTAGCGCTAGCCGAGGCAAAATTTTTGCGTTAAAATGTATCGCTAGTCGGATTTAACATTAGACGATGCCATCGTTGGTCAAGGGTTCACTGTATTATTAGTTGTCTTAGAGGAGGATTCCATACAGGTGCTGCATACTCAAGAATGGGTCACCCAAGTGAGTGTCTCATTTTTTTTATAATAGCCCATGCTGCTGATATTTTGTTTTTGTGCTTTAGGGAACAAAGTTGGGCTTATGGCTATTCCTAGGTCTTGTTCAGTTTATGAGTTAGTTATCCCATGACAGTACTATCTTCAGTAATTTTTTTTCGTCTCCTAGCTTTTTAATTGCGTTTATTGGTTTGATTTCCTGCAACAATTTGATTATTTATGAAGACTGTTAAGATTTTTGTCCTATTTTTTAGTATCTTCTTCCATTTATATTCTTAATGCATTGGCATTTACTGTTGACAGGGATATTATCTTTATTTTATTTTATTATCACACTGGCCGATTCCCACCAAGGCAGGGTGACCCGAAAAAGAAAAACTTTCACCATCATTCACTCCATCACTGTCTTGCCAGAAGGGTGCTTTACACTACAGTTTTTAAACTGCAACATTAACACCCCTCCTTCAGAGTGCAGGCACTGTACTTCCCATCTCCAGGACTCAAGTCCGGCCTGCCGGTTTCCCTGAACCCCTTCATAAATGTTACTTTGCTCACACTCCAACAGCACGTCAAGTATTAAAAACCATTCATCTCCATTCACTCCTATCAAACACGCTCACGCACGCCTGCTGGAAGTCCAAGCCCCTTGCACACAAAACCTCCTTTACCCCCTCCCTCCAACCTTTCCTAGGCCGACCCCTACCCCACCTTCCTTCCACTACAGACTGATACACTCTTGAAGTCATTCTGTTTCGCTCCATTCTCTCTACATGTCCGAATCACCTCAACAACCCTTCCTCAGCCCTCTGCACAACAGTTTTGGTAATCCCGCACCTCCTAACTTCCAAACTACGAATAGAGGTAAATTAATCTGAATTGTGATGTCAGCACACTACTGGCAAGACAGTGATTGAATGAGTGATGGTGAATATGTTTCCTCTTCTAGATCACCCTGCCTTAAGAGATGGCTGTTGAGGTAAAACAGTTTTGTTTTCTTTTTACTTTAGCAGTTGTCTTTCACCATGGCAAGTAACACAAAGAAGAAACACTACCACTATTATGCATTCAATCACTTTTGCCAGAAGTGTTCTGACTTCACAATTCAAATTACCTTTCTTCTGCAACATCCTGCCCTTCCCACTCCCAGGACTCCAGTCTAGGTAACCAGTTTTCCTGAATCCCTTCATAAATATTACCTTGCTCACCCTCCAACAACATGTCCACTAAAAGCCACTTATCTCCGCATTTATCTAACACTCGCAAGTCCCCTACAATTCTGAGCCTCCTTTACTCCCTCCCTTCAACTGTTCATGAGACGATTTCAACCTCTCCTATTTTCCACCCCAGATTTATACATTCTCTTAATCATTGTATCCCTCTCCATCTACATGCCCAAACACCTCAGCAACTTCTGCTCAGTCCTCTGAATTGTACCCTTAGTGACCTCTCATTGCCTTTTCATTTCTATCCTCCAAATACTCTGCATGATATTCACACCACACAGTGTCATGATTAATGCAGGGTCAGCTTTCTTAAAAAGCTCCTCCATATAGTGTTTTTTTTTTTTTTTTTTTTTTTGTAAATGAAATTGAAAAAGTACATCCAAAATTGAATAGCTCATAGAAAAGAATCCATAATACATTCTATTCAGTTGTGGATGAACTTCTTCAGTCACATTTACAAAAGAAACTGCACTATATATAGATAATCTTTATAGGAGTGGTTATTGCTCACTAAAAGCAATAAGGGGCTAAATACTGATTTTTTTTTTAACATCAGTTTTACAATCAAAGAGCTGTTACCTCAACTCATTTCAAAGCCAGCCCTTTCTAAGGTATACTGCCATTCCCTGGGATGCAACCTCCAACAGTTTACTTAACACCCGGGTACCTACTTAATGGTGGTTGAAGAGAGGCAGCAGTAGGTGTGAGGAAACATCCCCAAGGTTTCCACCCATGCTGGGGATTGAACCATGGACTGCCTCCCATATACAACTTGTTTTTTGTTTCAGCACTTCATTGTTTTACTAAGTAGCCTTCTGTAGCACCATATAAGTTATTTTTATCATTAACTTCAGATATACTGCCAATTTGATAAGACGCAAATGCAACACCTGGGTATCTTTATCGGTGAGATGTTTTACCTGCACATCAGGCTTGATCTATTTAAAGCAGAGGCATGAGGATGGAGACTTGAATAGTGGAACAAGAGGAGAGATGGAACAGTTGAAGATGGTGTCACAGGTGGGTGGGACCCACTAGTGGACCAGCAGTTGGCATTAGTTACAGAAGTCTTCTGTACCAAGAGTGTATGGTCTTGCTGTGTCAGACAAGTATCATTAAATTATGGTATGCACTACCAACAAGTTAATATCTTGTGTACAGTGCTCATTGTACTGGCAAAATGTCTTATCAGTTAAGATATCCAGGTGTTGCATATGTGTATTATTTATAAACTTGTTGATATTGATTATCATAATTTAATGATAGTTGTCTGACATGGCAGCACCATACAATCTTGGTATAGGACTAACACTTCAACTCTATTGCCAAATGCTGGCCCAACATATGGACCCCACCCACCTAAGATGCCATCTTCATCTGTTACACCTCTCCTCTGGCTATATGGTATATCCTTCCTCATGCCTCTGCTTAAGATGGATAAGGGCTAAAGGACTAAACACCTTAAAATAACCTCTCCATGTTTTCCACTGTCTCCAGAATAATAGGCACTTTTGTATTAAACAAAAAAATGCTACACAGGTGAAATGTCAGTATGTGTTGCACATACATTATTATTATTATTGAATGTCTTCTTTTTTGAATATTCGTACCACATTCGTCTCTTTCTCAGGCTGACTTTTTTTTTCAACAAGTTGGCCATCTCCCACCGAGGCAGAGTGACCCAAAAAGAAAGAAAATCCCCAAAAAGAAAATACTTTCATCATTCAACACTTTCACGTCACTCATATACAATCACTGTCTTTGCAGAGGTACTCAGATATGACAGTTTAGAAGTCCCTCCCTTTAAGTGCAGGCATTGTACTTCCCATTTCCAGGACTCGAGTCCAGCAAAATCTATAATAACCGGTTTCCCTGAATCCCTTCACTAAATATTACCCTGCTCACACTCCAACAGCTCATCAAGTCCCAAAAACCATTTGTCTCCATTTACTATCTAACACGCTCACACACGCTTACTGGAAGTCCAAGCCCCTTGCCCATTAAACCTCCTTTACCCCCTCCCTCCAACCTTTTTGAGGACGACCCCTACCCCCTCCTTCCTTCCCCTACAGATTTATATGCTCTCCAAGTCATTCTACTTTGATCCATTCTCTCTAAATGACCAAACCACCTCAACAACCCCTCTTCAGCCCACTGACTAATGCTTTTAGTAACTCCACACCTCCTCCTAATTTCCACACTCCGAATTCTCTGCATAATATTAACACCACACATTGCCCTTAGACAGGACATCTCCTTTGCCTCCAGCTGCCTCCTCGCTGCATGTTATCAGTCATTAATGATTTATTAAAGACAAAAACATCACAGTACAATAACTGGAGCAATTCACAAAGAACCTGCAATTAGAAGAGGAACATTATAACATTTTGGTCCGTCATGGATCATCGTCAAGACCCAAATGGGGTAAGAAAGGTAAAGAAGGCAGGGGAAGAAGGAAGTACATAGTAGGAATAGTAGTAGTGGCAGCGGGGGGTAGTATTGGAGGTAGAGGTAGTAGTGGTGGTGAACATAGAATTAGTAGCAGTAATGAGAAAGTAGTGGTAAAGTAATAGTGTGTGGTAGTAAAGGCAGCAGAAGTAGTAGTAGCAATGATGAAGTAGTAGTAGTAGTATTTACATTATTAGCACATCTGCCATCTCCGACCAAGGCAGGGTGGCCAAAAAAGAAAAACTCTCATCATTCGCTGCATCACTGTCTTGCCAGAGGCATGCTTATACTACAGTTATAAAACTGCAACATTAACACCCCTCCTTCAGAGTGCAGACACTGTACTTCCCATCTCCAGGACAAGTCCAGCCTGCTGGTTTCCCTGAATCCCTTCATAAATGCTACCTTGCTCACACTCCAACAGCATGTCAAGTCATAAAAACCATTTGACTCCATTCGCTCCTATCTAGCATGCTCACGCATGCTTGCTGGAAGTCCAAGCCCCTCACACACACACAACCCCTCCCTCCAACCTCTCCTAGGCCGATCCCTACCCCGCCTTCCCTCCACTACAGATTTATACACACTCAAAGTCATTCTATTTCTTTCCATCCTCTCTACATGTCTGAACCACCTCAACAACCCCTTCTCAGCCCTCTGGATAATAGTTTTGGTAATCCCGCACCTCCTCCTAATTTCTAAACTACAAATTCTCTGCATTATATTCACACCACACATTGCCCTCAGGCATGACATCTTCACTGCCTCCAGCCTTCTCCTTGTTGCAACATTCACCACCCATGTTTCACACCCATATAAGAGCATTGATATAATTATACTCTCATACATTCCCCTCTTTGCTTCCATGGACAAAGTTCTTTGTCTCCACTGACTCCTAAGTGCACCACCCACCTTCTTCCCCCTCAACAATTCTGTGATTCACCTCATCTTTCATGGACCCATCTGCTGATACATCCACTCCTAAATATCTGAACACATTCACCTCCTCCATACTTTCTCCCTCCAATCTGATATCCAATCTTTCGTCACCTAATTTTTTGTTATCCTCATCACCTTACTCTTTCCTATATTCACTTTTAATTTTCTTCTTTTACATACCCAAACTCATCCACCAACCTCTGCAACTTCTCTTCAGAATCTCCCAAAAGCACAGTGTCATCAGCAAAGAGCAACTGTGACAGTATCAAGAGCTAAGGAACGAAGCACTGTAGGATAGGAGATCCAATGGCCCACCTTGGGAAAGATTAGGGATGGGGTAATGAGAGAGTATTACATTTCAAGGAAGTGGAGATTGAAGTATCTTGACACTAGCAACTGTGCTCTTGGTGACAGGTGTTAATTTGTTGATATATTTTATCTCCATTGCTCTGAAATGTAATTCACTCTTTACCCTATCACCAGTCCTGCCTGCCGTGGGCCAGTTGATCTGCATTGTTCCTCTCATCTTTTGCTCTTTTCTTCTGCTACACTAATTATTTTACTGGCACTATTACTTTTGTCACTACTACTAAAGCTACTACTGCTACTTCATTACCACTAGGTGTGCTGCTGCCACCACCACCCTCTGCTGTATTGTCTTCAGCTCTTCTACACTTTCCTTGCTACATTTCTGACCTGACAAGTTTTTTTTTTTTTACACATCAATTTTACAGGTTAAGAGCTGTTATCCTACCTCATCTCATTTCAAAGACAAGCCCAATCTAAGATACTCTACCACCCCCCAGGATGTGACTCTCAACAGTCAGCTAACACCCAGGTACCTACTTACTGCTAGGTGAATGGGTTTCTCTCGTGACTGGGTTTGAACCATAATCAGAAGTCCTTGACACTGGGTCACCTTAACATGGTGGTGGGGTTTGTGCCTAGGAGGAGTGCCACACACTCCACAGGCTGCTTGCCTGACTATGAACTCAGCATCTTTCTTCAGAAACAGAGATATTTTCTCTTATGCTTATACTCCTGGCTGATGGCATGAAATGCTTTATGAACGTGGATTGTGGAATATGAAAATAGATTTATGTCGCCACAGTTGCAAGTTGGTACTGAAAGTGTCATTTTGTTATATACATAATGCTAGGATATGTTTATTAGTTTATTACGTTTTTTAGTTGATTCACTGATTAATATTTCCATATTGTTTCCACATTTTTTTTTTTTAGGTAAATTTCCTTTGGGGGAGATGGGGGCTTTGGGAAAAAAAAATTTGTGCATTATAAAACTCACATTTTTTTGGGGAAAAATTTGGGCAAAACTATTTTTTTTAAAAATTCCCCTTTTTCCCATAAACCCCGTAGTAAAAATGGGGCAGGTAAATATTTTATTTTTTTTAACTACTGCATTCATACTAATGTATGTTTTTATTTATTTTTGAAAGTTCATGTTTTTTAGTAGTGATTGATTAAGAATGAAAATTTGTGTTCAGGTGCCCCTTTAACTGCTCCCCCATACGGGAATAAGCATTTGGGAGGTAAAAGGGAAAAAGCGGGCTGACACAAAACCGGGCCAGGGGGGGCGTTGCCCCCGGGGAACTTTTCTCCAGGTAACACCCTCAGGGTTTAACCTTTCCCAACTACTTTCCCTACATTATGTACTGTCCCTGGGAAACTTTAACCTCCCCCTAAGAATGAGTGGTGAGACTTTTTAAGGGCCCTTTGGGTAGACATGGTTTGAAAAGGATAGGAGGGGAGTAGGGAGCAAAAAAAGAGATGCATTCCGCTGATGCTTACCATACAAAGTTGTCACTCCCCTTCCCCACATAACTACCCCAACCCCCAAGTACCTCTTAAAGGGGGGGCCCCTTTGGGAGGGGGTGAAGGGGCCCCTTGGCTGGGGAATTAGCCCTGGCGGGTCTTCTTCCCAACCGAACCAAATTACCCCCTTTCCCTCCCCCCCCCTTTTTTCCCTTTTCCTTCCTCCTCCCCTCCTCACCCCCCCCTTTTTTCCCCCCTTTTTTTGGGGGCCTTTTGGGGATTTCCCCCACCGGCGCGCTATTTTCCTAGGGGGGGAAAGGACCCGGGGGGGGGAATTTTCCGTTGAGGTTCTTGGCGGTGGCGTAGTTTGCCGGGGAATCTGGATTCCCCGGGGAAAGTCCCTTCCCTCTCCGGTATCCCGGAGTACCCTTTGGGTTTTTTTTTTCGGGCGACGGGTTATCTCTGGAAGCCCCCTTTTGGGAATTCCGGGGGGTGGCCAAAGGGGAGGTTGCTTGTGGGGGAAATCCCGGCCCCCTCTTTTTTTGTCCCCCAAAAGGGTACTCGGCAGATGGGTTTTGGCTATCCCCGGATTGTTTGGTTTTACGGGCATAAAAGGGTAGGGAAAAGGCTTTGGGTTCCACCCGCATCTACGCTACTTGGGGTGGTTGAGGTCCTTTGGGCGCGGGGGGAGTTTTTCCGGGCCCCTTTCATTCCTCCTGGGAACTATTCCCCCCCCTGCTCCCCCCTTTTTTTATTTTTTTTTTTTTTTTTTAATTTTTTTTCTTTTTTTTTTTTTTAAAAAAACAAAAAGCAAAGGAGTAACCTAACCATGGCAGGCCTATCCATGAACCCACAAACCCCCCCCCCCCTTTTTTCTTGTACCGCACCCCCTTTCTAAACCCTGCTTGTTTTTTAGACCACTTTTTCGGACACCCCTGATGCCCCTGTACCCTTGCTGTGCTGTTTCCCCCCCCGGTTTCGGGGACCGGGGCTTCGAATGACTCCTTCGATTTGTCTAAACTCCGCTCCCCCTTTTTGACTATGTTTCCCGGGCTTCTCCCACTCCCCGGTCCCTGAAATTTTTTCGAATCGCCCGCCCTTTCACCCCGGACCAACTCGGGCCCTACTCCAAAACCCGCCAACGTCAATCTCCTATGATGCCCCTTTTCGTTACCTTCCCTTTCCCTACCCCAAAAAAGACTAAAACACGTCAAGCACTCCCTTTTCCACGCTAAAGTTTGGGACCACAAAAAGGACAAAATTTCCCCTTTATTTTTAAGACCGACTTCTTCTTCCTGCCTACCTTTCTGCCATAGAAAAAATTGGCAAAGCGCCCCTCCCGCATTTGGTAGAGATATTTCATTTCATGCTCCAAGAGGGGAAAATCGCATCGTCACTGTCCAGAATCTACCCAACCAGTTTTTTCTCCCCTTTTCAATATCGATACAAACCCCCTATCACTAATGAAAACATTTTTCCCTCTAAAATTCTTGTATTGGAAACGGGTCATTCGCCCCTTTAAAATATCCCAACAAAATTTCCAGTCATGGGGCCCAATGACTTTTTTTGAACAGCGGGAATCCAGATCTCCCCCAATCCTCAAAGTAAACCCCTTAAGTTTTTTTTCCTGCCCGGGGGGGAGACTTTTACCCTTCCCAAAGGGGGCTCGTTTAAATTTTTGGGAACAGCCGAGAACCCTTTCCTCTGTATATGCGGGGAATCGGTTAAAAAGTTCGAAAGGTGATACCTAAAAAACCGAACAATGTAGAAATTGCTGGCTTTTTTGGTCACCCACGAAATTTTGGCAGATCAAATGGCCAAAATGCCCAGTCTGTGGTGCCGACGACCATTCAAATACTCTTGCAGTCAACCTCCATCTTCCCTTAATTGAATGAAGCTCCCCTTCTCCCCCCCGTTGCCAGGTCTATTTAAAAATGAACGTAAAATCCTTTTCCCTTTCAAAGGGGCAGAAGGTCTCCCTTATGCAAAGGCATTACTCATTTTCCGCCTCCAAGGGATATTTAGCCCCATTTTTTTCCTATTCTGTGTTTCCAAAAAACCCCCCACTTTCTGGGGTACCATCTTCTGCAGCCTTTCCTCTGTTTTTTCCCCCTCCCATACCCACTCCCGGAAATCAAAATTCCTTTTGATGTATTGGGCCCTCTGACGCCCGACTACAACTCAGCCCTGTTCTCACATCTTCGCATCCTTCCCACAAGCCCCATATCGACAAGACCCCCGTACGACACCTAAAAACCAACCCGCCCCTTTTCCCAGAAGCCAAAAAATCCACTTTGCTCAAACCCTTTTTTTCCCCTTTCCCTTTTCCTTCTTCCACCCCCACACTTTCCCTTTTCCAGTTCTGTCCCTATTCTCCCCCCTTTTTCTCTGGCTCTATTACAAGTGTGGAGATTGACCCTCCTCCCGTACTATCCCTTTCCACCCCCCCGCCCCCTCCCAAGTTTCTCCCCTTTTTCCGCCACCTCCCGGGTTTTCCTGTCTCTTCTGTCCCCCCCCACATTTCTCCCAGTCCCTTAACTCTTCCCCCCCCCTCTACTTTGGAACAGCCATTACTGTCCCAATCTTTACTAAACCCCCCTCCTTCTATCCCAATAGGTCCCCAACATTTTTGAATTCAGAAAAAAACTTGAACCCAAATTTAAAGAAAATATTGAAAGAGACTAAACCTTAAATGGACACTGATTCACACCCCTTTTTCCTTCTTTCCCTCTCCTCCACCCTTCACAACCCCATTCTTCGCAACGCACCGTTCCTTCGCTATTGAACGTCTTCCAGTGCCCCCACCCCGTTGACTTTTCCCAACCCCTCTAGCCCCTTAGTCCCTTTCCCTTTACAGTTTTCCTGATATTTTTTCATCCCCAAAACATGGCCTTTTTTACATTGGAATACCGCGGCCTAAAGGGGAAACCGGGGTGGGGCTTCAGTTTTTTCCCTTTTCCGGTTTTCCCCTTTTTTGGGTTTTGGCTTACAAAAACCCAAAAATTTAAAAAACACTGGCTTTTTTCCCAAAACCTATCTCAGGCTAAAATTTATTGTATTTTTCCCGGACCCTTTTTCACAGTTTGGGCCCTTTTAAAAATAAAAGGGGCCCTTTCTTTTTACGAAATTTGTTTATTCTGTACTGTCGCAATTTTCCATACCTCGCTGCTTTTAACGGGCAGCCCGTATCCACTTGAAAAAAGGGGTTTTAAAATTTAAGTTCTTTATACCCTCTCTCCTTCTCGACATTTTTCTACCCCCAGACTTTGCCTTTTTTTTCACCCCTTACCCCCCAACCATTCTGTTACTTGGGGATTTAAATTCCCCAAACCAAATTTTTCCTCGGGGGGGGGCCCTCTTTGGGTAAACTCACATGGCATTCATTTGGAGGTTTTTCCCGCCCTCCCCCCCTCCATTTTTTTAAAATACAGTACTCCCACCCATTTTGATCCTCGAAACTCATACCTCCTTTCATCAACCTATTTTTCGGCTCTTCCTCCACGCACAAGATTTCACCTGTCTTTTTCTACCAGTTTAACATGCCAAAGGATCTTTTTCCGATCATTCTTACTTCCCTTCCTATTCACCACCTTTTTCCGAAAGCCCCGCTGGAAAATTTTGATGGGGGCAAATTGGCATCTTTACCCACCCCACTGTTTTTAGTGAGGTTCCTTCTTCATCCCCCAAATTGATGAGCCCCTACACACTTCTCGACGCCAGTTTAAAACCGCAGCTTCTCATTCTAAAACCCCAAACCTCAGGAGGAAATTCTCAGAAGTGAGTGCCTTGGGGGGTCTCCCCCCTTTGTGCCGTGCAGTACGTTTGGGAAAAGTGCCCGCATGGGGCCGGGACCCCGGGACAATAGAACCGCTGAGGGGGACTTCTTGGGTTTTTTAAACAGAAGCGTGCATCGGGTTGCCCTGTCTTTCCTGAAGCTAAACACACTGTTGGGAAGGGCAATGTTTCCAACCCCTCCCCTCTCTTCCTTGATTTCATTTTGGAAAAAATGAGGAAAATTTTTGTGGTAAAAAACCCCTCCTGCCCAGCTCCTGTTTTTTACGGGCGCTGGTTTTTGATGTACAAACCCCCGACGTTGCCATTGAACTTTGGGACACATCGGTTTCCCTATTTTTCCCCAGGGCTCCCCTCTATGCCCCTCATTTTTTTCCTCCAAAATCTGCCAGAAAAGTTAGTACCCCTTTACTTTTTTTTCCTCAGAGAAAACAGTATAAGTGCCTTTTAAAACCCTTTAAGAACTGAGGCAAAAGCTCTTTAGCTTTCCCCAAAAATCGGCCCCGCTGGGGCCCGACACTTTTATAATTTGTATGTTTACAACATTTTTCATCGGGCAGGCCCTTGAAATCCCTTAAAACCCCCCTTAATCTTAAATTTTGGGGACAAGGGGTTCTTTCCCCCGTGTGGGAAAACGCCATTTTCTCCCTTTTCCCCCCAAACCGGGTACTAAAAGGCATAAGCCTTCCCCCCAAACGCCCATCCGCTCCTTACAAATTCAGTTTGGGAAAGTGATGGAACGCCCGTAAAATTTACGTTTAAAAGGGTATTTAGAGACACAACAGTCTTCCCCCGCAAGCAATATGGGTTTCGTAAGGGTCGTTCTACCATAGACCCCCCCTTTCTACGCTTGGATACGTATGTTTTGTAAACCTTTTTCCCAATAAACACTCGTTAATTTCCATATTTTTTGACCTTGAGAAGGGAAAGGAAAACCCCAAATTTGGGGGTATAATTTTTGGGCCCCCCCCCATTCCTTAGGCCTCCGAGGCAATCTACCCCTCCCCTTTCCCTTTAAAAACTTTTTAAAAATGAAGACATTTCCGTGTTTGAGTCAATAATGTTCCCTTTCCCCCGACTTTTTTCCAAGCTTTAAGGTGTCCCCAGGGGTGTGTTTTAAGCACAACAAAATTTTTTCCCCCTTGCCCATAAATGATTTTCCTCGGGTTCCCCCACCCAATATTTGGTCAACACTCTTATGTTTTAAGATTTTCTATTGCTTTTGCAAAACGCTGACTGTCATCTTATTGCAGTTTCCTCCACAAAGCGATCGACCGTGGTTTTTACTTTGGCCCCACGCATGGGTTTAAATTTTTTAAGTACCAAAACCACCAAAATTTTTTTCCACTAACCGCCTGTTATCCCAATCATCCTTTGCATCTCATGGCTCCCGTACCCCGAACTGATACAGTCAGGTTTTTTAGGGGTTCCCCTTTTGGGGCCTTCCCGGGTTTTTCCGGAAACCTCACATAACCCCTCTTTAAGGTAACTTTTCACAGCCGGGTAAACCCTTTTTAAAACCCTTGCTCATCTTTCCCGGGGACTGATCGTCGAACTCTGCTTCGCCTACATTCAGCCCTCATTTTAACGAAACTCGATTATGGTGACCCCGAAAATTTTTCCCCGGGCCCCCCTCCTGCTACTCTCTCTAGCCTTTAAATCTATCCATCACCAAGGATTTTCTTTGTTCCTTTTGGGGCCCTTTTGCTCTTCCCCCCGTTGAGAGCCCCTATTCAAAGCAAATGTTCCATCCTTGTTCTGATCGCCCCTGATGCCCATTGCCTTCGCTTTCTATGTAAAGGGTCTCCCCATCCCACCAATCCTTCCATTTTTAAATGGTAAACCCAAAATTTGTAGAACCCTTTTTTTATTCCCTTCCCCCGCCCCTGTTTGCTTTCCCCCCTTTTTTTCTTCCCTACATTCACTCTTTCCCCCCTTCAGTTACCAAAACCCTTTTATGTTCCCTGTACAAACTTTACTTTTCCCTACCCCCCCTGGGAAGGGCCCCGCTGTTTTGGGGCGTTCTTTCTCACTTCCCCTTTCTCGAAAGCTCAACCCGCCTACGGTGGCTTCCCCCTCTTTTTCTTGAAACACTTCCCTCCTATTCCCCATGCCAAAACCGCTGGGTACAAAAGATGGGGTCTAAGTCTTCAACGGCGTGGATTCGCAGCAGTGTTTTCCGGAACCCGCGTCGGGGGGACATTTACTATCTTTAGCCAAGGGATTTTTTCTGGGCCGAAAAATTTAAAAAAACCATTCTTTAGCACCCTTTTTCGTATCGCATCCCATGCCTGTACATTATGTAGTATCCCCAGACTCCCCTTTGTGGGTTTCAGGCTAACGAAAATTTGATAACTCAACCCCTAGTTCTCCGTAACCAACTTTGGCTACGCCGTATCTCTACCAAACATTTAAAAATATTGTTTTTTTTGTTGGGGCCCTGGCATGTCGAAAATACAGGGCAATTTAACAGGCCCGACACCCCGCTGCGCGGTCGCAGTACAAGACCTAACCAAAATTTTCCCCATCGAAATTTTTTCCCCCTTTCTGGACTATTTTTTCTGCAAAACAAACCCCCCTTTGCACCCTTGGCAACAACGTTGGTCAACCTGCTCGGGGGGAACAAACTTCAAATTTTATTAATCCGAACATAGGGTTTCTGGCCGTCTTTTTGTCATCAGTCTGAGGTTGGGAGACCACTCTCTCCCGCTTTGCATTGGTCACACTCGTCTTACTCATGGGTATCTCATTGAGAGGCACCCTGTTCCTCTCTGTGAGCAGTGTCAAGTTCCAGTATCGATTAGCCACATTCTGTTAGACTGCCCTCTCTATCAACGAGCACGCAGAATTTACCTCCAACGTCGTCTTTGTTCTACTACTCTCTCTTACCTTCCCTTCTTGCTGATGGACCCTCCTTTAATCCTGACTCTCTCATTGACTTCTTGACAATGACTGATTTACTCCACAAACTCTGATGATACTTTTCGCACTCCCCTCAGCCCTTTCTAGTTCAGTCTCTTGCTGCTCTTTACCCTTTCACCATCCACTGCCCCACTGTTATCTGTAACCTATTACTCATCCATCTCCCTTTTGCCACCTGATGCCCTCGCTTCCTTCCTGCCCTGCAGCGCTGTATAGTCCTTGTGGCTTAGCGCTTCTTTTTTATTATAATAATAATCGACCACAGTTATGAGGATCCCTCAAGGGAGATTCCCTGATGCTGGTGAAAGTTTTTTAATCCATGAAATTAGACCTGCACTACTTTTCAACTGAACCTGTATGCATCCCATCTTCCCAGGTGCTGAGTGACTCCTGAATAGGCATAGTGCTCTGCCTGTGAATATTTTTTTTATAAGGACTAAACCCATAAGAGTAGTAATGCACCTGGGGAATGGGAAGCATTCAGGTTCAATCCAAGGAAAGACACAAGAAGTCCAGTTCCTTGGATCAGTTGCCTCCCACTGGTATCAAGGTGCCCCCTTGAAGGGTCTATGAATGTAACAGTGAGGAAGTAGTGAGCACATGTACACAATGAAAAGGATGGTAGGAGTGAATAAATTGGTGAGAATGAGAGAGAGGTTGATAGCCCTGCTGCTGCCTGCTCCTGTATACTGTATCTGTACCCTACTATGCTATACGTATTACAGCTCTGCTCAGTTTAAAAACACGTCCACAATAATTAATACTATCCTGTATGTGAAAAGAAAAAGTAGTGAACGTAAAAATATCAAGTAAAGATTCTTAGTTTCAAAAATACATGAAATTGGATATGAATTGTGTAGTAATGAATCTCAGATTATAACATGGGTGTTTTTATGAAAATAAGTTCTGAGTTTTGAACAGTTGACCAAGAAATAATTTTCAGAATGTAGTAACATCATAAAGGAAGGACTTACTGTATACTGACTTGCCCTTTGTTCATATAGAGTAATTTTCACAGGTAAGTGTGAGCTCTTTGCACAACAAGTTGTACTTGCTGGGATTTTGGACATCATGGGGAACTGGCAGAGAGAACTCACTAAGAGTTGCCTCTGTATTTGCTTTGCCTGAAAATCTGTATACAGCACTGCACATTTTTATATTGCCTGGAAGTTAAGCCCAGCCTTGGAGCTATTGCCCATTGGCAAGTAACCAGTAACATTTCTTTTGGTAGTGGATGGCTATGAAAATGAAAGGTTTGTTGATAGTTCCTTTACATATGGGAGGCCATGCATTGTTAGTTACCCTGTGTGGGGAAAGGTTCAAAGAAAAAGAAAATGCTCTGACAAATCAGCTTAAGTGTGTACTATGAGGCACTGCATAGGCCTACATTATTTCTAAGCATGAGGTGGTAGGCAACCCAAACATGAGCTGAAGCCTAAAATGGCAGTTTGCAGCATATCTATTTATATTATTATTTAATTGTAACCAAGTTATGTGCTAGATCTGCAAAGGTCATAAAGTTCTGCAGGGAGGGGTGTGCATAAATAGAAAGGGGCAAAAGGTAGGATTTAGTGAGGGAAGGGGGGGCAGGGGCTAGTGAAGGTAGGGGGGAGTGCAAGTGCAAAATGTAAATCAAAGTTGGTACAATAGGCTAATTTTGTTAAAAAGTCAGTGATTCTCTGTCAAAAGTGGGACTTTAAGTATGGACGTCAGTTTGATTGTGTTGTTGGTGGTGGAGTCAGTAGAAGTGAATCCTGCAATCCCACTGACAATAGGACAGTGTTAAGATATGGTTTACTGATGGTGCGACCTGAGTCTGTGATAAGCGACACTGCGCATTTCTCCATGTGGTATACTTGAGCGAGTTGTGCATCCAGTACGTAAGTGGAAGAGTATAAACTCTCAAACACGAGCAGTGGGAAGTGGACGGCCAAGAACCTGAAATTAGTTTGATATAAAATTTATTGTGGTTCAACTTGGATCGCTATTGCCAAAGGTTGTAGAGCTTTTGGGAGATTGCCTAAGAACTACTACAGTAAAACCTGTTATTAACCGATATTGGCAATTTTGGACAAAAAATTGGCTGGACAAATGCTCTGTTTATAAGACAAAATGGATAGAAGTCCATAATTCCACATTTTTGTCCATAGCACTAGTGTCTGGCTGTCTTCTGATGTATCAGGCCAAGTCTGCTCTTGTATCTCTGACCTTTGTACAGTCCAGGCTACAGCAGCCCCATCCAGATATGATTGATGTCACTAAGTACAATGACCTTTGACAAAAGTGAGGTGAAGTCCCATTATCCCCACTTACAAATTCTTAAGAGAATGTGTTGCAAGGAACCAGCATCAATGTGGTAAACAATTTAAGCTGGATACATTTTTACATCTGTTTCTCTTTCGACATCTCAACCATTTGCATCTTCACAGTCGTCTACATCCTCTGTCATCTACATCTCATCCCTCTACATCTCGGCCATCTACATTTCCTTGGCCATCTATGTCTTTTAGCTATCAATGTCTTCTTAGTCCTCTACATTATTTTCAGTAAAGCTTGACAGTTTTTCCTGGCTCAGAAGTTAACGCCTCACCTCTTCACCATGAAAAGGTAAGTAAAATAACTGTAAATTGCATAGAGTACTATAAAATTACTACAGGTTACAATATCTGTATTCTTAGTGTCTGGTTGTCTTCTACATCAGCAGGCTAAATCCACTACCTCAGAAGACAACCAGACAATTGTGAAATAATAATTTCATAGTACAGGAGTTATGGACAGTCAACATAATTGTACACCCCCTTCCCTCATTAGTCCATTAATGAGAGGTTTTACTGTAATTTGTATTTACTGGAAATGTGACATAACCCATGCTGTATATGAAGGATGAGGAGAGTTGATTTTCTGCAAAGCCTGTAACACACTTTTGGAGTCTAAGACAACTATGAATGGTGCAAACGTGGTCACAGTGCGTATGATAGCAGTATGAATTGCATGTTACTCTGCTGTTAAAATGCTAGCCAATTATAGTAAATGATCTTGGATTATTCTTCAGGAAAAACACCTGCATACTCAACACCATTGGGATATTTAGAGCAATCGGTATATTCTGCAATAGCATGAGAGTGAGATTGGAAGTACAGAAGGGCCCTGTTTGTACGGCTCTTAGGTTCCCGATTCCATACAGTAAGCGAAAATTGCCGGTGGGTGGAAAAAGTGGTTTTTCCATTGTCGAATGTCTAAAATGCCTGAAAATGTTTTCCCATATCAAATTAAGGCTCAATCAGGTAGGCAAAAAAAAAAAAAAAAAAAACCAAAAAAAAATTTTCAGTCATAAAATATTTCCCTTAAAAAGGGGTCCATCACCCTTTCCCCTTCGCAGCGTTGTACAAAAAGCAGTAAAAGCACCAAATTTTAAAATGAACAAGGTTTTTTAAAAACCCAACAAAAAGTTGTTTTTTCAATTGTGTCATGGGGTTTAGGCTTTTTAGTCATCCCCCTTTTTGCTACCCCCATTTTCTATAGCACACACTTTTGGGTTTTCCCCCTAATTTACCTTCCTTTATGTCCCCCTGCTATTCTCTTTCTCCCTTCTTGGAAAGTCCTGACAATTCATTTTTTCCTCTTTATTGATTACTTCCTTTCTCACTCTTATGCATGCAGTTACACTGATAGTTCAAATCCTGTGCGGAAATGCAGCATTTTCCTGATGTCACCCAAAGGTCATTCACTGGACTGGCCATTTTTCAGACCAATTTAGTGCAGTTTTTTATTTTTCATACACATTTTCTCTTCCCCTTGTCATTCATATTTTTTTTGACTCCCACAGAGCATTTACAGGCTATCCAAAATTTGACTCCCCAACCCCACCTTAGCAATAAATTTTGGCTATCCCACTTTTTCTTAAATGAAAAGATGTCGTTTTTTGCGGGGTCCTTGGAATGTTGAAAAAGGGGTAAGGCCCAAAAAACTCTGTGTTCACAACCTTGAAATTTCCCAGGCTTTCCCTCCGACTTTTTTTTCAGCGCCTCTCAACTCCACAACTCGGAAACCAATTTTTGGTCTGTTTTGGTCCACAAGTTATTTTTCTTCAAAACACTTTTTGGTTTTTTGGCCATTTTCCCACTACTGTCTTTGAGGAATGCATTCTCCCCCCCAAAATATTGGTCAGCTGGCCTCTTCAGGACCTTCATAGAAAGTTTCCCGGGGCACGCACTACAAGGGCTGTCATTTTGCACTGTAGCTCATCACATCTTGAAATTGTCTGCCTATCATTGGGGCACACACAATTCTTTCCCATCTTCTCTGCCCCCCAAAGCACTTCCCTACTGACCTTGCTGAACGTCCTACCTAGATGAGACACTTAAGTTTTTTTCAAGAGAAACTAACTTATTGCACCAATTGGTTTTTAAATTTTCCCTCTTGCACTCTCCCCTACCCCAACTAACTTTACTTTTTGCACACTCCTGCTTCCCAATCCCTTCTTTTTTGCTGCTAAAAATTTTTCCATTTTTTTTTTTTTTTTGTGCAAAAAAAATACCCCAAAGAGGAAGTTTTTTTTTTTATTTTTTTCAAGGTAGGGTAAAACCCCCCTCCCCCCCCCCCCCCCCCCCACAAAATTATTAAATTATTTAGTTTCTCTAACTGTTTTCTTCAAAAGTTTTTAAATAATACCCCATATCTGGTTTGACAATTATTATTGTCAAAGAAAATATTAAACCAGTCTGCTTTGACAAGTATGGGTTTTAAAAAAATCAATTTAGAAATACATTTATCTTTAATAAAGAAAAAAATACATTCTGCATATTGAAATTCATTTTTCTTATACTTTTTCAAGAGAACATTAAAAAAATTTAGTACTTAAAAGAATAAAATTTTAAAAAGGAAAAATCTGTATCAAGGGTATAAACTTAAAAATGCACGCAAAAAAATAGTTGTGAAAAGAAACAAAAATGTTTTTATTTTCAAATTTTAAAATTTTAAACCAAAAAATTAAACATTACAAGAAAAAATAAAATACTGTAAAAAAAGACAGAGATTTTATCCATGATATATTTGTGTGTGCCACGGCATGGGAGGCCATTGATTAAAACTATTTGAAGTAAAAAAAAAAAAAGGCTGCATTTTTTTGATTTACTGTGATGCTCATTTTTGGGGGTTCAAAAATTTAAAGGTCAAATGTGGAATGCCCCAAGAGTGTTTCCCTCCCTTTGGGGCCACCCATAGGAGACCCTTTTTGTGGGGGAGGATGTTGCCTTAATGTACACAACCACCCACATCTCAGATCTCCATCCCTATCATTCCCAACCATTTTCAGCTCCGGGTTAGAAAATTTTAAATTATTTATTTTCATCATTATATCTCACTTTTGGATGGGAAAACCCTGAAACCCCCCCAAGGGGAAAATGGGGGGAAATTTAAAAAGTGGCAAGAAGTTTCAAGTGTGAAAGCCCTTGGTTTTTTGAAAAAATTAAAGATTTAAACCCTTTAACAGGGGTGCACACTAGGGAGACAGAATGGGTTTATGGTCCAAATGAAGCATCAGTTTTTTTTTTCAATTAAAAAATGAAAAAAAGGGTTTTTGTGCAACGAGTAAAAAGGTTGTCCCTTTCAAGAATGAAAATAGGTACAATACCAAAATAAGAGTGGATTCACGGGACAACCAAAAAGGGGAGAACCGGGTTAATTTAATTTTTAAGGGAAAAAGAGTTAGATTTACTATAAAAATGTGTGTGCAAAAAAAGGGGCCCTAAAGAGTACATGTTTAATACAGGTTTTTTTTCACATTTTCAAAACTACACTTTTGGGTTGCTATTTTAAATTTTTCTGGTGAAACCCCTGCCCTGACACATGGTGTAAAAAAAATTTCCCCTGCTAAAATTGTAGGAAATTATTTCGGGGAAATGGTTATAGCCCCGCAAGTTTTTTTGGTGAAAAAACCGAGTTTTATTGGGGGGTTGTCGAAAACTTACATCAGCTATAAGGAAAAAGAAATACCAGGATTCAAGGTAGAAAAGACGTTCAACTTGTACTGCGTAATGATCAGGTGCTAAGCGTAAGCCCTATTTTTATTTTGCTAGCCCAAGACTCCCGGGTTTTTAAAAGGCATAGAAAAAAAACCCCCTTCCCATTTATTTGGAGGTAAACCCAGTCTGCATGGATGACCAAAAATTTTTTATCAATTGGTTTAAGCTACTTTTATTCCGAAGTTGTGTTTTACTTGAGCAGAAAGAACCTTTATGGAAGGTTTTTTTGCACCCACTATAATTTTCCCTTTCCATCCAGAACCGAAGGGGTACATCCTGTGTAAAAAGTAGTTTTTTAATTTAATGGATTGTAAATTATTAGGAGTTTTTTGTATACACACAAAAAATGATAAGGAAACTTTTGCAGCCCCCGAACACCCCGCTTTGACCCTTTGGGAAAACCCAAATTTTTTGGAAAAAAATTTTAAATTTCAAAGTGCCCCTCAAAAACATCAAAAGTGCAAAGAAAAGTAGTGCCCCCCAAACAGGCTGGGAAAAAAAATTTTGGCCAGCCCCAGGGAGCAGGGGCGAAAAATTTCCTCTTGCCCCGGGAAAAAGGAGTTTTTTGGGTGGGCAAAGCGTTGTTGGGTTGGTTAGAAATGCCTGGAAAAGGGCAAACCCCGGGCCGATAAGGGGCCTAAAAGACGGGTGCAGAAAGACCGCAACAACAGTTTAAAAAGGGTGGGGGGCGTGTCCTGGGAAAGGGGGATGGGGAAGGAATCCAAAGGGCGGAAGGGGGACACTTCAGCCGGAAATGGGGGATTAAATGGAAAAAGCCCCTTTTCCCCTAAAACCTGGACAGTGTTTAAAAACTGAAAGTGTTTGAAAACAGCGATAACCTTAAATTTTCAGCTCTGTAAAGCATGCCTGGGGAAAAAAACATCAGAGATGCAATTTAAAAATTTCCCTTTGTTTCTCCAAATACAGAAGCAACCCCCCCAGGAAAAACGTCGCCAAACACTCCACAACCTTTTCCCCCCTCACCTAGTAGGGGCCACATTAACTTCCCCTCCATTTAAAAAACATTTATGCCCATCAACAGGGAAATTTTTGGGAAAAAATATTATTGTGTAACCCGTGCTTTTGACCCTGGTAGGGGTTTTTTACCGGTTTTTATTTAATATAAAATCTTTATATCCCTGATATTGTTTTTAAATATGACCTCACTACAACCAATACAGTTACATTATTTTTTCCCTTTTATGTTTCAAATTTTAAAAAATTTGTTTGTCATTTTTTTGGGGGGATTTAAATTTTATTGAAAAGGGAAAAATTTTTTTATTATATGCCATTCTCAAAAAAAGTAACAATCTTAAAATGACAGTCCCGCTGAAAAGAAAATGGGGGCCCCTTTTGTAAATTTTTTGGGGGCCAATAAACCTTTTGAGAAGAAAATAAAAATACTTTCAAAGAAAAAAATAATTAGATTTTCGAGGGCCCTTTGATTTAAATTTCCCCTTTTCCATCCCACTTTTATAAATGCATAAAAAGGGTATTTTTTTTGTAAAGGTACACAAATTTAAAAAGAGGGAATTTGGGGTGTTAAAAGGGGTGCTTGCGTGCACACGCCAAACAAAATGCTTAATTTTTAGTAATCTTTCAAAGTAAAAATTTTTAAGTACTGAACTTATCTATTTATTTTTTTTAATTTCCCTTTAATTTTCTTTTAAATTTTCTTTTTAAAATTTAGAATGTTACATAATAAATTTTTTATCGGGTTTGGGGCCCCCATTTTAGAGGGTTTTTTTCCCAAATATTGCTTTCCCTTTTTTTTTCAAAAATCACGAAAAAAGATTTTGGAAATCGAAAGACAAAAATTTTTAAAAAAATCCTTTGGGTTTGTTTTTAATCAAGGGAAATGTTTAAATCCCAAAAAAAAAGGGGGAGTGAAAAAAAACTAATATTAAAAACATTCACAAGTTTGTTGGTAATTTAAAGTAAGGTGAATTTAGAAGGCGTGAATTTTAAGGGTTTGGGTTACAGAAATAATTTTTTTGGTAAATTTTTTCTAAATTTAAATTTTTTTTTTAGTTTTGAGCTTTTGGGGGAAAAATAATAAATCTTGAAAAAATGGAGACATTTTAAACAAATTTTTACAAAAAAAATGGGCACACAAAAAAAAGTTAGTAAGAAAATATATTAAAATTTTAAATAAATGGGAACTGAATGCCCCACAGGCTGATTTCGCTAGTGAAAAAAAAGTATTTCAGCTTGAGGCAAGGTATGATTTTTTATTTGGTTTTGGGGAAAAAAATGCCTTTCATTTTGTGTAAGTTTAATAAAAAACATAGTACATCCTATTAAATGAGCCCCTTCCTCTGAATTTTTGTATTGGGAAAGACTCTACTCTAAAAAAAATATAAAAAAATGATGAGTAAGAAGGTTTCTGATGTGTTATTTTTGGGGGAAAATTTCCCAAAAATATGTTGGGGTTTAAAAGGGCACAAGTGCAACTAAGCGACATTTTTTTGTGGCAAGTTTTGCTTCCAGGGGCTTGTTAAGGGTATTACAAAAAACATAGACACAGAGGGTATTTATAGGCTTGGTGAGGTGTAGATTGTAATTTCTTTGGGAGTAGTAAAGAATACTGTGGTGAAAAAATTTGACTTGTAAAATGAGTAAAAAAGGGTTTAAAAAGGTATGTGTACATAAAAAAAAGGGTGGACAAAATTTTTTTGTTAGTGGTTGGGGTTTATAAAGCTCCTGGAGAACCAAAAAGTTGCCCCAAAAAATGTTTAATTAGTTGCATTGTGCTTTTAAACCGAAGGGTTTCTGATGAAAATAGGTTATAAAGAAAAAGGGGGGGTCAGTTTCTAAAAATTTTATTTTGGGGGCTTACGTGCATGATTTATGCAATCAGGTTTAATCCAAGAGGGGGTAGATCCCCTTCCTTTGGGTCGAGAGCCCCTACTAAAGCTGAGGCTCCCCCCTTTAAGGAGTTTCCAATCCCGTTTCGAAGTCATCCTGAATATTAGTGCTATTTCCACCCCTTCAAGGTGGGTTTTTGAAAATTGGGGAAGGGTTATGATTAAAAGGGGAAAATAAGCAACCTTCCACTTTCCCTTTAAACAAATCAAATTTCCCCCCATTTCCCGGGTGCTGTTACTTTTCAAAGGCTCTTTTTTGATAGATTTGGCCCGTTTTGTACGAAAAGCCAATTTTCAAAGCATAGGGCCCCAAAAGGTTTTTGGGGCTTTTTTAAAATTTTTTTTTTATTTTTATTTCATGGGGAAGCAATAAAAATTTTTCATTCAGTGCCCCGGGGAAAAAGGGGGGGTAAATTTTCCATTTATATGATTTTTGTGTTTGTACATAATTTTACTTTAATCCCCTATTTAAAGGGTTAAAAAATACCCGACCCGTTGGTTTTACCCGGTAGAAGGAATTTTGAAAACCCTGCAGAAAATAGTTTTAAACTAATATAACAACCACCCCTTTAAGAAAGTTCCTTGGATTTTTTGCATAAGGGAAATTTGGGCCCCATTACTGCCTCCCCTTTTTTTCCCAAACAAGTTTTTCCCCCCATGGTTTAGCACTTTCCCCTAAATATAAAACCCGAAAAATGGCAATGAGTTTTTGCTCCAAACAAATTTTTGATGTTTTTTCCCTTTTGGGAAAACCCCATTTAATGCTCCCTTTTCCCTTTAAAGGGACGTATGATCCATAAGGGTTTTTTGGGTCTCCCCAAAAGACTAAGTTTTCCCTTTAAAAGGGGTCAATGGTCCTGGGTCTTGATCAAAAATATCTGAGTACCCTTCCTAAAAGGATATAATTAAATATTGTAGTAAATGTTTTTGAAAAATTTCAGTACTATAAGTTTAAGAAAAAATTGTATTAAGTATTTCCCAATTTTTTTATTTTAAAAAAAATCTTGATTTTTAAAAACATTTTTAAAAAAAGATGCTGTAAACAGTTAAACTTCAAAAAAAATTGGGGTGGGTTTTTTTTTAAAACTTTCTCACATTTACATTTTTCTTTAAAAAAAGCTAAAGGGCACTGGGAAAGGTCCCACTGCTTTGCAATCTCTTTTAAAGGGGTTTAAAAATGTCTATAAAACCCGTGTTGTGGGAAGGTTCAATTACGTGGGATGCGCAAAAAATTTTAAAATTTAAAAATTTTTTATTTAAACACTTTTTGTGATTAAAAATTTTTTCCCAAAATGAGACTAAACCCAACGGGGAAAAACAGTAGTTCCAAAAATCAAACTCCCGCATGCCAAAAAAAAAAAAAAAAAACGATTTCATAAAGTATTCACTTTTTAAGGGTTTTCGTGGTGCTGTTTTGGCCCTTTGGTTTTTGCCCCTTTTATTTTTTTTAATAAAAATAATAAGGGTTTTCAGTTTTTAGTTATAAAAAAAAGTGAGGGAAAGACACTTTTCTTTTAGAGTACCTTTAAAAAAAACCACATTAGGGGTTTCATCCTAATTTAAATAGTTTCTGTAGAAAATTTTTTTTATGGTACGTTTCCTACGTTAATTCCCACCCGTAAAATTTTTCCCTTCTTAATGATCAAAATATATTAATGTTAATTTTTTATAAATACAACTTTTACATGTATGGAATCATTTTTAATGGTAAAAATTTCTGGCAAGATGAACAAGCCAAAGTGCAACACTTTGGGGAGACTTCATCAAAAAAAAAAGTGATTTTAAAAATGGGGTTTGGGAGGGATTGGGGGAGGTAAAAATTTAAAAGTGATCAGTCCAAAAAAACCTTTAAAAGTAAGGGGGTTTAGGTGATCATTGCCCTTTGCCTTAAGTAGATCAGCTCCCTCTTCCCGGATCAGGAAGTTCCCCAAGGATAATGGATTGACCACCCCCAAAAATACTTTCAGGCTGAAAAGGAAAAAATTGCACATCTTCACTCTCCACTGCTGCGATGTCTTTAAAAATTTTTGTTACCCTTTTCATTCAACTGAAGCTTAATGTATAGGCAAAAGATTTTGGAAATAGATTCCCAAAATGTTGCACATGTTTTATTCATCATGTATGACTTAATTTTAAATTAATTACCGTGTTTTTTTTCCCAAAACGTCCGCTCTCCCCCCCCCCCCAGGCCCGGGTTTACCCAAAAAAAATTTTAATCATTCATGCATAATCATTTTCTTTGCGAGGTCCCCGACATGACAAAATTTGATTCCCCAAAAAAAAAGTATTAAACCCCCCCCTTTAAAGTGGGAGGACTGTACTTCCCACCTCCCTTTCCCTGAATCCCCTTTACAAAAAATTACCCCGCTCACCCCTTCCCAAAATTAAGGGCCAAAAACCATTTTTCTCCATTCCCCCCAGCACCCTTTAAAAACAAAAACCCTTTTTCCCCCTTCCCTCCTTTCCCAACCCAAACCCCACCCCTCCTCCCCCTTCAGAACAGATTTACACACCCTTCAAGTCATCCTCAGCGCTGTATAGCCCTTGTGGCTTAGCGCTTCTTTTTGATTATAATAATAATAATAATTCAAGTCATCCTATTTTGCTCCATCCTCTCTTAATGACCAAACCACCTCAACAATCCCTCTTCAGCCCTCTGAATAATACCTTTAGTAATTCAACACCTAATTTCCACACTACGAATTCTCTGCGTAATATTTGCACCACACATTGCCCTTAGACACGCCTCCTCCTCACTGCAGCATTTACAAGCCATGCTTCACACCCATATAAGTGTGTTGGTATAACTATGCTCTCAGACATTACCCTCTGCTTCCATGGATAATGTCTCCACAGACTCCTCAGTGCACCCCTCACCTTTTTCTCCTCATCAATTCCGTGATTCACCTCATCCTTTATAGACCCATCTGCTGACATGTCCACTCCCAAATATCTGAATACATTCACCTCCTCCATACTCCTTCCCTCCAATCTGATATCCAATCTTTCATTACCTAAATTTTTGTTTCCTTGTCACCTTACTCTTTCTTATATTCACTTTTAATTTCCTTCTTTTACACACCCTACCAAACTCGTCCACCAACCTCTGCAACTTCTCTTCAGAATCTCCCAAAAGCATAGTGTCATTAGCAAAGAGTAACTGTGACAACTCCTATTTTGTGTTAGGTTATCTTTTAACCCCATGCCTCTTGCCAACACCTGAGCATTCACTTCTCTTACAACCCCATCTATAAATATATTAAACAACCATGGTGACATCACACATCCTTGTCTAAGGCCTACTTTTACTGGGAAATAATCTCCCTCTCTCCTACATACTCTAACCTGAGCCTCACTATCCTCATAAAAACTCTTCACTGCTTTCAGTAACATTTGCAACACCTGCCCCACTATCCACCCTATCATATGCCTTTTCCAAATCTAAAATGCCATAAAAACCTCATTTCCTTTATCTTAACACTGTTCATCTATATTTTTCATTGTAAACACTTGGTCTACACATCCCTACCCTTCCTAAAGCCTCCTTGTTCATCTGCTATCTTGCTCTCCGTCTTACTCTTCTTTCAAAATTACTACACACTTTACCAGGTATACTCACAGGCTTATTCTCCTATAATTTTTACACTCTCTTTTGTCCCCTTTGTCTTTATACAAAGGAACTATGCATGCTCTTTGCCAATCCCTAGGAACCTTACCCTCTTCCATACATTTATTGAATAAAAGAAACAAACCAGTTCAAAACTATATCCTCCCCTGCTTTTAACATTTGTCTTTATCCCATCAAACCCAGCTGCTTTACCCCAGTTCATTCTACCCACTACCTCACATACTTCCCCCCCACTCACAACTGGCTCTTCCTCATTCCTACAAGATGTTATTCCTCCCTGCCCCATACATGAAATTACAGCTTCCCTATCCTCAGCAACATTTAACAATTTCTCAAAATATTCCATCTTCCCAATACCTCTAACTCTCCTCTCCTATTTTTAATTGTCAAATCCATTTGTTCTTTAGGCTTTCTGAACTTCACTCTAAAACTATTCCATACACTTAATTTAATCAATATTTTGGGTCGTGGAGAAAATGCAAACCTGTAGAAGTCGTACTGCACCTGGGAAATGGGAGGTATACACGCTCAATTCAAGGAATTGGAGCACAGATGTAATTCCTTAGATCAAGAGACCCTCACCAGCATCAAGGAACTTCCCTTGAGGGAAATAATCTTTGGAAGGGGAGTCACTTTAGATGACACCCTTTTTATTTCTTGTCATTAACTAGCATTCTGATCCAAAAGCAAAGTGCTCAAAACAGTACCAATTCTGTATGCATACTTTACCAGTATCATCCTATGTATTTAAAAACATTATCTGATCATTATGCAAGTGAAAGCAATCACTCATTAAGAAAACTGAGGGGGAAGGGTCCTAATGTTTTTATTTTGGACACTATTCAAAATTTTTATGTGAACAGTCGTTAGGCAGGTGGCTACTGCATTTCTTTAAACCTTCATGAGCTGTATATCATAGTGTATGACAAGTGAATAGGAAATGTATCTGATCAGCACATGTACGTGCTGTGATAGTTATTGTATACAAATACAATCTTTTACAAGTCGGGTAAGTGTTAGACAATATGAAATCGAATTACAATACAAGACATTAATTAAATTCAGTTGGCATACTATTTACATAATGTCCTATAAATCAGAGCTACCAAATCTACATGGAAGTTCAATGGAATAATTGGGAGATAAAATATTTCATCTATAATAATCATGACATTAAGACAATTTACTTTTGAATTCAGATATTTAGATACCTTTCTTCCTATGTGGTTAAATTTTTTATTGATGAGCTTATCTAAATTCTAAATGATGCTCCTGAACTGTTGATATGTTTCATTCGGAGATAAACATCTGTTCCAATTCCCTGCATGGTCTGAATTTCTAGACTACCACCCATGTACTCTGCATATGCTCTTGAAGTTGGCAGTCCAAATCCAAATCTGTATAAGATAACCATAAGCATTCAGTCATAAATACAGATGGGCAATGAAGGAAGTATGAACTTAAATATTTACTCGAGCAAGAATATTATTACACACAAAAAATATACTAACACTTAAGTTACTAACCCATACATAGGCCCTCCCAGCAGGTTGGGGTTAACAGCTCCATCATGTTGGAAAAAACGCCTTCTTGTTGCTCTGCCCCCAAAATCACTGCTGTGGTTAGCTGTAGTGAAATTGTAATCTGAAGCTCTAACTTTGAGGTGATGAGGGATGCCACCACCACGATCACTGATCCTGTATAACCATATTTATTACCATCTGATACAAAACATAGCATAAAAATTGTATGAAAAGTTTATAAGAACTCTGCATATATACATCAGTCTACTACTGTACACAGACACCTCGTGAAAAAATGCGAAGAACTGCTGTGAGAGGACTGTCAGGTTACAATGTCAGTTCCCCATATCTTAGCCAATTAACTGTGGCATACCCAGAAAAAAAAAATTGTGTGGGGGACAGGAAAGATTTTGAAAAAAAAAAAAAAATTTATAGAATGAAAGGGTACATTTTTTTGTATAAATTCCTGACATTGTCAGCACTTTACTGTTGGGCTTCCCAAAATTAAAATATGTTATATATCCTTTAGAGATACAGCAGGGCCCCACTTATTCGGCAGGTTAGGTTCCAGGCTATTGCCGGAAAGCAGACATCGCCAAAAAGCAGAACGCCATTTTTTCTACTTATAAATGCATATAAATGCCAGGTAACAAGTTTACACGAACATATATTATGTTAGCAATAGAATTAGGCATTAAAAACAATAAAAAGTAAAATACACAGCACACCCATTACTTACCTTAAAATATTTGTAGTCTTAATGTAGGGTGAGAGGTGAGTTAATTTGTTGGAAGTCAGGTTTGGGAAGTATGGAATCCAGCCAGGGAAGCTCTCCCTACCCCACCCACACGTAATGTACTACGATATTTAATTAAGGCTCCCCAGAGCGATACAATAATGTACTACGATATTTAATTAAAGCTCCCCAGAGTGATAATATATATGTACAGTACATTCATTAACTTAAAATATTTGTAGTCTTAACCCCTTCAGGGTCCAAGGCCCAAATCTGAAGTGGTGCCCCAGTGTCCAAGAATTTTCAGAAAAAAAATTTATTTTTTCTTATGAAATGGTAGAGAATCTTTTTGTGAAGCTAATAAAACAAAAAGTACGAAATTTGATGGAAAATTGACGAAATTATGCTCTCGCGAATTTTGATGTGTCAGTGATATTTACGAATCGGCGATTTTGCCGACTTTGACTCCCATTTTAGGCCAACTACATTATTCCAGTCAACCAAATTCTTAGCTATTTCACTAGTATTACTTCTATTCTATCGATTGAGCACAAGAAATCGCCAAGTCAACTCTTTCAACTACAAATTAAAGTGATCGGAAATTGTTAATTTGGCCAATTTAACACAAAATTCAAAATATTCCAATTTCAAAATAGGGTCCAGAATAAACACTGTAGGTATTCCTGGAACTAAACTAACATTTCCTCTGTTCATTAGTTATGTTTTGAGGCTTTACAAATAAATTCCATTTTGATTTTTTATTCACACCAAAAAATAGAAGATTTACTGTTAAGCAATACTGTAATAACTGTATAAATATCATCACCATATTTGTGAATGCATATTAGACCCACCAGCTGGCATGTATTATGTGTGAGGTCGTTTGTTTACTCTTGAATATCGGCAAAAATGTAACATTTCTGCTACTTTGAGCTCAGTTTCAAGCCATTTCCAGTGCTAAAACCAATCAAAATCATCTCTATTTCTGTAATATGTCTTCCATTCTATCAAATGAGACCAAGAAATCGCAAATACAACTATAAAAAACATACGAAAAAACACTGCAAAGTCGCTGTTTTAATAAAAAAATCATTTCAGTTTTTTTTTCTCATTATACACAGTGTGCTGCAGGATCTGTTTTATGTGGTGCACACATATCACATAGATGTATTCTCTCATATCTAGGCCCAAATGTACCACTCACAGTGTATCAGAGTGAGCTGAGCTCATGACGTAGATCTACGGTTTGGACCCTGAACGTAAAGCCGTAGATCTACGGGACGGACCCTGAAAGGGTTAATGTAGGGTGAGAGGCGAGTTTTATTTGTAGGAAGTCAGGTCTGGGAAGTATGGAATCCAGCCAGGGCAGCCCTCTCCACCCCACCCACATGTAATGTAAACAAACCAGACGAAGGCGTCTGGTTTTCGTCACTTTACATTGTGTATAAGTTGTCTCCACGTTGATAAAGTAGAATAAGTAAAGAGAAACACTCGAATTCTCATGTAACATTATTTTTAGAAGAAATGACTCCTTGAGTGAAGGCATACTTAGGTACAGGTACACATACATATAATTATGTTATAATAATAATGTAGGTATGTAGTTCGCCTGGGCTACATACCTATACCTACCTACATAGCTACACGATATTTAATGGGGCCCAGAGCCATATTATTACCAATGACATACCACGTTCACTGAGTTTAATCGTTTCTAACAACTACCTTTAGATGCCATCATAAACACATGAAGTAATAAATAATTCAAGCAGAGAATTGTTAAACAATTAAGGGGAGTGATGTAATGTTTTCCCTCTGCCTGGCTACTACACCTCCATAGTATATAAACATAAAATGTTTATATGCTATGTAATGTGTTTCTTATATAATTTTGAAGAAAATATCATAGATGAATTAATGAAAATGTCTATATTGACGTAAAATAAAGACATTTAATGTGCCCAAGGGTGATTATTAGTATTATGTAATGTTTTTCTTCCACCCAGCAACAACCCCTCCATAGCATATAAACAGCATGTTTATATGCTATGTAACATGTTTCTTATATAATTTTGAAGAAAATATCATAGATGGATTAATGAAAATGTCTATATTAATGTAAAATATGATATTTAATGTGCCCAAGGGTGAGTGTTAGTATTATTAGTATACATAATACTAATAATACTAACACTCACCCTTGGGCACATTAACCCTTTCAGGGTCCGTCCCGTAGATCTACGGCTTTACGTTCAGGGTCCAAACCGTAGATCTACGTCATGAGCTCAGCTCACTCTGATAAACTGTGAGTGGTACATTTGGGCCTAGATATGAGAGAATACATCTATGTGGTATGTGTGCACCACATAAAACAAATCCTGCAGCACACTGTGTATAATGAGAGAAAAAACTGAGACCATGATTTTCAATTAAAACAGCGACTTTGCATTGTTTTTTCATATGTTTTTTATAGTTGTATTTGTGATTTCTTGGTCTCATTTGATAGAATGGAAGACATATTACAGAAATAGAGATAATTTTGATTGGTTTTAGCACTGGAAATGGCTTGAAACTGAGCTCAAAGTGGCGGAAATGTTAAATTTTTGCCGATGTTCAAGAGTAAACAAACGACCTCACACATCTAATACACGCCAGCTGGTGGGTCTAATATACATTCACAAATGTGGTGATGATATTTATACAATTATTACAATATTGCATAACAGTAAATCTTCTATTTTTTGGTGTGAATAAAAATTCATTATGTGAATAAAAAATCAAAATGGAATTTATTTGCAAAGCCTCAAAACATAACTAATGAACAGAGGAAATGTTAGTTTAGTGCCAGGAATACCTACATTGTTTATTCTGGACCCTATTTTGAAATTGAATATTTTGAATTTTGTGTTAAATTGGCCAAATTACCAATTTCCAATCACTTTATTTTGTAGTTGAAACAGTTGACTTGGCGATTTCTTGTGCTCAATCGATAGAATAGAAGTAATACTAGTGAAATAGCTAAGAATTTGGTCGACTGGAATAATGTAATTGGCCTAAAATGGGAGTCAAAGTCGGCAAAAATCACCGATTTGTAAATATCGCTGACACATCAAAATTCACAAGAGCATAATTTCGTCAATTTTCCATCAAATTTCGTACTTTTTGTTTTATTACATTCAAAAAAAGATTCTCTACCATTTCATAAGAAAAAATTTTTTTTTTTTTTTTTTTTTTTTTTTAATTCTTGGACACTGGGGCACCACTTCAGATTTTGGCCTTGGATCCTGAAAGGGTTAAATGTCTTATTTTATGTCAATATAGACATCTTCATTAATCCATCTATATTTTCTTCAAAATTATATAAGAAACATGTTACATAGCATATAAACATGCTGTTTATATGCTATGGAGGTGTGGTTGCCGAGTGGAGGGAAAACATTACATAAATGTTTTCCCTCCACTCAGCAACCACACCTCCCTAGCATATAAACAGCATGTTTATATGCTATGTAACGCGTTTTTTATATAGTTTTGAAGAAAATATCAGCGCTGCAATAGCCCTTGTGGCTTAGCACTTCTTTTTTTTTTATAATAATAATAATAATAATAGTAATAATGAAGAAAATATCATAGATGAATTAATGAAAATGTCTATACTGACATAAGCTGTATAGCCCTTGTGGCTTAGCGCTTCTTTTTGATTATAATAATAATAATAATATACTGACATAAAATTAGACATTTAATATGCCCAAGAGTGATTATTACATAATAGAGATATGTGCTCATGAAGAATGTAAACAAAGTGGGTGGAGCATGCTGTATTTGAAAGATCGCTTGCTGTATAGAAAGTTTTGGTCATAATTTGAGATCGCCGTATTAGCGGAACGCCGTAAGGTGAAACACTGAAAAGTGAAGTCCTACTGTAGTCATACCAATAAATTCATAAGAAGATATGCTCCCAGAGGTCCCATGGCAGTGAAAAACAACACGAAGTTCAATGGTGATAAGATCAAGCTGCTTAGGTATCGAAAGAATGAAGAATTCAAAAGGGACACCTCTTCAAGGGGGGCTCCTTGGCGTGGTGAAGAGGCTCTTGGTCTGAGGAATTAGACCTGTCGGTCTTCTTCCTCAGACCGAACCTAATTACCCCCCCATTCTCCCCTCCCCCCCCTATCCATCCTCCCCCTTATTCCATTCCTCCTCCTCCTCCTCCTCCCCACCCCTCCCTTTTGCCATTCCTCTTTTTGGGATTTCTCCCACAGGCGCGCTAGTTCCTAGGTAGGGGAAAGGACACCGGGGTCCATCCCATTCCGTTGAGGTTCTTGGCGGTGGCGTAGTTTGCCGTGGAATCTGGATCGCCTGGGGATGTCCCGATCCCTCTCCGGTATCCCGGAGTAGCTTTGGGTGTCTTTTGGGCGACGGGTGTATCTCTGGAAGCCACCTTTCGGATTCCGGGGGTGGTGGCCGAAGGAGGTATGCTTTGTGGCGGATATCCGGCCGCCCTCTCTTTTGTCCACCGAGGTAGCTCAGCAGATGTGAGGTTGCTATCCCGGATTGCTGATTTACTGGCATGAAGGGTAGGGTATGGCACGGGTTCCATGCTGCATCTGCGCTACTAGCGGTGCTGAGGTCCTCTTGGGCGCGGAGGGAGATTTCCGGCCCTTTCATTCCTCCTGGGAACTATTCCTCCCCACTCCCCCCTTTTTTTATTCTTTCTTTTATTTTTATTTTCTTTTCTTCTTTCTTTTTTTTCTTAAAAACAAAAAGCAAAGGAGTAACCTAACCATGGAGAACCCAATCCATGAACCAACAACCCCCGGGCCCCTTCTTGATACCGCACCCCATTCTGACCCTGCCTTGTGTTTAGACCACTCTTCGGACACTCCTGATGCCCCTGTACCTCTTGCTGGTGCTGTTTCCTCACCCGCTTCAGGTACCGGGGCTTCGACTGACTCCTTCGATTTGTCTGAACTCCGCTCTCCTTTGACTATGCTTCCGGCTTCTCCCTCTATGGTACGGCAATTTTCGAATTGCCCGCCCATTTCACGCCGGACCAATTCCGGTCCTACTCCTAAACGCCAACGTCAATCTCCTGATGATGCTCCTTCGTTCCCTTTCCCATTCTACTCGGAAAAGACCGACACGTCAAGCACTCCCTCTCCACGCTCAGTTTTCGGACCACACAAAGGACTAAATTCTTTACTTTAAGACCGACTTCTTCTTCTGCCTACCTTTCTGACCATAGTATTGGCAAAGCACTCCTGCGTCATGTTGGTCGAGATATTTCATTTCATGCTCTCAAGAGCGGTACGCTCATTGTCACTGTCCAGAATGCTACCCAAGCTCATGATCTTTCTCTCCTTTCGAATATCGATACTAATCCTATCACTATTGAAAAACATCTTTCTCTCAATTCTTGTAGTGGTACTGTCATTCTGTCCATACCATAGTCCAACAGAATTTCCAGTCATGTGGCAATGACATTTTTGAACAGCTGGAACTCCAGGATCTCCCAATCCTCAAAGTAGACACTTATGTCCTTCCTGCCCAGGGTTGGAGACGTTACCCTTGCAATGTGGCTCGTTTAACTTTTAACAGCCGAGAACAACCGTCCTCTGTATATGTCGCGGGACATCGGTTACAAGTTCGAAAGGCGATACCTACACCGTAACAATGTAGAAATTGCTGGCGTTTTGGTCACCCAGCGAAATATTGCAGATCTATGGCTGAATGCCCAGTCTGTGGTGCCGACGACCATTCTAATACATCTTGCAGTCAACCTCCATCTTGCCTTAATTGTAATGAAGCTCACCCTTCGTACTCCCGCCATTGCCAGGTCTACTTAAATGAACGTGAAATCCGTTGCCTCAAAGAGGCAGGAGGTCTCCCTTATGCTATGGCAGTTACTCATCTCCGCCTCCAAGGGAGACTACCCCGTGTTTCTTATTCTCGTGTTTCCAAACATCCCCCCACTTTTGGGGTCCCATCTTATGCAGCCTCCTCTGTTGTTACCGCTCCCATAGCCACTCCGGCATCTAATCCTTTTGCTGTCCTTGGCTCTGACGTCCCGACTACAACTCAGTCTGTTCTCACATGTTCGCGCCCTTCCTCACAAGCCCCAGTATCAACAAGACCTCGTACGACACCTAATACCAATCGCCCCTCTACTTCTCAGAAGTCCAAAAAATCCACATTGCTCAAATCTTCTTTGCCCCTTCCTTCCCTTCTTCCACCTCCACACTTTACCTTTCCAGTCTCTGTACCTAGTTCTTATCCTCTCTCTGGCTCCATTACAAGTGTGGAGATTCACCCTCCTCCTCGTACTATGCCTTCCACCCCCGTCCTCTCCCAAGTTTCTCCCTTTTCTGCCACCTCCCAGGTTTCTGCCTCTTCTGTCCCCCCCCACACTTCATCCCCAGTCCCTTACACTCTTCCCTCCCCTCTACTTTGGTACAGTCCATTACTGTCCCCAATCTTTACTCACCCTCCTCCTTCTATCTCCAATATGGTCTCCCATACATCTTTGAATTCAGAAACACTTGAAGCCATTTCAGAATATATTGCAGAGACTAAACCTTCAATGGACACTGATTCACTTCCTGTTCCTTCTCTTTCCCTCTCCTCCATCTTCACAACCCCATTCTTCGCAACGCTCCGTTCCTTCGCTGCTTGAACGTTTTCCCCAATGCCACCACAACGTTGACTTTTCTAACCCCTCTAGTCCGTAGGTGCCTTTACCTACAGATTCCTGGTATTTTCTTAAATCGCCAATCATGGCCTATTTACAGTGGAATATCCGCGGCCTCAGGGGTAATCGGGGTGAGCTTCAGATGTTGCTTTCCAAGTTTTCCCCTGTTGCTGCTTGCTTACAAGAACCAAAATTACACTCGGCTGTTTTCCAACCTATCTCAGGCTATAATTTATTGTATTCTTCGGATCCTTCTCAGATGGGACCTTTAATGAAAGTGCCCTTCTCTACGCAATGATATTCCGTACTGTCGACTATTTGTCCATACCTCGCTGCATTACACTGCAGCCCGTATCCACTTGAATAAGTGGTTTACAATATGTTCTTTATATCTCTCTCCTTCTCGAGCATTTTCTATCCCAGACTTTGCCCTTTCTTGTTTCATCCTTACCACCACCACTTCTGTTACTTGGTGATTTTAATGGCCACCATTTCCTCTGGGGGGGTCTCATTGTGACTCACGTGGCATCCAGTTGGAGGCTTTTCTCCCTATCACCCCCTCCATGTTTTAAAATACGGGTACTCCCACCCATTTTGATCCTCGTACTCATACTCTCTCTTGCATCGATCTATCAGTCTGCTCTTCCTCCACTGCACTAGACTTCACCTGGTCTGTTCTACCGGACTTACATGACAGCGATCATTTTCCAATCATTCTTACTTCTCCTTCCTATTCACCACCTTTCCGTAGCCCTCGCTGGCAATTTGATCGGGCAAATTGGAACCTTTACTCACACCTCACTGCTTTTAGTGAGGTTCCTTCTTCATCCTCCATTGATGAGCTCCTACACCTCTTCTCGATGTCAGTTTATACTGCAGCTTCTCATTCTATACCCCAAATCTCAGGCAGGCATTCTCAGAAGTGCATGCCTTGGTGGTCTCCTGCTTGTGCTTGTGCAGTACGTTTGAAACGCGCTGCATGGGGTAGGTACCGGTACAATAGAACCGCTGAGAGACTTCTTGATTTTAAGCAGAAGCGTGCAATCGCTCGCCGTGTCATCCGTGAAGCTAAACGCACTTGTTGGCAAGACTATGTTTCCACCATCACCTCTGCTTCTTCTATGAGTGCAGTCTGGAAAAAAGTGAGGAAATTGAGTGGTAAATACTCTCCTGACCCGGCTCCTGTTCTACGGGTCGCTGGTGTTGATGTAGCAAACCCTCTCGACGTTGCCATTGAACTTGGCACACATCTGGTCCGTATTTCCCAAGGGCTCCATCTATGCCCCTCGTTTCTTTCCTCAAAGTCTGCCAGAGAGTTAGTACCCTTGGACTTTTATTCTCTCAGAGAAGAACAGTATAATGTGCCTTTTACACTTCAAGAACTAGAGGCAACGCTCTCAGCTTGCCGATCATCGGCAGCTGGGCCTGACGACATTCATATTCGTATGTTACAACATTTACATCGGTCAGCCCTTGTAGTCCTCTTACACCTCTTCAATCTTATTTGGGCACAAGGAGTTCTTCCCCAGTTGTGGAAATCTGCCATTGTTCTCCCTTTCCGCAAACTGGGTACTACAGGACATGATGCCTCCCACTATCGTCCCATCGCTCTTACTAGTGCAGTTTGCAAAGTGATGGAACGTTTCGTAAACGACATTTAATGTGGTATTTAGAGAGACACAACAGTCTCTCCGCTAGTCAATATGGCTTTCGTAAGGTCGTTCTATCCTAGACCCCTTACTACGCTTGGACACGTATGTTCGTAATGCTTTGCGAATAATCACTCAGTTATTTCCATATTTTTTGACCTGAGAAGGCATATGACACAACTTGGAGGTATAATATTTTGGCCCAGGCCCATTCCTTAGGCCTCCAAGGCAATCTACCATCCTTCCTTAAGAACCTTTTAACTGACAGACATTTCCGTGTTCGAGTCAATAATGTTCTTTCCCCGGACTTCGTCCAAGCTGAAGGTGTCCCTCAGGGATGTGTTCTAAGCACAACACTTTTTCTCCTTGCTATAAATGATTTGGCCTCTGTTCTCCCCCCAAAATTTGGTCATACCTTAGTTGATGACTTCGCTATTGCTTGTGCAGGCGCTGACTGTCATCTTATTGCAGTTTCTCTCCAGCATGCGGTCGACCGTGTTTCCACTTGGGCCACCACGCATGGGTTTAAATTTTCAAGTACCAAAACTCACCAAATTACTTTCACTAGACGCATCTGTTATCTCCGATCATCCTTTGTATCTCTATGGCTCCCGTATCCCCAAACGTGATAGTCAGGTTTCTAGGCCTTCTCTTTGACCGAGGTTATCCTGGAAACCTCACATTACCTCTCTGAAGGCAACTTGTCACAGCCGGCTAAACGTTCTTAAACCCTTGCTCATCTTTCCTGGGGAGTGATCATCGAACTCTGCTTCGCTTACATTCAGCCCTCGTTTTATCGAAACTTGATTATGGTGACCAGATTATTCCGCGGCCTCTCCTGCTACTCTCTCTAGCCTTAACTCTATCCATCACCAAGGATTACGTTTGTTGCCTTGGGCTTTCGCTCTTCCCCTGTTGAGAGCCTCTTATGCAGAAGCGAATGTTCCATCCTTGTCTGATCGCCGTGATGCCCATTGCCTTTGCTACTATGTACGCTCTCACGATCTCCCAATCCTTCCATTTATAGAATGGTCACCGATATTAGTAGACATTCTTTATTCGTTCGCCCCCCTGTTTGCTTCGCCTACATTCACTCTTGTCTTCCCTTCAGTTACCACCTTTATATGTTCATGTAGCATCTCACTTTCTCCTACCCCCCTGGGAAGTTCCAGCTGTTCGGTCTGTTCTTTCTCACTCCCTTGCTCGAAAGCTCAACTGCCTACGGCGGCTTCCCGCTCTCTTTTTCTTGATCACTTCCACTCTCATTCTCATGCCACCACTGTGTACACAGATGGCTCTAAGTCTTAGACGGCGTCGGATTCGCAGCAGTGTTTCCGGACAGGCGTCGTGCGGGGACATTTACTATCTTCGGCTAGCATTTTTTACTGCTGAACTGTATGCCATTCTTGCAGCACTTATTCGTACGCATCTATGCCTGGGTCATCATTTGTGTAGTCTCAGACCCCCTTAGTGCTCTACAGGCTATACGAAAATTTGATACATCTCACCCCATAGTTTCTCCGTATCCAACTTTGGCTACGCCGTATCTCTACGAAGCATAAAGATATTATTTTTTGTTGGGTCCCTGGTCATGTCAACGTACAGGGCAATGAACAGGCAGACATACTGCTCGTGGTCAGCAGTACATGACCTACAATTTCCTATAGAGGTGTTCCATTTCTGGACTATTTTGCTACAATAGCTGCCACCTTCCTGCCCGTTGGCAACAACGTTGGTCAACTCTGCTTGGTAACAAACTCATTCTATAAACCGAGCATAGGTTACTGGCCGTCTTCTTGTCATCAGTGCCGTGGTTGGGAGACCACTCTCCTCCCGTCTTTGCATTGGCCACACTCGTCTTACTCACGGGTATCTCATGGAGAGGCACCTGTACCTCTCTGAGCAGTGTCAAGTTCCAGTATCGCTTAGCCACATTCTGTTAGATTGCCTACTCTATCAAAGACACACAAATTTGACTTGTGGCTTAGCGCTTCTTTTTGATTATAATAATAATAATAATATATGAAACTTGAGAGGATCCTCAAATAGAATGAAAGGAACACACAAAAGACTCGGGAGTAATTACATCAGCTGACCTTTCTTGAAAAGAAAGAACTCAATGAGATCAAAGTCATGACAGCCAGAAAGATGACAAGGTGGATTATGGTGCAAGTGGTGACCCTTTTCAAATTGCTCGTATCTCATTTGGAATATTACTTAGTGTTGACAGCCCCATTCAGAGCAGGAGAAATATCAGAGCTGGAACAGATGCAAAGATTGTTTATGACCCACTTAGAGCCAATAAAACATTTAAATAACTGGGAATGCCTTAAAGTCCTAAATATGTACTTGCTGGAATGGAAGAGATACTTGATATATATCTGAAAAGTACTTGAGGGCCTTGTCCCAAATCTGCATACTGCCATAACATACTGGAGTGAGAGATATGTAAGTGTAAAATAACACCAGGATGCAGTAGGCACAATTAGGGAATGCTGTATCAATGTCAATGGCCCCAGACTATTCAACATTTTACCAAAAGAGATCAGAAACACTGGGATAAGTGTAGAAATCAAGAGGAAACTGGACAAGTATCTTAAACCAGGTGCCAGATCAACCAGGCTGTGATGGATATGTAGGTGACCAGCAGCAACTGTCACGTGGGTTCAACGACGTGGATGGGGTAAAAACACTCACGTAGGCTGGTTAGTACGTATAATTATAACGGAAAGTATGGGAAGCACCATCAGCCGCCCTGCCTCTCTCTGCTCTCTATCTCAGACTGACCCACCAGTGCCTAGAGGGTGAGCAGTGTTCAAAAACATGCTATGGTCAGCAGCAACGTGAATAACAGTCAGTGATTCACACAGACGGTTGGTAGTGAGTCATCTACTGGTAATACTGAGACAACAGCCTGGTTGACCAGGCTGTTACTGCTGGTGGGGTCCCCACCCTGTACTGTACTCTCAAGAGCTGTGCTATGCTGTACTTTTAACCCATTTTCTTTTCAGGTACATTTACAGATATTGTATTATACTCCAGTTTGTTCTTAGTATGTCTGGTACTCCATCAACATAGTGGACTAAGAATGTTTTATTGAGTGTTTGTCCACGTCTGGTATCGATCAATTAGGTGAACTACACCTGCTTAATTGAAACTTTCTATACTACAGAATTTTCGTTAAATTTAAACCCCCCCCCCCTTTCCTCCCTCCCTATTAATCCATTTTATCCAACATTTACTCTACCACTAAAATGGTTATTAGTGACAGTCGTAAGAAAAAAATGCCAGGAATATAGACAGAATTAGTCAAAGAATGACTGAGCACATTTTGAGTGAAATCCTATATGGCTAATTTTCAAGTTAAGGGTCATTCACCAAACATAAAAGATATGGGTAATTTGAGAAAGTCAACAGATAATCAAATCTATTCATGGGATGCTGTATAGCCCTTGTGGCTTAGTGCTTCTTTTTTATTATAATAATAATAATATTCATGGGATGCCCATCAGTAAAAATACTGGATAATCAAATACTGCAAATAAGAAACCCTAGATATTCTAAATTAGCAGCAAATACTGATAATGAATCAAACGATACAAAATTCCATTTAAAAGCTTGTGGGATGAATTGTGTGCATATTCTCACTTCAAGGGAGGGGGGAATTGGGTCTTGTTGCTGAAGAGCTCTTGATCAAAGGAATTAGAGCTATCCCTTTCCTTGTATCAAACTTAATTGCCTCACAGATGATGTATGACCCTTAAGGGTTTACTGCATCAAAAATGTAATAATAATCCAGATATAAAAAGTTAATCATCTTTATTTTTAACAATAGGTAAATATAGCTCATAGTTCAACTCACCTAATAATGAAGTCTATGTCATTGGAAGCAATAGTGATGTGTATGGGTGGGAGCTGTATCACCTCATATTCTGAGTGATTCTCTATTGTTGCTCGTACTGCATTCTTCAATATCTCCGGTAGGATATAATCCAGTGGCACTAAATAAAAATAAAAGTACAGTGCATGAAAATAAAGTAGCTAATGTCTTACAAACACTATGGTTAATGTTGTACTGTAAATCAGCCATTAACCTTTTGAACTGTAGGTTGTATGGGCTATCTTGTTGACCATATAATGGTGGATTTTTCAATACTAACAAGAAAAAATTTATCTCAAATAAGAACTATTGGATTGCTGGTTTCTTTTTCTGTCTCATAAACACGCTAGATAACAGGGATATCTTGCTACCCCTACTCACAATTTGGTCCACTTCACAGAGACGCACATGCATATATATATACATACATCTAGGTTTTTCTCCTTTTTCTAAATAGCTCTTGTTCTTCTTTATTTCTTCTATTGTCCATGGGGAAGTGGAAAAGAATCTTTCCCCCCCGTAACCATGTGTGTCGTATCAGGCGACTAAAATGCCAGGAGCAATGGGCTAGTAACCCCTTCTCCTGTAGACATTTAATAAAAGAGAGAAGAAGAAAAACTTTATAAACTGGGATGCTTGAATGTGTGTGGATGTAGTGCGGATGACAAAAACAGATGATTGCTGATGTTATAATGAAAAGAAGTTGGATGTCCTGGCCCTAAGCGAAACAAAGCTGAAGGGGTAGGGGAGTTTTGGTGGGGGGGAAATAAATGAAAATTTTTCTGGAGAAACCTGAGAAAAAAGGTAAGGGGAAAAGGGAAAGAAGAAAGATCAGGGAAAGAGAGGTGAAGTTTTATAAATAAAGGGGCAATTAGGGGTTAAAAGCTATTGGAGGATAAGGAAAGAGATGGGAATGGTAAAAGGGTAGGGGTAGTTTAAAAAAAGTAGTGTAGAGTGTTAGGAAATTTTGGGGTTTAAGGAAAGTGGGTGCAGGGAAGAGGACTTGGGGTGAAGATGAAAAGGGAAGTAAGGGAAAAAATTAGAAGAGATTTTTAAAAGTAGGTGAGCAAGGAGGGAAGTTTTGGGAGAAAAAGAGGAGGTTAAGAGAGTGGTGAAAAATTAAAAAAGGACCCAAATAAAGGTGGGGTGGATTTTATAAAAATTTTGGAAAATAGGAAAATTTTTTGGAGGAGATTAAAATTAAAACCCAAAGAAAAATGGATTTGCTTTTAAAAATGGAGAGGAGAGTTTTAAAGGGGAAGTTAAGGGGTTTGGAAGAGGGGGGGGAAAATTTGGGGGAAAATTGTTAAATGTTATAAGATAGGGAAGTGTTGATTTTCGGTAAGGGCAAGGAGGAATAAAAATTTTGGGATGAGGGGACCCATTTTGGAGTGTGGGGAATTTTTCAACATATTAAAATGAAAGGGGGTGGGACCGGGTTAGGAAAGTAAAAAAAATGTTTAAAAATGGGAAAAGTTTTAAAGGGTTTGGTGAATTATTTAATAAATGTAGGGAAAAGGGAAGGTACCTAGGGAGGAGGAATCTTTTCCTTGTAAAAGGAAAGGGGAAAAAAAGAGTGTGGGGGAAGTTCGTGAGGCAGTGGGTAAAATGAAAGGGGGTAAGGCACCCCGGGATTAAAGGGGATAAAGTAGAAAGTTAAAAGCAGGGGGGAATATTTTTTGGGGGGGTTTTGGGCAATTATTTAATAAATTATGGAAAGGGTAAGGTCCTGGGGATTGCAAGGGGCATCTAGTTCCTTTTTTAAAAAGGGCAAAGGGGAAAAAAGGAGTGCAAAAATTATGGGGGGATAAGTCTGTTGATTAACCGGGTAAAGTGTATGTAGAGTTATATTGAAAAAATTAGAGAAAAGACGGAGAATAGGATACAGATAACAAGGAGGTTTTTAGAAAGTAGGGGGTGTGGGGACCAGGTGTTTACAGTGAAACTATAAGTGAACAGTATTTGAAAAGGGCTAAAAGGTTTTTGGGTGAAATTTATGGATTTGGAAAACGTATGCAGGGGGATGGGGGGGCAATGGGGCAATTTGCAGTGTAGGGTGTAGGAGGTAGGTTACGAAACAGTGAAGTTTTACAGGATAGTGGGGCTCAAGTTAAGTATTAGGAAGAGGGAAATTATTTCCCAGTAAAAGTAGGCCTTAGACAAGGATGTGTGATGTCACCGTGGTTGTTTAATATATTTTATAGATGGGGTTGCAAGAGAAGTAAATGCGAGGTCTTGGCAAGAGGCGTGGAGTTAAAAGATAAAGAATCACACATAAAGTGGGAGTTGTCACAGTTGCTCTTTGCTGATGACACTGTGCTCTTGGGAGATTCTGAAGAGAAGTTTGCAGAGATTGGTGGATGAATTTGGTAGGGCATGCAAAAGAAGAAAATTAAAAGTGAATACAGGAAAGAGTAAGGTTATGAGGATAACAAAAAGATTATGTGATGAAAGATTGGATATCAGATTGGAGGGAGAGAGTATGGAGGAGGCGAATGTATTCAGATATTTGGGAGTGGACGTGTCAGCGGATGGGTCTATGAAAGATGAGGTGAATCATAGAATTGATGAGGGTAAAAGGGTGAGTGGTGCACTTAGGAGTCTGTGGAGACAAAGAACTTTGTCTTTGGAGGCAAAGAGGGGAATGTATGAGAGTATAGTTTTAACCAACGCTCTTATATGGGTGTGAAGCATGGGTGATGAATGTTGCAGCGAGGAGAAGGCTGAGGCAGTGGAGATGTCATGTCTGAGAGCAATGTGTGGTGTGAATATAATACAGAGAATTCGTAGTTTGGAAGTTAGGAGGAGGTGCGGGATTACCAAAACTGTTGTCCAGAGGGCTGAGGAAGGGTTGTTGAGGTGGTTCAGACATGTAGAGAGAATGGAGCGAAACAGAGTGACTTCAAGAGTGTATCAGTCTGTAGTGGAAGGAAGGCGGGGTAGGGTCGGCCTAGGAAAGGTTGGAGGGAGGGGTAAAAGAGGTTTTGTGTGCGAGGGGATTGGACTTCCAGCAGGCATGCGTGAGCATGTTTGATAGAGTGAATGGAGACAAATGGTTTTTAATACTTGACGTGCTGTTGGAGTGTGTGCAAAGTAACATTTATGAAGGGGTTCAGGGAAACCGGCAGGCCGTACTTGAGTCCTGGAGATGGGAAGTACAGTGCCTGCACTCTGAAGGAGGGGTGTTAATGTTGCAGTTTAAAAACTGTAGTGTAAAGCACCCTTCTGGCAAGACAGTGATGGAGTGAATGATGGTGAAAGTTTTTCTTTCTCGGGCCACCCTGCCTTGGTGGAATCGGCCAGTGTGATAAAAAAAAAAATAATATAAAAAAAGAAGAACTATGTTAAAGGCAGAATGTAGTTACTGGTTACCCACTTTTTTTTTTTATTAATAATTTCCTTCAGACAGAGAACCCTGATGCTGCTCAGTGAAAGGCTCATAATACAAGGAGAGGAGTAGCCCCAATTCCTTCGGTGTATCAAACCTGATTGCTTCCAATTTCCCTAGCACTGAATAACCCTTACATATTTAGTACTACAAGAATATAATGATTGATAATAATGGGAGCCTTTGACCAAACTTTGTATAGAAAGAGGTAATACATATTTTAAGAAAGAGAATAAATAAATCTACAAGACATAATATAGGGCATAATGATAAATAGTTTGCTGGACTATGTATTAGTGGATAAAAGGCTGATGGACAGACTTCTGGATATACATGTTTATAGAGGGACAACAGATGCCTTTGATGAGTTTCAAGAGTCTTACTACTCTCAGAGCCCAGTCATGGGTCAGGCTAAGATCATCATTTAGTTGTAGCTACAGTGAAAGTAAGGGGTAGATGGGGTATAAGGAAATTGACATCAATGAGTAAGAGAGGTGAAAGTGTATAAACTAAAGGAGGTAGTTAGAGTAAGATATAAGTAAAAAAAATGAGAAGGTTATGGTACTATGAGGTAGATTTAAGAATGCAGTGTTAGAAAAGTGCAGCATTCTAGCACTCATCATTCCACCAATCACTGAGGAGTGATTGTAAAAAA
>NC_069416.1:58800657-58873297 GCF_026875155.1 Cherax quadricarinatus
TTTGCCCCAAGGGTTGGTACTGAAAGTGTCATTTTGTTATATACATAATGCTAGGATATGTTTATTAGTTTATTACGTTTTTTAGTTGATTCACTGATTAATATTTCCATATTGTTTCCACATTTTTTTTTTTTAGGTCACTGCCTTGGTGGAGATGGCTGGTGCGTTGAAAAAAAATTTGTGCATGTATAGAGAACTCACATTTATTTGGTAGAAATTGGGCAAGAACTATGTTTTTAATAATCACAATTTCCATAAAGCTCAGTAGTAAATAATGTGCAGGTATATATTTTTATGTTTTTAACTAGCTGCATTCATACTAAGTGTATGATTTTATTTATTTGTAGAAAGTTCATGTTTTTTAGTAGTGATTGATTAAGAACTGTAAATTGTGTTCAGGTGGCTACCATTACTGCTGCCCACATACTGGATATAAGCAGTGGGTGAGGTGAAGGGTAGCAGCTGACACAGACCGGGCCATGGGGGCGTTGACCCCCGGAACTCTCTCCAGGTATACACCCTCACGGTTATCCATGCCACTACTTTCCCTACATTATGTACTGTACCTAGGCACATTAATCCTCACCATAAGAATGAGTGGTGAGCACTTGTTAAGTCTTTGGGATAGACATGGTTTGAGAGGATAGGAGTGAGTAGGAGAGCAAGAAAGAGATGCATTCCAGCTGATGCTTAGCCATACAAAGCTGTCACTGTCCTTCTCACATGAACTACTCAACCACAGTACCTCTTCAAGGGGGGCTCCTTGGCATGGTGAAGAGGCTCTTGGTCTGAGGAATTAGCCCTGTCGGTCTTCTTCTTCAGACCGAACCTAATTACCCTCCATTCTCCCCTCCCCTTTTTCCTTTCCTCCTCCTCCTCCTCACCCCTCCCTTTTGCCCTTCCTCTTTTTGGCCTTTGGGATTTCTCCCACCGGCGCGCTAGTTCCTAGGTAGGGGAAAGGACACCGGGGTCCATCCCATTCCGTTGAGGTTCTTGGCGGTGGCGTAGTTTGCCGTGGAATCTGGATTGCCTGGGGATGTCCCGATCCCTCTCCGGTATCCCGGAGTAGCTTTGGGTGTCTTTCGGGCGACGGGTGTATCTCTGGAAGCCACCTTTCGGATTCCGGGGGTGGTGGCCGAAGGGGTATGCTTTGTGGCGGATATCCGGCCGCCCTCTCTTTTGTCCACCAAGGTACTCGGCAGATGTGAGGTTGCTACCCCGGATTGCTGGTTTACTGGCATGAAGGGTAGGGTAGGGCAGGGGTTTTCCATGCTGCATCTACGCTACTTGCGGTGTTGAGGTCCTCTTGGGCGCGAGGGAGATTTCCGGCCCTTTCATTCCTCCGGGGAACTATTCCTTCCCTGCCCCCCCTTTTTTTTAAATTCTTTTTTTTTATTTTTATTTTCTTCTTTCTTTTTTTTTCTTAAAAACAAAAAGCAAAGGAGTAACCTAACCTTGGCAGCCCTAGTCCATGAACCCACTAAACCCCCGGGCCCCTTCTTGATACCGCACCCCATTCTGACCCTGCCTTTTGTTTAGACCACTCTTCGGACACTCCTGATGCCCCTGTACCTCTTGCTGGTGCTGTTTCCTCACCCGCTTCAGGTACCGGGGCTTCGAATGACTCCTTCGATTTGTCTGAACTCCGCTCTCCTTTGACTATGCTTCCGGCTTCTCCCTCTACGGTACTGCAATTTTCGAATCGCCCGCCCATTTCACGCCGGACCAACTCTGGTCCTACTCCTAAACGCCAACGTCAATCTCCTGATGATGCTCCTTCGTTACCTTCCCATTCTACTTTTCGGAAAAGACTGACACGTCAAGCACTCCCTCTCCACGCTCAGTTTCGGACCACACAATGGACTAAATTCTTTACTTTAAGACCGACTTCTTCTTCTGCCTACCTTTCTGACCATAGTACAGTGGACCCCCGCATAACGATGGCATCGCATAGCGATTTTTCCGCATAACGATTACTTTTATCGAAAATTTTTGCCCCGCATACCGATTAAAAACCCCAACCGATTTTCGTCCAACCTCCAATGTCCTCAGCCACCTCACATGTCCGCTCCCTCCCATTGTTTTACCCCAGCCCCCCGGTACATCCAAGCATACACTCGGAATATTTCGTATTATTACAGTATTTTCGGTGCTGTTTCTGGAAAATAAGTGACCATGGGCCCCCAGAAAGCTTCTAAGTGCCAACCCTACACCTCAAAGGGTAAGAATTACTATAGAGATGAAGAAGAGATAATTTAAAGTATGAAAGTGGAGTGCGTAAGCCGACCAGTCAAGCTGTACAAGAAAACCCCAATCAACCATCGCTACTATTGTGGGCACCAGAAAGACAATCAAGAAGCTGTTCTTGCCAAAGGGTCAACTGTGTTTCGAAACAAAGATCGCAATGAGGAAAATGGTTGAGACTCTTATTTGGGGGGATAAATGAAAAACAGATGCAGGAGATAGCGTCCCCTCAGCGATCATAGTAAAAGGCTAGGGAAATTTCATGCATTTAATTAAAAAAATGCCTGCAAAAGTGATGATGTGAGTGAATTTAGGCCAGCAAAGGTTGGTTTTTAGAGATTTAAGAAGCGTGTGGCACCCCTAGGGTGTAAGGCAGGGGAGGCTGCCAGTTCGGACCACAAAGCGGCTGAAAAATATGTGCAGGAATTCAAGGAGTACATAAAAAACTGAAGGACTAAAACCGAAAAAGTTTTTAAATTTTGTGATGAAACGGGCCTTTTTTCGGGAAAAAAAAGGAAAATGCCAAGCAGGCCCAAACTTTAACCAGGAGGAAAAGGAAACCTCCCGGGACATAAGTATAAAAGGGGACAGGCTTACTTTTTTGATGTGTCCCAATGCTACTGGTGATTGCAAAGTAAAACCCTTTTAATTAGTTTTATCACTCTGAAACCCCCAGGCGTTCAGGCAAAAAAAATGTCCCCCAAGGAAAAATTTTGGTGCTGTCGAGGGCAAACAGTAAGGCTTTGGGTCACTAGGGAATTTTTCTATAACGGGTTTTACACCATGTTTTCCCCCCAATGTAAAAAAAATTCCCCTAACGGGAAAAAAAATTTGAACTTAATGCCTCCGGGTTTGTTGGGGACAATCCCCTTTTTACCCTACAAAAAGTGGCAAAAGCGATTTTTATGGGGCCATGAGCTTCAAAAAGGGTAATTTTTGGGCCCCCTAATCCCACTCCTCCCCTGCGGGCCCATGGACCAGCAGGTTATTTCCAACTTCAAGAAACTTACACAAAAGTTTCGGGTTTAAAAGGGTGCTTTGAAAAGGGAACCCAAAAAACTCAACTGACTTAAGGGGTTTTTGGGGAAGAGATAAACTTTAATATCCTAAATTTGTGAAAACCTTATAGGTAAGGTTTTGGGAAAGTGAAAAAAGGGGAAACCTTTGGGAACCCCTGCTTGGAAAAAAACTGGGGGCCGAATTGTAGAAAAAAAAGGGATTTTAAAGGGTTTGGGCTAACCCTGAGAATCCTGTGCCAGTTGAGGAATCCATTGTGGCGGGGGGAAAAGCCCTTTGGGGTTGGAGGTTAGTGGGGGGGTTTGGGAAAAAGTTGGTGGAGGAGGACAATGAAGAACTAAAACCCCGATACTGCTAAAATTCCCAAAATTTAACAGCAAAAGGCCCCCCCTGAGGGAAAATTTCTTCGGGGGGAGGGGAGAGGAAATTTAAAAAGTTTGGGCCCACTTTAAAAATTTAAGGGAAAATTTTGTGCAAAAAGGGGGTTGAAGGGGCAAACCTTCATGGGTTAAAAACCCCTCCACAGCTATTGCAAGCCCTGCTGGTGATTTTTTTACACTGGGCAAGTTTTGAAACACTTTAGGCAATCATAAAGGAAAAGAGGGGGTAAAAGGCCCCCTATGGGGAAAATTTTCTTGCGAAAAATTCCAGTGGGCTCTGAAGGGTGGCCCTTGGGGCATTTAAAAAAAGAAAGGGGAAATAAAAACCCCGAAAAGGACTTAATTTCCTCAAGTCCTAAAGGAAGGGGAAAAACCCCCCTAAACAATAAACACACACCCTTTCCCCCCCTCCCAACCCTCAATCATCACCAGATCTTCAAAAAAAGTAAATGTCATTTAATTGTGCATTTCCTTTTTCAGTTTGTGTGTTTAAAATTTTAAAATTTCAAAGTGGTAAAAAAAAAAATTTTTTTTTATACTTTTGGGCGTCTTGCCCCGGGTTTTTTTTTAATTTTCCCTTTTTCTTATGGGGAAATTTCCCTTCGCATAAAAGATTTTTTTCGCATAACGATGAGCCCTTTTTGGGAAGGAAATTTAAAAACGTTAACCCGGGGGGCCACTGTTTTTGGCAAAGCGCTCCCGCGTCATGTTGGGAGAGGGTTTTCATTTCATGCCTCAAGAGCGGTATGCGCAAACGCAAATGTCCCCGAATGCTACCCAAGCTCATGAAACTTTTTTCCTTTCGAATATCGATACTACTCCTTTCACTTTTAAAAAAAAATCCCTTTCCTCTCAATTCTTGTTGTGGTTTCTGTTTCTGCCCCCTTCCAAAAGTCCAACAAAAATTTTTCCCGTCATGGGCAATACATTTTTGAAAAGACCCCTCTAGCCGTGGGTCCCTTTTACCTACAGATTCCTGATATTTTCTTCATCCCCAATATGGCCATTTACAGGGGAATTCCGCGGCCTCAGGGGTAATCGGGGGGGCTTCAGATGTTGCTTCCAGGTTTTCCCCTTTTGGTGCTTGCTTACAAAAACCAAAATTACCTCGGCTGTTTTCCAACCCTTCTCGGGCTATAATTTTTTGTATTCTTCATCCTTTCAGATGGGACCTTTAATAAAGTGCCCTTCTTCTACCAAGATATTCGTACTGTGACTATTTGTCCTACCTCGCTCATTACACTGAGCCCGTACCCCATTGAAAAAGGGGTTTACAATTTTTCTTTATATCTCTCTCCTTCTCGAGCATTTTTACCCCAGATTTTTCCTTTTTGTTTCATCCTTACCCCCACCACTTCGTTATTTGGGTGATTTTAATGCCCCCATTTCCCGGGGGGGGGTTCATTGGATCCCAGGGCATTCAGTTGGAGGTTTTCTCGCCCTCCACCCCTCCATTTTTAAAAAAAGGGTTTTCTCCCACCCTTTTGATCCTCGTACTCATACTCCTTTTGCATCGATCTATCAGTCTGCTCTTCCTCCACTGCATAAACTCCCCTGATTGTTCACCAGTTTTACATGACGCGATCTTTTTCCGATCATTTTTTATTTTCCCCTTTCCCTTAATTCACCACCTTTCCGTAGCCCCGCTGGCAATTTGATGGGGGCAAATTGGGGATTTTTTACTCACACCTCACTGCTTTTAGTGAGGCCCCCTTCTTCATCCCCCCATTGATGATCCTCACATTTTCTGACGTCGTTTATACCGCAGCTTCTCATTCTAACCCCAAACCTCAGGCGGGATTCTAAAGTGGTGCCTTGGTGTCTCCTGCTTGTGCTCGTGCAGTACTTTGAAACGGCTGCATGGGCGGGTACCGGTACAATAAACCCGTGAGACTTCTTGATTTTAAGCAAAAAGCTGCGATCGCTTGCCGTGTCCCCCCCTAAAGCAAACCCAATTGGTTGGCAAGCTTGTTTCCACCAACCCTCTGTTTTTTCCAGGGTGCAGGGGAAAAAAAAGGGGAAAATTTTAGGGGTAAATACTCTCCTGCCCCACTCCTTTTTTAAACGGTCGCTGGTGTTGAGAGCAAACCCCTCGACGTTGCCTTTGAACTTGGCCACATCTGGTCCGATTTCCCGAGGGCTCCATCATGCCCTCATTTCTTTCCTCAAGCTCCCCAGAGAGAGTCCCCTTGACTTTTCTTCTCCAGAGAAGAACATTAATGTCCTTTTCTTCAAAAACGGGGCAACGTCTCGCTTGCCATATGGGCAGCGGGGCCCTGACGACATTATATTCGATGTTAAAAAATTTTCACGTCACCCCTTGTAGCCCTCTTACACCTCTTCAATCTTTTTTGGGGCAAGGATTCTTCCCCGTGGGGAAAATCGATTGTTCCCCCTTTCCCCGAAACCGGGTACTACAGGACTTGATGCCTCCCCTATGCCCCATCGCTCTACTGTTCAGTTTGCAAAGTGATGGAACTTTCCGTAAATTGCGTTTAATGTGGTTTTTTAGAGACCAAAAACATCTCCCCCGCTAGTCAAATGGCTTTCGAAAGGGTCGTTCTACCTAGACCCCTTACTACCTTGGATCTTGTTCGAAATGCCTTTGCGAAAATCACTCATTATTGCCTTTTTTTTTGACCTTGAGAAGGCATATGACCAACTTGGAGGTATAAATTTTGGCCCACCCCCATCCCTTTAGGCCTCCGAGGCAATTACCATCCTTCTTAAAAGAACTTTTTAACTGACAGACATTTCCGGTTCGATCAAAATGTTCTTTCCCCGGACTTTATCCAAGTGAAGGGTCCCCTCGGGGATGGTCCTAAGCACAACACTTTTCCCCTTGCTATAAATTTTTTGCCTCTGTTCTTCCACCCAATATTTGGTCATCACTCTTATTTTGATGACTTTGCTTTGCTTTGTGCAGGCGCTACTTCATCTTATTGCAGTTTCTTCCAGCATGCGACGACCCTGTTTTTCCCCTTGGGCCACCAGCATGGGTTTAAATTTTCAAGTACCCAAAAATCACCAATTTTCTCCCGACCTTGTTATCTCCAATCACCTTTTCATTTTTGGCTCCCGACCCCCCAAGTGATCAGCAGGGTTTTTAGGGCCTTTTCCCTTTTACCGTCGGTTATCCTGGAAAACCCAATAACCTCTCGAAAGGGAACTTGTCACAGCCGGGAAACCTTTTTAAAACCCCTTTCTCATCTTTCCTGGGGGCTGATCGTCGAACTCTGCTTCGCCACATTCAGCCCTCATTTTATCGAAAATCGATTATGGTACCAATTTATTCCCGGCCTCTCCTGCTACCTCTCTAGCCCCCTACCATCCCAAGGATTACGTTTGGCCCTTGGGGCCTTTCGCTCTTCCCCCGTTGAGAGCCTCTTACAAACAAAAGTTCCATCCCGTCTGATCGCCGGAAACCATTGCCTTCGCTACTAGACGCTCTCACGATCACACAATCCTTCCATTTATAGAATGGTCACCGATAAAGACTTTCTTTTTTTGTTTGCCGCCCCCGTTTGCTCCTCCCTTTTCTCTTCGCCTACATTCCCCTCTTGCTTCCCTTCAGTTTTCCACCTTTAATGTTCAAAAGTAGCATCTCACTTTTCCCTACCCCACTGGGAAGTTCCGCGTTTTTTTGGGGGTTTTTTTCTTTCCACTCCCTTGCTCGAAAGCCAAATGCCTACGGTGGCTTCCCGCTCTCTTTTTTTTTGATCACTTCCACTCCCTTCCAGCCACCGCTGTGGAACAGATGGGTCTAAGTCTTCAGACGGGGTCGGATTCGCAGCGTGTTTTCCGGACGCGTCGTGCGGGGACATTTACTACTTCAGCAGCATTTTTTCTGCTGAACTGTATGCCATTCTTTCAGCCTTAAATTCGTATCGCATCTATGCCATCATCATTTGTATAGTCCCAACTCCCTTATGCTTTACAGGTTACGAAAATTTGTAATCTCATCCCCTGTTCTTCCGTTCCAACTTTTGGGTACGCCGTACTCTACCAAACAAAGAATTTTTTTTTTGTTTGGGCCCCCGGGCATGTCGACATACAGGCAATGAACAGGCAGACACTGCTGCGCGGTCAGCAGTACATGACTACCAATTTCCTATCGAGGTGTTCCATTTCTGGACTATTTTGCTGCAATAGCTACCCACCTTCGCACCCGTTGGCAACAACGTTGGTCAACTCTGCTCGGTAACAAACTTCATTCTATTAATCCGAACATAGGTTACTGGCCGTCTTCTTGTCATCAGTGCTGAGGTTGGGAGACCACTCTCTCCCGCCTTTGCATTGGTCACACTCGTCTTACTCATGGGTATCTCATTGAGAGGCACCCTGTTCCTCTCTGTGAGCAGTGTCAAGTTCCAGTATCGATTAGCCACATTCTGTTAGACTGCCCTCTCTATCAACGAGCACGCAGAATTTACCTCCAACGTCGTCTTTGTTCTACTACTCTCTCTTTACCTTCCCTTCTTGCTGATGGACCCTCCTTTAATCCTGACTCTCTCATTGACTTCTTGACAATGACTGATTTACTCCACAAACTCTGATGATACTTTTCGCACTCCCCTCAGCCCTTTCTAGTTCAGTCTCTTGCTGCTCTTTACCCTTTCACCATCCACTGCCCCACTGTTATCTGTAACCTATTACTCATCCATCTCCCTTTTGCCACCTGATGCCCTCGCTTCCTTCCTGCCCTGCAGCGCTGTATAGTCCTTGTGGCTTAGCGCTTCTTTTTTATTATAATAATAATCGACCACATTTTATGAGGATCCCTAAAGGGGAGATTCCCTGATGCTGGTGAAAGTTTTTTAATCCATGAAATTAGACCTGCACTACTTTTCAACTGAACCTGTATGCATCCCATCTTCCCAGGTGCTGAGTGACTCCTGAATAGGCATAGTGCTCTGCCTGTGAATATTTTTTTTATAAGGACTAAACCCATAAGAGTAGTAATGCACCTGGGGAATGGGAAGCATTCAGGTTCAATCCAAGGAAAGACACAAGAAGTCCAGTTCCTTGGATCAGTTGCCTCCCACTGGTATCAAGGTGCCCCCTTGAAGGGTCTATGAATGTAACAGTGAGGAAGTAGTGAGCACATGTACACAATGAAAAGGATGGTAGGAGTGAATAAATTGGTGAGAATGAGAGAGAGGTTGATAGCCCTGCTGCTGCCTGCTCCTGTATACTGTATCTGTACCCTACTATGCTATACGTATTACAGCTCTGCTCAGTTTAAAAACACGTCCACAATAATTAATACTATCTGTATGTGAAAAGAAAAAGTAGTGAACGTAAAATATCAAGTAAAGATTCTTAGTTTCAAAAATACATGAAATTGGATATGAATTGTGTAGTAATGAATCTCAGATTATAACATGGGTGTTTTTATGAAAATAAGTTCTGAGTTTTGAACAGTTGACCAAGAAATAATTTTCAGAATGTAGTAACATCATAAAGGAAGGACTTACTGTATACTGACTTGCCCTTTGTTCATATAGAGTAATTTTCACAGGTAAGTGTGAGCTCTTTGCACAACAAGTTGTACTTGCTGGGATTTTGGACATCATGGGGAACTGGCAGAGAGAACTCACTAAGAGTTGCCTCTGTATTTGCTTTGCCTGAAAATCTGTATACAGCACTGCACATTTTTATATTGCCTGGAAGTTAAGCCCAGCCTTGGAGCTATTGCCCATTGGCAAGTAACCAGTAACATTTCTTTTGGTAGTGGATGGCTATGAAAATGAAAGGTTTGTTGATAGTTCCTTTACATATGGGAGGCCATGCATTGTTAGTTACCCTGTGGGGGGAAAAGGGTTCAAAGAAAAAGAAAATGCTCTGACAAATCACTAAGTGTGTACTATGAGGCACTGCATAGGCCTACATTTATTTCTAAGCATGAGGTGGTAGGCAACCCAAACATGAGCTGAAGCCTAAAATGGCAGTTTGCAGCATATCTATTTATATTATTATTTAATTGTAACCAAGTTATGTGCTAGATCTGCAAAGGTCATAAAGTTCTGCAGGGAGGGGTGTGCATAAATAGAAAGGGGCAAAAGGTAGGATTTAGTGAGGGAAGGGGGGGCAGGGGCTAGTGAAGTGGGGGGAGTGCAAGTGCAAAATGTAAATCAAAGTTGGTACAATAGGCTAATTTTGTTAAAAAGTCAGTGATTCTCTGTCAAAAGTGGGACTTTAAGTATGGACGTCAGTTTGATTGTGTTGTTGGTGGTGGAGTCAGTAGAAGTGAATCCTGCAATCCCACTGACAATAGGACAGTGTTAAGATATGGTTTACTGATGGTGCGACCTGAGTCTGTGATAAGCGACACTGCGCATTTCTCCATGTGGTATACTTGAGCGAGTTGTGCATCCAGTACGTAAGTGGAAGAGTATAAACTCTCAAACACGAGCAGTGGGAAGTGGACGGCCAAGAACCTGAAATTAGTTTGATATAAAATTTATTGTGGTTCAACTTGGATCGCTATTGCCAAAGGTTGTAGAGCTTTTGGGAGATTGCCTAAGAACTACTACAGTAAAACCTGTTATTAACCGATATTGGCAATTTTGGACAAAAAATTGGCTGGACAAATGCTCTGTTTATAAGACAAAATGGATAGAAGTCCATAATTCCACATTTTTGTCCATAGCACTAGTGTCTGGCTGTCTTCTGATGTATCAGGCCAAGTCTGCTCTTGTATCTCTGACCTTTGTACAGTCCAGGCTACAGCAGCCCCATCCAGATATGATTGATGTCACTAAGTACAATGACCTTTGACAAAAGTGAGGTGAAGTCCCATTATCCCCACTTACAAATTCTTAAGAGAATGTGTTGCAAGGAACCAGCATCAATGTGGTAAACAATTTAAGCTGGATACATTTTTACATCTGTTTCTCTTTCGACATCTCAACCATTTGCATCTTCACAGTCGTCTACATCCTCTGTCATCTACATCTCATCCCTCTACATCTCGGCCATCTACATTTCCTTGGCCATCTATGTCTTTTAGCTATCAATGTCTTCTTAGTCCTCTACATTATTTTCAGTAAAGCTTGACAGTTTTTCCTGGCTCAGAAGTTAACGCCTCACCTCTTCACCATGAAAAGGTAAGTAAAATAACTGTAAATTGCATAGAGTACTATAAAATTACTACAGGTTACAATATCTGTATTCTTAGTGTCTGGTTGTCTTCTACATCAGCAGGCTAAATCCACTACCTCAGAAGACAACCAGACAATTGTGAAATAATAATTTCATAGTACAGGAGTTATGGACAGTCAACATAATTGTACACCCCCTTCCCTCATTAGTCCATTAATGAGAGGTTTTACTGTAATTTGTATTTACTGGAAATGTGACATAACCCATGCTGTATATGAAGGATGAGGAGATTTGATTTTCTGCAAAGCCTGTAACACACTTTTGGAGTCTAAGACAACTATGAATGGTGCAAACGTGGTCACAGTGCGTATGATAGCAGTATGAATTGCATGTTACTCTGCTGTTAAAATGCTAGCCAATTATAGTAAATGATCTTGGATTATTCTTCAGGAAAAACACCTGCATACTCAACACCATTGGGATATTTAGAGCAATCGGTATATTCTGCAATAGCATGAGAGTGAGATTGGAAGTACAGAAGGGCCCTGTTTGTACGGCTCTTAGGTTCCCGATTCCATACAGTAAGCGAAAATTGCCGGTGGGTGGAAAAAGTGGTTTTTCCATTGTCGAATGTCTAAAATGCCTGATAATGTTTTTACACTATCATAAATTAAGTGCTCAATACAGGTAGGCATAAAAAAGATAAAAAATAAAACCAAAATAAATTTACAGTACATACAATATTTACCTTAAAATATGGTGCCAGTCACCCTTCCCTTCCGCAGCTGTTGTACGAAAAAGCAGTAAAAGCACCAAATATAATGAACAATGGCTCGGTTGAAAACCAACAAAAATGTTGGTTTTTTCAACTTGTGTCATGGGGCTTAGGGCTTTTTAGTCATCGTCCCCTATTTGCTACGCCCCATTTTCCTCTATAGTCACACACTATTGGTTTCCCTTAATTTACCTTCCCTTTATGTCCATCCTGCATATCTCTCTTCTCTCCCTTCTTGGAAAGTCCTGACAATTCATGTTTCCTCTTTATTGATTACTTCCATTCTCACTCTTATGCTATTGCAGTGTACACTGATAGTTCTAAATCCTGTGCTGAGTATGCAGCAGTTTTCCTGATGTCATCCAAGGTCATTCACTGGACTCGGCCAGTGTTTTCAGAGCCAAGTTATGTGCAGTTCTTGTAGTTTTCATACACATTTTCTCAGTCTGCCTTGTCATTCATATTTATTTTTGACTCCCACAGAGCATTTACAGGCTATCCAGAAATTTGACTCCCCACATCCCATCCTTAGCAATGAACTTTGGCTATGCCACATTTCTAGTAAATGCAAAGATGTCGGTTTTTTGCTGGGTCCTTGGACATGTTGATATTCAGGGTAATGGCCCAACAAACTCTGATGTTCACAACCTTGCAATTTCCCATGGGCATTCCTTACTCAGACTATTTTTCAGCGCTCTCTCAACTCCACAACTGCTGGTAACAATGTTGGTCTGAATTGGTCCACAAGTTATTTTCTGTCAAAACACACTTAGGTTTTTGGCCATTTTCCACTACTGTCATTTGAGAGAATGCATTCTCCCACCAAAATATTGGTCAGCTGTGCCTCTCTCATGGACACTTCATAGAAAGATGCCTGGCACTGCACTACAAGGGCTGTCAGGTTGCACTGTCAGCTCATCACATCTTGATAGATTGTCTGGCCTATCATTGGGCACACACAATTCATTTCCATCTTCTCTGCTGCCCCAAAGCACTCACTCTACCTGACCTTGCTGAACGTCCTACCTTAGATGCAGACACTTAAGATTTTTCAAGAGAAACTAACTTATTGCACCAATTGTGATTTTAATTTACCTCTTGCACTCTCCCCTACCCCAACTAATCTTTACTCTTGCACACTCCTGCTTCCCAATCCCTTCAGATTTTTGCTGCATAAAAAATTTCTTCCATATTTTTTTTTTATTTTTGTGCAAACAAAATAGCCCAAAGAGGAAGTTTTTTTTTTTTTTTAAAAACCCCCCCAAAAAAACCTTTTTCCCCCCCCCCTTAAAAAACCCCCCCCCCCCCGGTTTTCCCCCCCTTCCAACTTTTTTTTTAATTTTTTTTTAAACCCCCGGGGGGCCCCCCCGGCCCCCCCCCCGGGGGGGTTTTCCCCCCTTTTCCCCAAAAAAATTTTTTTTTTTTTCCCCCCTTTTTTCCTTTTAAATTTTTTAACTCCCCGGGGTTTTCCCCCCAACCAAAAAAACCCCCCCCCCCATTTTTTTTTGGGGCCCCCCCTTTTTTTTCCCAAAAAAATTTTTTTTTCCCCCCCGGGCCCCAAAAAACCCTTTTTCCCCAAAAAACCCTTTTTCCCCTTTTTTTTCCCCCCCCCGGGCCCGTTTTTTTTAAATTCCCCCCCCAAAACCTTTTAAAACCCCCCCCCCCAAAAATTTTTTTTCCCCCCAAAAAACCTTTTTTTTTTTAAAATTTTTTCCTTTTTTTAAAATTTTTTTTTTCCCCAAAAAAATTTCCCCCCCCAAAAATTTTTTTCCCCAAAAAACCCCCGGGGGGGGCCCCCCTTTTTTTTGGGGTTTTTTTTAAAAAATTTTTCCCCCCCCCCCAAAAACCCCCCCCCATTTTAAAAAAAAAAAAAACCCCCCAAAATTTTTAAAAAATTTTTTAAAAAATTTTTTTTTTCCCCTTTTCCCCCCCCCAAAAACTTTTTTCCCCCCCTTTCCCCCCCCCCAAAAGGGAAAAAAACCCCCCCCCCTTTTTTTTTTTTTTAAAAAAAACCCAAAGGGGAAAAATTTTTTTTTTTTTAAATTAAATAACCCCCCCTTTTTTCCCCCCCCCCCCCCAAAAAAATTTTTTTTTAAATTTTTTTAATTTTTAAAAACCCCTTTTTTTAAATTTTTAAATTTCCCCCCTTTTAAACCCAAAAAAAATTTTAAAAACCCCCAAATTTTTTTTTTTTTTTTTAAAAAAACCCTTTTGCTTTTTTCCCCCCCAAATTTTTTAAAAAAAAATTTTTTTTTAAAAAATTAAAAAAAACCCCCCCCCTTTTTCCCCAAAAATTTCCCCCCCCCCCCCCCCCCCCCAAAAAAAATTTTTTTAAAAATTTTTAAAAAAAATTTTTAAAAAAATTTTAAAAAAAAAAAAGGGGGTTTTTTTAAAAAAAAACCCCAAAAAAATTTTTTTAAAAAAAATTTAAAAAAAAATTTTTTTTTTTTAAAAGAAAAAAACCCCCTTTTTTTTTTTTAAAAATTTTTAAAAAATTTTTTTTTTTTTTAAAATTTTTTTTTTTTGGGGGTAGGGGGGTTTTTTTTAAAAAAACCCAAAAAAATTTAAAAAAAAACCAAAAAAAAATTTTTAAAAATTTTTTAAAATTAAACCAAAAATTTTAAAAACAAAAAAAATTTTTTTAAAAGGAAAAAACGGGGGGAAATTTTTTTTCCGGTTTTGGGGGGGGAAATTTTTTTTTTTAAAAAAAAAAAAAAATTTTTTTGGGGCCCCTTTGGGGAAAAGGGTTTTTAAAAAAAAGGGGGGGGGGGGGGGGGGGGGGGGGGGGGGGGGGGGGGGGGGGGGGGGGGGGTGGGGGGGGGGGGGGGGGGGGGGGGGGGGGGGGGGGGGGGGGGGTTTTTTTTTTTGGGGGGGGGGGGGGGGGGGGGGGGGGGGGGGGGGGGGGGGGGGGGGGGGGGGGGGGGGGGGGGGGGGGGGGGGGGGGGGGGGGGGGGGGGGGGGGGGGTTTTTAATTTAAAAAAAAAAAATTTTTTTTAAAAAAAAAAATTTAATTTTAAAACGGGGGTTTTAAAAAAAAAAACCGGCCAAAAAAAAAATTTTAAAAAAAAAAAAAAAGGTTTTTTTTTTAAAAAAAAAAAAAATTTTTAAAAAAAAAAGGGAAAAAAAAAAAAAATTTTTCCCCCAAAAAAAACCCCCCGGTTTTTTTTTTAAAATTCCCTGGGGGAAAAAATTTTTTGGGGGAAAGGGGAAAATTTTTTTTTTTTGGGGGAAAAAATTTTTGGGGTTTTTTTTTTAAAATTTTTGGGGGGGAAAAACCCCCGGGGGTTAAAAAGGAAAAAAATTAAGAAAAAAATTTTTAATTTCCCTTTTTTTAATTAAAAAGGGTTTTTTAAAAAATTTTCCCCCCCCCCCTTTTTTGGGGGAAAAAACCCCCAATTAAAAATTTTTTTTTAAGGAAAAATTTTTATTTTTTTTTTTTTTTCCCAAAAATTGTTTTTTAAAAAACTTTTTAAAAAAGGGAACCCAAAAAATTTAAAAAATTTTTTTTTAAAAATTTTTTAAAAATTTTTAAAATTAAAAAAAATTTTAAAGGTTTTTTTAAAAAAAAAAAAATTTTAAACCGGAAAAAAAAAAAAAAAAAAAAATTTTTTTTAAAATTTAACAGACATAAAACCCCCAAAAAAAAAAGGGGAAAAAATTTTTTTTTAAATTTTTTTTTCAAAAAAAAGGGGCGCAAAAAAGGGGAAAAAAAAGGGGGTTTAAAAAAAAAAAATTTTTGGGGGGGGGGGGGGAAAAAAAAAAAGGGAAGGAAAAAGGGGGAAAAAACCCCAAAAAAAAAAAAAAAAAAACCCCCTTTGGGGTTTTTTAAAAGGGAAAACCGGTTTTTTAAAAAAGGGGGAAAAAAAAAATTTTTTTGGGGGGAAAATTTTTTTAAAAACCCCTTTAAAAACCCCCGGGTTAAAATTCCTTGGGGCCCAAAAAAAAAAATTTTTAAAAAAAACCCCCCACAACCCCCCTTTTAAAACCCCCCTTAACCCCAAAAACCCTCCACCCCCAAATTAAAAATTTTTAAAAAAAAAAATTTAAAAAAATTTTTTTTTTCCCCCGGGGGGGAAAAAATTTGGTTTTTTTAAAAAAATTTATAAACCATTTTTTTAAAAAAAGGGGGGGAAAAAAAATTTAAATTTTTTTTTTTTCCTTTTTTTTTAAAAAAAATTTTTTGGGGGGGGGGGGTTTTTTTTTAAAAAATTTTTTTTTTTTTTTTCCCCCCCCAAAAAAATTTTTTTTTTTGGGGGGGGCCCCTTTTTTTTGGGGAAAATAACCAAAAAAGGATAAAAATACTGCAAAGAAAAAGAATTTTTTGGGGGGTTTTTTTCCCTTTTTAAAACCCCTTTTTTAAAAAAAAAATTTTTTTTTAAAAAAAAAGAAAAAGGGGGGGGGTTTTTTTTTTCCCCCCCAAAAAAAAAATTTTTTTTTAAAAAAAAAAAAATTTTAAAAAAACCCCAAACTTTTTTTTTAAATTTTTTTTTTTAAAAATTTTTTTTTTTAAATTTAAATTTAAAAAAAAAAAAAATTTTTAAAAACCCTTTTTAAAATTTTAACAAAACCAAAAAATTCCCAAAAAAATTTGGGGGAAAACAAAAATTTTAAAAATTTTTAAAAAAATTTTTTTTAAAAAAAAAAAAAAAAAAAAAAAAAAAAAAAACCCAAAATTTTTAAAAAACCCGGGGTTTAAAATTTTAAAGGGGGGGTTTTTTGGGAAAAATTTTTTTTTGGGTTTTTTCCCCCCTTTTTTTTTTTTTTGGGGAAAAAAAAAAAAAAAATTCCCCTTTTTTCCCCCTTCCCCCCCCCCCCCGGGGAAAAAAATTTTTTTTTTTAAAAAAAAAAAAGGGAAAAGGGGGGGGGGGAAAAAATTTTTTGGAATTTTTTAAAAAATTTTGGGGGGGGGCCTGGCCCCCCTTTTTTGGGGGGTTTTTTCCCCCCTTAAAGAGGCCCCTTTTTTTTGGGGGTTTTCCCCAAAAAAAAAAAGGGGGGGGGAAAAAGGGGGTTTTTTGGGTTTTTTCCCCCCCCCCCCAAAAAAAAAGGGAATTTTTTAAAAAATTTTTTGGGGGGGGGGTTTTTTTAAAAAAAAAAAAATTTTTTGGGGGGGGGTTTTTTTGGGGGGAAAAAATTTGGGGTTTTTTCCGGGAAAAATTTTTTTTTTTTTTTTTTTTTTTTTTTTTTTTTTTTTTTTTTTTAAAACCCCCGGGCCCAAAATTTTTAAAAAAAAAAAGGGCCCCTTTTCCCCCCCTTTTTTTTTCCCCCTTTTTTTTGGGGGGAAAAAAAAAAAAAAAGGGGGGGGGTTTTTTTCCCCCTTTAAAGGGGAAAAAGGTTTTTAAAAAACCCCCCCCCCAAACCCCTTTGGGTTTTTTGGAATTTTTCCCCCCCCCCCCCCCCGAATTTTGGGCCCTTTTTTTTCCCCCCAAAATTTTTAAATTTTTTTTTTAAAAAAAAAAACCCCCCCCTTTTAAAAAAATTTTCCCCCCCTTTTTTTCCTTTTTAAAAACCCCCGGTTTTTTCCCCCAAACCCCTCCTTTTGGGAAAATTTTTTTTTCCCCAAAAGGGGAAAAAATTTTTCCGAATGCCACCCAAATTTTTTTTTTTTTTAAAATTTTTTTTTTTAAAAAAAAATTTTTTTTTTTAAAGGGGGGAAAAAAACCCCCCCCAAAAAAAAAAAAACTTTTGGAAAAAGGGGGGGAAAAAAAATCCCCAACCCCCAAAGAAAACCCTTTTCCCCCCCCGGGGGGGTTTCCCCTTCCCCTTTTTGGGGTTTTTTTTTGGGGAAACCCCTTTTCCCCCCAAAAAAAGGGGGAAGGAAAATTTTTTAAAAAAAAAAAATTTTTTTCCCCCTTTTGGCCCCCCAAAAACCCGGAAACCAAAGGGAGGGGGAAAAAATTTTTTAAAAAACCCCCCCCTTTTTTAAAAACTACCCCTTTCCCCGGGGTTTTTTTTTTAAAAAAAAAAATTTTTTTAAAAAAGGGGAAAAAAATTTTTTTTTATTTTTTTTTTTTTAAAAAAAAAAATTTTTTTTAAAAAAATTTTTTTTTTCCCCCTTTGGGGTTTTTTTTTCCCCCCCCCCCTTCCCCCCAAAAAAAAAATTTTTTCCCCTTTTAAAATCCCCTTTTTAAAAAAAAAAAAAATTTCCCCTTTTTTCCCCCCCCGGAAACCCCTTTTTAAAAAAAAAATTTTTTTTTCCTTTTTGGAAAAAAAACCCCCCAAAAAAACCCCCCCTTTTTTTTTAAAAAAACCCCTTTTTCCCCAAAAAAAAAACCCCCCCCCCTTTTTTTTTTTGGGGGGTTTTTTTTCCCCCCCCCCCCCTTTCCCCCCCCCAAATTTTTTTGGGCCCCTTTTTTTTTTTTTTTTCTTTTTCCCTTTTAAAAACCCCCCCCTTTTTTAAAAATTTTTAAAAAAAAATTTTTTTCCCCCCCCCCCAAATTTTTTAATTTTTTAAAATTTTTAAAAATTTAAAAATTTAAATTTTTTTTTAAAAAAAAACCTTTAAAAAATTTTTTTTTTTTCCCCCCCCCCCAAATTTAAAAAAACCCCTTTTTTCCCCCCCCCCAAAAAAAGGGAAAAAATTTGGGGGGGTTTTAAAAATTTTCCCCTTCCCTTTTAAAATTTTTTTTTTTTTCTTTTTTAAGGAAAACCCTTTTTCCCGGCCCCGGGTTTGGGTTTCCTTTTTTTCCCCCCCCTTTTGGGGAAAAAAAAAATTTTTTTCCCCCCCTTTCCGGTTTTTTTTTTTCCCCTTTTTTTTTTTAAGGGAATTTAAGGAAAAATTTTTTTAAAAAAAAAAATTTTTTTTTTTTCCTTTTCCCATTTAAAAAACCCGGGGTTTTTTTTTTAAAAAAAAAAACCCCCTTTTTTTTAAAAATTTTTTCCCCCCCCCCCTTTTTTTTTTTTTAAACCCCCCCCGGCGTTAATTTTTTTTAAAACCCCCCTTTTTTAAACCCCCCCCCCCCCTTTTTTTTTTTTGCCTTCCCCCCCCAAATTTTAAAAGGGACACCCCCCAAATTTTTCCCCCCAAAAAATTTTCCCTTCAATTTTCCCCTTTCCCCAAAAAAAAAACCCCCCCTGAAATTTCTTCACCATTCTTACTGATCAAAATATATTAAATGTTATTTCTTATATAATACAACTTTTACATGTATGAGACATCATTATGTTAATGGTAAACAATGCTGGCAAGATGAACAAGCCATGTGCAACACTTTGGTAGACTTCAGTCAAATAAAAGTGATTAAAACTGGATTTGGCAGCAGTGGAGAGGTAAAGATGATGTGATCAGTCCATCAGCCTTTAAGTAGTAGTGTTGAGGTGATCATTGCCTTAGCCTTAAGTAGTATACAGCTCCATCTTCCATGGATCTGGATGCTTCTCAAGGATAATGGATTGACCACCCCAAAACTACTTTCAGGCTGAAGGAACAATTGCATCATCTTCATCTCTCCACTGCTGACGATGTCTTTAATTTTAGTTACCTTTGCATTCAACTGAAGCTTAATGTATAGGCAAAAGATTTTGGAAATAGATACCAAAGTGTTGCACATGTTTTATTCATCATGTATGACTTATTTGAAATTATATTACCGTGTAGTTTTTTCCCAACACGTCAGCAGTCTCCCACCGAGGCAGGGTGACCCAAAAAAACTTTCACCATCATTCATGCATAATCATTTTCTTTGCAGAGGTGCCCAGACATGACAGTTTAGATGTCACTCCAAACAGCAAGTATCCTAAACCCCCTCCTTTAAAGTGCAGGCACTGTACTTCCCACCTCCGGTTTCCCTGAATCCCTTCACAAAATATTACCCTGCTCACACTCCAACAGCTTCAGGTCCCAAAAACCATTTGTCTCCATTCACTCCTAGCACCCTTGCACACAAAACCTTTTACTCCTTCCATCCTTTCCTAGGACAACCCCTACCCATCCTCCCCTTCAGAACAGATTTACACACCCTTCAAGTCATCCTCAGCGCTGTATAGCCCTTGTGGCTTAGCGCTTCTTTTTGATTATAATAATAATAATAATTCAAGTCATCCTATTTTGCTCCATCCTCTCTTAATGACCAAACCACCTCAACAATCCCTCTTCAGCCCTCTGAATAATACCTTTAGTAATTCAACACCTAATTTCCACACTACGAATTCTCTGCGTAATATTTGCACCACACATTGCCCTTAGACACGCCTCCTCCTCACTGCAGCATTTACAAGCCATGCTTCACACCCATATAAGTGTGTTGGTATAACTATGCTCTCAGACATTACCCTCTGCTTCCATGGATAATGTCTCCACAGACTCCTCAGTGCACCCCTCACCTTTTTCTCCTCATCAATTCCGTGATTCACCTCATCCTTTATAGACCCATCTGCTGACATGTCCACTCCCAAATATCTGAATACATTCACCTCCTCCATACTCCTTCCCTCCAATCTGATATCCAATCTTTCATTACCTAAATTTTTGTTTCCTTGTCACCTTACTCTTTCTTATATTCACTTTTAATTTCCTTCTTTTACACACCCTACCAAACTCGTCCACCAACCTCTGCAACTTCTCTTCAGAATCTCCCAAAAGCATAGTGTCATTAGCAAAGAGTAACTGTGACAACTCCTATTTTGTGTTAGGTTATCTTTTAAACCCCATGCCTCTTGCCAACACCTGAGCATTCACTTCTCTTACAAACCCCATCTATAAATATATTAAACAACCATGGTGACATCACACATCCTTGTCTAAGGCCTACTTTTACTGGGAAATAATCTCCCTCTCTCTCCTACATACTCTAACCTGAGCCTCACTATCCTCATAAAAACTCTTCACTGCTTTCAGTAACATTTGCAACACCTGCCCCACTATCCACCCTATCATATGCCTTTTCCAAATCTAAAATGCCATAAAAACCTCATTTCCTTTATCTTAACACTGTTCATCTATATTTTTCATTGTAAACACTTGGTCTACACATCCCTACCCTTCCTAAAGCCTCCTTGTTCATCTGCTATCTTGCTCTCCGTCTTACTCTTCTTTCAAAATTACTACACACTTTACCAGGTATACTCACAGGCTTATTCTCCTATAATTTTTACACTCTCTTTTGTCCCCTTTTGTCTTTATACAAAGGAACTATGCATGCTCTTTGCCAATCCCTAGGAACCTTACCCTCTTCCATACATTTATTGAATAAAAGAACAAACCAGTTCAAAACTATATCCTCCCCTGCTTTTAACATTTGTCTTTATCCCATCAAACCCAGCTGCTTTACCCCAGTTCATTCTACCCACTACCTCACATACTTCCCCCCCACTCACAACTGGCTCTTCCTCATTCCTACAAGATGTTATTCCTCCCTGCCCCATACATGAAATTACAGCTTCCCTATCCTCAGCAACATTTAACAATTTCTCAAAATATTCCATCTTCCCAATACCTCTAACTCTCCTCTCCTATTTTTAACTGTCAAATCCATTTGTTCTTTAGGCTTTCTGAACTTCACTCTAAAACTATTCCATACACTTAATTTAATCAATATTTTGGGTCGTGGAGAAAATGCAAACCTGTAGAAGTCGTACTGCACCTGGGAAATGGGAGGTATACACGCTCAATTCAAGGAATTGGAGCACAGATGTAATTCCTTAGATCAAGAGACCCTCACCAGCATCAAGGAACTTCCCTTGAGGGAAATAATCTTTGGAAGGGGAGTCACTTTAGATGACACCCTTTTTATTTCTTGTCATTAACTAGCATTCTGATCCAAAAGCAAAGTGCTCAAAACAGTACCAATTCTGTATGCATACTTTACCAGTATCATCCTATGTATTTAAAAACATTATCTGATCATTATGCAAGTGAAAGCAATCACTCATTAAGAAAACTGAGGGGGAAGGGTCCTAATGTTTTTATTTTGGACACTATTCAAAATTTTTATGTGAACAGTCGTTAGGCAGGTGGCTACTGCATTTCTTTAAACCTTCATGAGCTGTATATCATAGTGTATGACAAGTGAATAGGAAATGTATCTGATCAGCACATGTACGTGCTGTGATAGTTATGTATACAAATACAATCTTTTACAAGTCGGTAAGTGTTAGACAATATGAAATCGAATTACAATACAAGACATTAATTAAATTCAGTTGGCATACTATTTACATAATGTCCTATAAATCAGAGCTACCAAATCTACATGGAAGTTCAATGGAATAATTGGGAGATAAAATATTTCATCTATAATAATCATGACATTAAGACAATTTACTTTTGAATTCAGATATTTAGATACCTTTCTTCCTATGTGGTTAAATTTTTTATTGATGAGCTTATCTAAATTCTAAATGATGCTCCTGAACTGTTGATATGTTTCATTCGGAGATAAACATCTGTTCCAATTCCCTGCATGGTCTGAATTTCTAGACTACCACCCATGTACTCTGCATATGCTCTTGAAGTTGGCAGTCCAAATCCAAATCTGTATAAGATAACCATAAGCATTCAGTCATAAATACAGATGGGCATGAAGGAAGTATGAACTTAAATATTTACTCGAGCAAGAATATTATTCACACAAAAAATATACTAACACTTAAGTTACTAACCCATACATAGGCCCTCCAGCAGGGTTGGGGTTAACAGCTTCCATCATGTTGGAAAAAACGCCTTCTTGTTGCTCTGCCCCAAAATCACTGCTGTGGTTAGCTGTAGTGAAATTGTAATCTGAAGCTCTAACTTTGAGGTGATGAGGGATGCCACCACCACGATCACTGATCCTGTATAACCATATTTTATTACCATCTGATACAAAACATAGCATAAAAATTGTATGAAAAGTTTATAAGAACTCTGCATATATACATCAGTCTACTACTGTACACAGACACCTCGTGAAAAAATGCGAAGAACTGCTGTGAGAGGACTGTCAGGTTACAATGTCAGTTCCCCATATCTTAGCCAATTAACTGTGGCATACCCAGAAAAAAAAAATTGTGTGGGGGACAGGAAAGATTTTGAAAAAAAAAAAAAAAATTTATAGAATGAAAGGGTACATTTTTTTGTATAAATTCCTGACATTGTCAGCACTTTACTGTTGGGCTTCCCAAAATTAAAATATGTTATATATCCTTTAGAGATACAGCAGGGCCCCACTTATTCGGCAGGTTAGGTTCCAGGCTATTGCCGGAAAGCAGACATCGCCAAAAAGCAGAACGCCATTTTTTCTACTTATAAATGCATATAAATGCCAGGTAACAAGTTTACACGAACATATATTATGTTAGCAATAGAATTAGGCATTAAAAACAATAAAAAAGTAAAATACACAGCACACCCATTACTTACCTTAAAATATTTGTAGTCTTAATGTAGGGTGAGAGGTGAGTTAATTTGTTGGAAAGTCAGGTTTGGGAAGTATGGAATCCAGCCAGGGAAGCTCTCCCTACCCCACCCACACGTAATGTACTACGATATTTAATTAAGGCTCCCCAGAGCGATACAATAATGTACTACGATATTTAATTAAAGCTCCCCAGAGTGATAATATATATGTACAGTACATTCATTAACTTAAAATATTTGTAGTCTTAACCCCTTCAGGGTCCAAGGCCCAAATCTGAAGTGGTGCCCCAGTGTCCAAGAATTTTCAGAAAAAAAATTTATTTTTTCTTATGAAATGGTAGAGAATCTTTTTGTGAAGCTAATAAAACAAAAAGTACGAAATTTGATGGAAAATTGACGAAATTATGCTCTCGCGAATTTTGATGTGTCAGTGATATTTACGAATCGGCGATTTTGCCGACTTTGACTCCCATTTTAGGCCAACTACATTATTCCAGTCAACCAAATTCTTAGCTATTTCACTAGTATTACTTCTATTCTATCGATTGAGCACAAGAAATCGCCAAGTCAACTCTTTCAACTACAAATTAAAGTGATCGGAAATTGTTAATTTGGCCAATTTAACACAAAATTCAAAATATTCCAATTTCAAAATAGGGTCCAGAATAAACACTGTAGGTATTCCTGGAACTAAACTAACATTTCCTCTGTTCATTAGTTATGTTTTGAGGCTTTACAAATAAATCCATTTGATTTTTTATTCACACCAAAAAATAGAAGATTTACTGTTAAGCAATACTGTAATAACTGTATAAATATCATCACCATATTTGTGAATGCATATTAGACCCACCAGCTGGCATGTATTATGTGTGAGGTCGTTTGTTTACTCTTGAATATCGGCAAAAATGTAACATTTCTGCTACTTTGAGCTCAGTTTCAAGCCATTTCCAGTGCTAAAACCAATCAAAATCATCTCTATTTCTGTAATATGTCTTCCATTCTATCAAATGAGACCAAGAAATCGCAAATACAACTATAAAAAACATACGAAAAAACACTGCAAAGTCGCTGTTTTAATAAAAAAATCATTTCAGTTTTTTTTTCTCATTATACACAGTGTGCTGCAGGATCTGTTTTATGTGGTGCACACATATCACATAGATGTATTCTCTCATATCTAGGCCCAAATGTACCACTCACAGTGTATCAGAGTGAGCTGAGCTCATGACGTAGATCTACGGTTTGGACCCTGAACGTAAAGCCGTAGATCTACGGGACGGACCCTGAAAGGGTTAATGTAGGGTGAGAGGCGAGTTTTATTTGTAGGAAGTCAGGTCTGGGAAGTATGGAATCCAGCCAGGGCAGCCCTCTCCACCCCACCCACATGTAATGTAAACAAACCAGACGAAGGCGTCTGGTTTTCGTCACTTTACATTGTGTATAAGTTGTCTCCACGTTGATAAAGTAGAATAAGTAAAGAGAAACACTCGAATTCTCATGTAACATTATTTTTAGAAGAAATGACTCCTTGAGTGAAGGCATACTTAGGTACAGGTACACATACATATAATTATGTTATAATAATAATGTAGGTATGTAGTTCGCCTGGGCTACATACCTATACCTACCTACATAGCTACACGATATTTAATGGGGCCCAGAGCCATATTATTACCAATGACATACCACGTTCACTGAGTTTAATCGTTTCTAACAACTACCTTTAGATGCCATCATAAACACATGAAGTAATAAATAATTCAAGCAGAGAATTGTAAACAATTAAGGGGAGTGATGTAATGTTTTCCCTCTGCCTGGCTACTACACCTCCATAGTATATAAACATAAAATGTTTATATGCTATGTAATGTGTTTCTTATATAATTTTGAAGAAAATATCATAGATGAATTAATGAAAATGTCTATATTGACGTAAAATAAGACATTTAATGTGCCCAAGGGTGATTATTAGTATTATGTAATGTTTTTCTTCCACCCAGCAACAACCCCTCCATAGCATATAAACAGCATGTTTATATGCTATGTAACATGTTTCTTATATAATTTTGAAGAAAATATCATAGATGGATTAATGAAAATGTCTATATTAATGTAAAATATGATATTTAATGTGCCCAAGGGTGAGTGTTAGTATTATTAGTATACATAATACTAATAATACTAACACTCACCCTTGGGCACATTAACCCTTTCAGGGTCCGTCCCGTAGATCAAACGGCTTTACGTTCAGGGTCCAAACCGTAGATCTACGTCATGAGCTCACTCACTCTGATAAACTTTTGAGTGGTACATTTGGGCCTAGATATGAGAGAATACATCTATGTGGTATGTGTGCACCACATAAAACAAATCCTGCAGCACACTGTGTATAATGAGAGAAAAAACTGAGACCATGATTTTCAATTAAAACAGCGACTTGCATTGTTTTTTCATATGTTTTTTTATAGTTGTATTTGTGATTTCTTGGTCTCATTGATGGAATGGAAGACATATTACAGAAATAGAGATAATTTTGATTGGTTTTAGCACTGGAAATGGCTTGAAACTGAGCTCAAAGTGGCGGAAATGTTAAATTTTTGCCGATGTTCAAGAGTAAACAAACGACCTCACACATCTAATACACGCCAGCTGGTGGGTCTAATATACATTCACAAATGTGGTGATGATATTTATACAATTATTACAATATTGCATAACAGTAAAAACTTCTATTTTTGGTGTGAATAAAAATTCATTATGTGAATAAAAAATCAAAATGGAATTTATTTGCAAAGCCTCAAAACATAACTAATGAACAGAGGAAATGTTAGTTTAGTGCCAGGAATACCTACATTGTTTATTCTGGACCCTATTTTGAAATTGGAATATTTTGAATTTTGTGTTAAATTGGCCAAATTACCAATTTCCAATCACTTTATTTTGTAGTTGAAACAGTTGACTTGGCGATTTCTTGTGCTCAATCGATAGAATAGAAGTAATACTAGTGAAATAGCTAAGAATTTGGTCGACTGGAATAATGTAATTGGCCTAAAATGGGAGTCAAAGTCGGCAAAATCACCGATTTGTAAATATCGCTGACACATCAAAATTCACAAGAGCATAATTTCGTCAATTTTCCATCAAATTTCGTACTTTTTGTTTTATTACATTCAAAAAAAGATTCTCTACCATTTCATAAGAAAAAATTTTTTTTTTTTTTTTTTTTTTTTTTAATTCTTGGACACTGGGGCACCACTTCAGATTTTGGCCTTGGATCCTGAAAGGGTTAAATGTCTTATTTTATGTCAATATAGACATCTTCATTAATCCATCTATATTTTCTTCAAAATTATATAAGAAACATGTTACATAGCATATAAACATGCTGTTTATATGCTATGGAGGTGTGGTTGCCGAGTGGAGGGAAAACATTACATAAATGTTTTCCCTCCACTCAGCAACCACACCTCCCTAGCATATAAACAGCATGTTTATATGCTATGTAACGCGTTTTTTATATAGTTTTGAAGAAAATATCAGCGCTGCATAGCCCTTGTGGCTTAGCACTTCTTTTTTTTTATTATAATAATAATAATAATAATAGTAATAATGAAGAAAATATCATAGATGAATTAATGAAAATGTCTATACTGACATAAGCTGTATAGCCCTTGTGGCTTAGCGCTTCTTTTTGATTATAATAATAATAATAATATACTGACATAAAATTAGACATTTAATATGCCCAAGAGTGATTATTACATAATAGAGATATGTGCTCATGAAGAATGTAAACAAAGTGGGTGGAGCATGCTGTATTTGAAAGATCGCTTGCTGTATAGAAAGTTTTGGTCATAATTTGAGATCGCCGTATTAGCGGAACGCCGTAAGGTGAAACACTGAAAAGTGAAGTCCTACTGTAGTCATACCAATAAATTCATAAGAAGATATGCTCCCAGAGGTCCCATGGCAGTGAAAAACAACACGAAGTTCAATGGTGATAAGATCAAGCTGCTTAGGTATCGAAAGAATGAAGAATTCAAAAGGGACACCTCTTCAAGGGGGGCTCCTTGGCGTGGTGAAGAGGCTCTTGGTCTGAGGAATTAGACCTGTCGGTCTTCTTCCTCAGACCGAACCTAATTACCCCCCATTCTCCCCTCCCCTATCCCATCCTCCCCTTTTTCCATTCCTCCTCCTCCTCCTCCTCCCCACCCCTCCCTTTTGCCATTCCTCTTTTTGGGATTTCTCCCACAGGCGCGCTAGTTCCTAGGTAGGGAAAGGACACCGGGGTCCATCCCATTCCGTTGAGGTTCTTGGCGGTGGCGTAGTTTGCCGTGGAATCTGGATCGCCTGGGGATGTCCCGATCCCTCTCCGGTATCCCGGAGTAGCTTTGGGTGTCTTTTGGGCGACGGGTGTATCTCTGGAAGCCACCTTTCGGATTCCGGGGGTGGTGGCCGAAGGAGGTATGCTTTGTGGCGGATATCCGGCCGCCCTCTCTTTTGTCCACCGAGGTAGCTCAGCAGATGTGAGGTTGCTACCCCGGGATTGCTGATTTACTGGCATGAAGGGTAGGGTAGGGGCACGGGTTCCATGCTGCATCTGCGCTACTAGCGGTGCTGAGGTCCTCTTGGGCGCGGAGGGAGATTTCCGGCCCTTTCATTCCTCCTGGGAACTATTCCTCCCCACTCCCCCCTTTTTTTATTCTTTCTTTTATTTTTATTTTCTTTTCTTCTTTCTTTTTTTTTCTTAAAAACAAAAAGCAAAGGAGTAACCTAACCATGGAGAACCCAATCCATGAACCAACAACCCCCGGGCCCCTTCTTGATACCGCACCCCATTCTGACCCTGCCTTGTGTTTAGACCACTCTTCGGACACTCCTGATGCCCCTGTACCTCTTGCTGGTGCTGTTTCCTCACCCGCTTCAGGTACCGGGGCTTCGACTGACTCCTTCGATTTGTCTGAACTCCGCTCTCCTTTGACTATGCTTCCGGCTTCTCCCTCTATGGTACGGCAATTTTCGAATTGCCCGCCCATTTCACGCCGGACCAATTCCGGTCCTACTCCTAAACGCCAACGTCAATCTCCTGATGATGCTCCTTCGTTACCTTCCCATTCTACTCGGAAAAGACCGACACGTCAAGCACTCCCTCTCCACGCTCAGTTTCGGACCACACAAAGGACTAAATTCTTTACTTTAAGACCGACTTCTTCTTCTGCCTACCTTTCTGACCATAGTATTGGCAAAGCACTCCTGCGTCATGTTGGTCGAGATATTTCATTTCATGCTCTCAAGAGCGGTACGCTCATTGTCACTGTCCAGAATGCTACCCAAGCTCATGATCTTTCTCTCCTTTCGAATATCGATACTAATCCTATCACTATTGAAAAACATCTTTCTCTCAATTCTTGTAGTGGTACTGTCATTCTGTCCCATACCATAGTCCAACAGAATTTCCAGTCATGTGGCAATGACATTTTTGAACAGCTGGAACTCCAGGATCTCCCAATCCTCAAAGTAGACACTTATGTCCTTCCTGCCCAGGGTCGGAGACGTTACCCTTGCAATGTGGCTCGTTTAACTTTTAACAGCCGAGAACAACCGTCCTCTGTATATGTCGCGGGACATCGGTTACAAGTTCGAAAGGCGATACCTACACCGTAACAATGTAGAAATTGCTGGCGTTTTGGTCACCCAGCGAAATATTGCAGATCTATGGCTGAATGCCCAGTCTGTGGTGCCGACGACCATTCTAATACATCTTGCAGTCAACCTCCATCTTGCCTTAATTGTAATGAAGCTCACCCTTCGTACTCCCGCCATTGCCAGGTCTACTTAAATGAACGTGAAATCCGTTGCCTCAAAGAGGCAGGAGGTCTCCCTTATGCTATGGCAGTTACTCATCTCCGCCTCCAAGGGAGACTACCCCGTGTTTTTTTATTCTCGTGTTTCCAAACATCCCCCACTTTTGGGGTCCCATCTTATGCAGCCTCCTCTGTTGTTACCGCTCCCATAGCCACTCCGGCATCTAATCCTTTTGCTGTCCTTGGCTCTGACGTCCCGACTACAACTCAGTCTGTTCTCACATGTTCGCGCCCTTCCTCACAAGCCCCAGTATCAACAAGACCTCGTACGACACCTAATACCAATCGCCCCTCTACTTCTCAGAAGTCCAAAAAATCCACATTGCTCAAATCTTCTTTGCCCCTTCCTTCCCTTCTTCCACCTCCACACTTTACCTTTCCAGTCTCTGTACCTAGTTCTTATCCTCTCTCTGGCTCCATTACAAGTGTGGAGATTCACCCTCCTCCTCGTACTATGCCTTCCACCCCCGTCCTCTCCCAAGTTTCTCCCTTTTCTGCCACCTCCCAGGTTTCTGCCTCTTCTGTCCCCCCCCACACTTCATCTCCAGTCCCTTACACTCTTCCCTCCCCCTCTACTTTGGTACAGTCCATTACTGTCCCAATCTTTACTCACCCTCCTCCTTCTATCTCCAATATGGTCTCCCATACATCTTTGAATTCAGAAACACTTGAAGCCATTTCAGAATATATTGCAGAGACTAAACCTTCAATGGACACTGATTCACTTCCTGTTCCTTCTCTTCCCTCTCCTCCATCTTCACAACCCCATTCTTCGCAACGCTCCGTTCCTTCGCTGCTTGAACGTCTTCCAATGCCACCACACGTTGACTTTTCTAACCCCTCTAGTCCGTAGGTGCCTTTACCTACAGATTCCTGGTATTTTCTTCATCGCCAATCATGGCCTATTTACAGTGGAATATCCGCGGCCTCAGGGGTAATCGGGGTGAGCTTCAGATGTTGCTTTCCAAGTTTTCCCCTGTTGCTGCTTGCTTACAAGAACCAAAATTACACTCGGCTGTTTTCCAACCTATCTCAGGCTATAATTTATTGTATTCTTCGGATCCTTTCTCAGATGGGACCTTTAATGAAAGTGCCCTTCTTCTACGCAATGATATTCCGTACTGTCGACTATTTGTCCATACCTCGCTGCATTACACTGCAGCCCGTATCCACTTGAATAAGTGGTTTACAATATGTTCTTTATATCTCTCTCCTTCTCGAGCATTTTCTATCCCAGACTTTGCCTTTCTTGTTTCATCCTTACCACCACCACTTCTGTTACTTGGTGATTTTAATGACCACCATTTCCTCTGGGGGGGGTCTCATTGTGACTCACGTGGCATCCAGTTGGAGGCTTTTCTCGCCTATCACCCCCTCCATGTTTTAAATACGGGTACTCCCACCCATTTTGATCCTCGTACTCATACTCTCTCTTGCATCGATCTATCAGTCTGCTCTTCCTCCACTGCACTAGACTTCACCTGGTCTGTTCTACCGGACTTACATGACAGCGATCATTTTCCAATCATTCTTACTTCTCCTTCCTATTCACCACCTTTCCGTAGCCCTCGCTGGCAATTTGATCGGGCAAATTGGAACCTTTACTCACACCTCACTGCTTTTAGTGAGGTTCCTTCTTCATCCTCCATTGATGAGCTCCTACACCTCTTCTCGATGTCAGTTTATACTGCAGCTTCTCATTCTATACCCAAATCTCAGGCAGGCATTCTCAGAAGTGCATGCCTTGGTGGTCTCCTGCTTGTGCTTGTGCAGTACGTTTGAAACGCGCTGCATGGGGTAGGTACCGGTACAATAGAACCGCTGAGAGACTTCTTGATTTTAAGCAGAAGCGTGCAATCGCTCGCCGTGTCATCCGTGAAGCTAAACGCACTTGTTGGCAAGACTATGTTTCCACCATCACCTCTGCTTCTTCTATGAGTGCAGTCTGGAAAAAAGTGAGGAAATTGAGTGGTAAATACTCTCCTGACCCGGCTCCTGTTCTACGGGTCGCTGGTGTTGATGTAGCAAACCCTCTCGACGTTGCCATTGAACTTGGCACACATCTGGTCCGTATTTCCCAAGGGCTCCATCTATGCCCCTCGTTTCTTTCCTCAAAGTCTGCCAGAGAGTTAGTACCCTTGGACTTTTATTCTCCTCAGAGAAGAACAGTATAATGTGCCTTTTACACTTCAAGAACTAGATGGCAACGCTCTCAGCTTGCCGATCATCGGCAGCTGGGCCTGACGACATTCATATTCGTATGTTACAACATTTACATCGGTCAGCCCTTGTAGTCCTCTTACACCTCTTCAATCTTATTTGGGCACAAGGAGTTCTTCCCCAGTTGTGGAAATCTGCCATTGTTCTCCCTTTCCGCAAACTGGGTACTACAGGACATGATGCCTCCCACTATCGTCCCATCGCTCTTACTAGTGCAGTTTGCAAAGTGATGGAACGTTTCGTAAATCGACATTTAATGTGGTATTTAGAGAGACACAACAGTCTCTCCGCTAGTCAATATGGCTTTCGTAAGGGTCGTTCTACCATAGACCCCTTACTACGCTTGGACACGTATGTTCGTAATGCCTTTGCGAATAATCACTCAGTTATTGCCATATTTTTTGACCTTGAGAAGGCATATGACACAACTTGGAGGTATAATATTTTGGCCCAGGCCCATTCCTTAGGCCTCCAAGGCAATCTACCATCCTTCCTTAAGAACCTTTTAACTGACAGACATTTCCGTGTTCGAGTCAATAATGTTCTTTCCCCGGACTTCGTCCAAGCTGAAGGTGTCCCTCAGGGATGTGTTCTAAGCACAACACTTTTTCTCCTTGCTATAAATGATTTGGCCTCTGTTCTTCCACCCAATATTTGGTCATCACTCTATGTTGATGACTTCGCTATTGCTTGTGCAGGCGCTGACTGTCATCTTATTGCAGTTTCTCTCCAGCATGCGGTCGACCGTGTTTCCACTTGGGCCACCACGCATGGGTTTAAATTTTCAAGTACCAAAACTCACCAAATTACTTTCACTAGACGCTCTGTTATCTCCGATCATCCTTTGTATCTCTATGGCTCCCGTATCCCCAAACGTGATAGTCAGGTTTCTAGGCCTTCTCTTTGACCGTAGGTTATCCTGGAAACCTCACATTACCTCTCTGAAGGCAACTTGTCACAGCCGGCTAAACGTTCTTAAAACCCTTGCTCATCTTTCCTGGGGAGCTGATCATCGAACTCTGCTTCGCTTACATTCAGCCCTCGTTTTATCGAAACTTGATTATGGTGACCAGATTTATTCCGCGGCCTCTCCTGCTACTCTCTCTAGCCTTAACTCTATCCATCACCAAGGATTACGTTTGTGCCTTGGTGCTTTTCGCTCTTCCCCTGTTGAGAGCCTCTATGCAGAAGCGAATGTTCCATCCTTGTCTGATCGCCGTGATGCCCATTGCCTTTGCTACTATGTACGCTCTCACGATCTCCACAATCCTTCCATTTATAGAATGGTCACCGATATTAGTAGACATTCTTTATTCGTTCGCCGCCCCTGTTTGCTTCGCCTACATTCACTCTTGTCTTCCCTTCAGTTACCACCTTTATATGTTCATGTAGCATCTCACTTTTCCCTACCCCCCTGGGAAGTTCCAGCTGTTCGGGTCTGTTCTTTCTCACTCCCTTGCTCGAAAGCTCAACTGCCTACGGCGGCTTCCCGCTCTCTTTTTCTTGATCACTTCCACTCTCATTCTCATGCCACCACTGTGTACACAGATGGCTCTAAGTCTTCAGACGGCGTCGGATTCGCAGCAGTGTTTCCGGACAGCGTCGTGCGGGGACATTTACTATCTTCGGCTAGCATTTTTACTGCTGAACTGTATGCCATTCTTGCAGCACTTATTCGTATCGCATCTATGCCTGGGTCATCATTTGTGGTAGTCTCAGACCCCCTTAGTGCTCTACAGGCTATACGAAAATTTGATACATCTCACCCCATAGTTCTCCGTATCCAACTTTGGCTACGCCGTATCTCTACGAAGCATAAAGATATTATTTTTTGTTGGGTCCCTGGTCATGTCAACGTACAGGGCAATGAACAGGCAGACACTACTGCGTGGTCAGCAGTACATGACCTACCAATTTCCTATAGAGGTGTTCCATTTCTGGACTATTTTGCTACAATAGCTGCCCACCTTCCTGCCCGTTGGCAACAACGTTGGTCAACTCTGCTTGGTAACAAACTTCATTCTATTAAACCGAGCATAGGTTACTGGCCGTCTTCTTGTCATCAGTGCCGTGGTTGGGAGACCACTCTCTCCCGTCTTTGCATTGGCCACACTCGTCTTACTCACGGGTATCTCATGGAGAGGCACCCTGTACCTCTCTGAGCAGTGTCAAGTTCCAGTATCGATTAGCCACATTCTGTTAGACTGCCCTCTCTATCAACGAGCACGCAGAATTTACTTGTGGCTTAGCGCTTCTTTTTGATTATAATAATAATAATATATGAAACTTGAGAGGATCCTCAAATAGAATGAAAGGAACACACAAAAGACTCGGGAGTAATTACATCAGCTGACCTTTCTTGAAAAGAAAGAACTCAATGAGATCAAAGTCATGACAGCCAGAAAGATGACAAGGTGGATTATGGTGCAAGTGGTGACCCTTTTCAAATTGCTCGTATCTCATTTGGAATATTACTTAGTGTTGACAGCCCCATTCAGAGCAGGAGAAATATCAGAGCTGGAACAGATGCAAAGATTGTTTATGACCCACTTAGAGCCAATAAAACATTTAAATAACTGGGAATGCCTTAAAGTCCTAAATATGTACTTGCTGGAATGGAAGAGATACTTGATATATATCTGAAAAGTACTTGAGGGCCTTGTCCCAAATCTGCATACTGCCATAACATACTGGAGTGAGAGATATGTAAGTGTAAAATAACACCAGGGATGCAGTAGGCACAATTAGGGAATGCTGTATCAATGTCAATGGCCCCAGACTATTCAACATTTTACCAAAAGAGATCAGAAACACTGGGATAAGTGTAGAAATCAAGAGGAAACTGGACAAGTATCTTAAACCAGGTGCCAGATCAACCAGGCTGTGATGGATATGTAGGTGACCAGCAGCAACTGTCACGTGGGTTCAACGACGTGGATGGGGTAAAAACACTCACGTAGGCTGGTTAGTACGTATAATTATAACGGAAAGTATGGGAAGCACCATCAGCCGCCCTGCCTCTCTCTGCTCTCTATCTCAGACTGACCCACCAGTGCCTAAGGGTGAGCAGTGTTCAAAAACATGCTAATGGTCAGCAGCAACGTGAATAACAGTCAGTGATTCACACAGACGGTTGGTAGTGAGTCATCTACTGGTAATACTGAGACAACAGCCTGGTTGACCAGGCTGTTACTGCTGGTGGGGTCCCCACCCTGTACTGTACTCTCAAGAGCTGTGCTATGCTGTACTTTTAAAACCCATTTTTCTTTTCAGGTACATTTACAGATATTGTATTATACTCCATGTTGTTCTTAGTATGTCTGGTACTCCATCAACATAGTGGACTAAGAATGTTTTATTGAGTGTTTGTCCACGTCTGGTATCGATCAATTAGGTGAACTACACCTGCTTAATTGAAACTTTCTATTACTACAGAATTTTCGTTAAATTTAACCCCCCCCCCCCTTTCCTCCCTCCCTATTAATCCATTTTATCCAACATTTACTCTACCACTAAAATGGTTATTAGTGACAGTCGTAAGAAAAAAATGCCAGGAATATAGACAGAATTAGTCAAAGAATGACTGAGCACATTTTGAGTGAAATCCTATATGGCTAATTTTCAAGTTAAGGTCATTCACCAAACATAAAAGATATGGGTAATTTGAGAAAGTCAACAGATAATCAAATCTATTCATGGGATGCTGTATAGCCCTTGTGGCTTAGTGCTTCTTTTTTATTATAATAATAATAATATTCATGGGATGCCCATCAGTAAAAATACTGGATAATCAAATACTGCAAATAAGAAACCCTAGATATTCTAAATAGCAGCAAATACTGATAATGAATCAAACGATACAAAATTCCATTTAAAAGCTTGTGGGATGAATTGTGTGCATATTTCTCACTTCAAGGGAGGGGGGAATTGGGTCTTGTTGCTGAAGAGCTCTTGATCAAAGAAATTAGAGCTATCCCTTTCCTTGTATCAAACTTAATTGCCTCACAGATGATGTATGACCCTTAAGGGTTTTACTGCATCAAAAATGTAATAATAATCCAGATATAAAAAGTTAATCATCTTTATTTTTAAACAATAGGTAAATATAGCTCATAGTTTTAAATCACCTAATAATGAAGTCTATGTCATTGGAAGCAATATGATGTGTATGGGGGGAGCTTGTATCACCCTCATATTCTGAGTGATTCTCTATTGTTGCTCGTACTGCATTCCTTCAATATCTCCGGGAGGATATAATCCAGTGGCACTAAATAAAAATAAAAGTACAGTGCATGAAAATAAAGTAGCTAATGTCTTACAAACACTATGGTTAATGTTGTACTGTAAATCAGCCATTAACCTTTTGAACTGTAGGTTGTATGGGCTATCTTGTTGACCATATAATGGTGGATTTTTCAATACTAACAAGAAAAAATTTATCTCAAATAAGAACTATTGGATTGCTGGTTTCTTTTTCTGTCTCATAAACACGCTAGATAACAGGGATATCTTGCTACTCCTACTCACAATTTGGTCACACTTCACAGAGACGCACATGCATATATATATACATACATCTAGGTTTTTCTCCTTTTTCTAAATAGCTCTTGTTCTTCTTTATTTCTTCTATTGTCCATGGGGAAGTGGAAAAGAATCTTTCCTCCGTAAGCCATGTGTGTCGTATCAGGCGACTAAAATGCCAGGAGCAATGGGCTAGTAACCCCTTCTCCTGTAGACATTTAATAAAAGAGAGAAGAAGAAAAACTTTATAAAACTGGGATGCTTGAATGTGTGTGGATGTAGTGCGGATGACAAGAAACAGATGATTGCTGATGTTATGAATGAAAAGAAGTTGGATGTCCTGGCCCTAAGCGAAACAAAGCTGAAGGGGGTAGGGGAGTTTTGGTGGGGGGAAATAAATGGGATTAAATCTGGAGTATCTGAGAGAGTTAGAGCAAAGGAAGGGATAGCAGTAATGTCGAAGGATCAGTTATGGAAGGAGAAAAGAGAATATGAATGTGTAAATTCAAGAATTATGTGGATTAAAGTAAAGGTTGGATGCGAATAGTGGGTCATAATAAGCGTGTATGCACCTGAAGAGAGGAATGTAGAGGAGAGAGAGATTTTGGGAGATGTTAAGTGAATGTATAGGAGCCTTTGAACCAAGTGAGAGAGTAATTGTGGTAGGGGAACCTGAATTTCTAAAGTAGGAGAAACTTTAGAGAGGGTGTGGTAGGTAAGTTTGGGGTGCCAGGTGTAAATGATAATGGGAGCCCTTTGATTGAACTTTGTATAGAAAGGGGTTTAGTTATAGGTAATACATATTTTAAGAAAAAAAGGATAAATAAGTATACAAGATATGATGTAGGGCGAAATGACAGTAGTTTGTTGGATTATGTATTGGTAGATAAAAGACTGTTGAGTAGACTTCAGGATGTACATGTTTATAGAGGGGCCACAGATATATCAGATCACTTCTAGTTGTAGCTACACTGAGAGTAAAAAGGTAGATGGGATACAAGGAGAATAGAAGCATCAGGGAAGAGAGAGGTGAAGGTTTATAAACTAAAAGAGGAGGCAGTTAGGGTAAGATATAAACAGCTATTGGAGGATAGATGGGCTAATGAGAGCATAGGCAATGGGGTCGAAGAGGTATGGGGTAGGTTTAAAAATGTAGTGTCAGAGTGTTCAGCAGAAGTTTGTGGTTACAGGAAAGTGGGTGCGGGAGGAAGAGGAGCGATTGGTGGAATGATGTAAAGAGAGTAGTAAGGGAGAAAAAGTTAGCATATGAGAAGTTTTTACAAAGTAGAAGTGATGCAAGGAGGGAAGAGTATATGGAGAAAAAGAGAGAGGTTAAGAGAGTGGTGAAGCAATGTAAAAAGAGAGCAAATGAAAGAGTGGGTGAGATGTTATCAACAAATTTTGTTGAAAATAGGAAAAAGTTTTGGAGTGAGATTAACAAGTTAAGGAAGCCTAGAGAACAAATGGATTTGTCAGTTAAAAATAGGAGAGGAGAGTTATTAAATGGAGAGTTAGAGGTATTGGGAAGATGGAGGGAATATTTGGAGGAATTGTTAAATGTTGATGAAGATAGGGAAGCTGTGATTTCGTGTACAGGGCAAGGAGGAATAACATCTTGTAGGAGTGAGGAGGAGCCAGTTGTGAGTGTGGGGGAAGTTCGTGAGGCAGTAGGTAAAATGTAAAGGGGTAAGGCAGCCGGGATTGATGGGATAAAGATAGAAATGTTAAAAGCAGGTGGGGATTATAGTTTTGGAGTGGTTGGTGCAATTATTTAATAAATGTATGGAAAAGGGTAAGGTACCTAGGGATTGGCAGAGAGCATGCATAGTTCCTTTGTATAAAGGCAAAGGGAACAAAAGAGTGTCCAAAAATTATAGGGGATAAGTCTGTTGGTATACCTGGTAAAGTGTATGGTAGAGTTATTATTGAAAGAATTAAGAGTAAGACGGAGAATAGGATAGCAGATGAACAAGGAGGCTTTAGGAAAGGTAGGGGGTGTGTGGACCAGGTGTTTACAGTGCAACATATAAGTGAACAGTATTTAGATAAGGCTAAAGAGGTCTTTGTGGCATTTATGGATTTGGAAAAGGCGTATGACAGGGTGGATAGGGGGCAATGTGGCAGATGTTGCAGGTGTATGGTGTAGGAGGTAGTTACTGAAAGCAGTGAAGAGTTTTTACGAGGATAGTGAGGCTCAAGTTAGAGTATGTAGGAAGGAGGGAAATTATTTCCCAGTAAAAGTAGGCCTTAGACAAGGATGTGTGATGTCACCGTGGTTGTTTAATATATTTATAGATGGGGTTGCAAGAGAAGTAAATGCGAGGGTCTTGGCAAGAGGCGTGGAGTTAAAAGATAAAGAATCACACATAAAGTGGGAGTTGTCACAGTTGCTCTTTGCTGATGACACTGTGCTCTTGGGAGATTCTGAAGAGAAGTTGCAGAGATTGGTGGATGAATTTGGTAGGGCATGCAAAAGAAGAAAATTAAAAGTGAATACAGGAAAGAGTAAGGTTATGAGGATAACAAAAAGATTATGTGATGAAAGATTGGATATCAGATTGGAGGGAGAGAGTATGGAGGAGGCGAATGTATTCAGATATTTGGGAGTGGACGTGTCAGCGGATGGGTCTATGAAAGATGAGGTGAATCATAGAATTGATGAGGGTAAAAGGGTGAGTGGTGCACTTAGGAGTCTTGGGTGGAGACAAAGAACTTTGTTTTTGGAGGCAAAGAGGGGAATTTTTATGAGAGTATATTTTTACCAACGCTCTTATATGGGTGTGAAGCAGGGGTGATGAATGTTGCAGCGAGGAGAAGGCTGGAGGCAGTGGAGATGTCATGTCTGAGAGCAATGGGGTGGTGGGGAATATAATACAGAGAATTCGTAGTTTGGAAGTTAGGAGGAGGTGCGGGATTACCAAAAACTGTTGTCCAGAGGGCTGAGGAAGGGTTGTTGAGGTGGTTCAGACATGTAGAGAGAATGGACGAAACAGAGTGACTTCAAGAGTGTATCAGTCTGTAGTGGAAGGAAGGCGGGGTAGGGTCGGCCTGGGAAAGGTTGGAGGGAGGGGGTAAAGGAGGTTTTGGTGTGCGAGGGGATTGGACTTCCAGCAGCATGCGTGAGCATGTTTGATAGGAGTGAATGGAGACAAATGGTTTTTAATACTTGACGTGCTGTTGGAGTGTGTGCAAAGTAACATTTATGAAGGGGTTCAGGGAAACCGGCAGGCCGTTTCTTGAGCTGGAGATGGGAAGTTACAGTGCCTGCCCCTCTGAAGGAGGGGTGTTAATGTTGCAGTTTAAAAACTTTTAGTGTAAAGCACCCTTCTGGCAAGACAGTGATGGAGTGAATGATGGTGAAAGTTTTTCTTTCTCGGGCCACCCTGCCTTGGTGGGAATCGGCCAGTGTGATAATAAAAAAAATAATATAAAAAAAGAAGAACTATGTTAAAGGCAGAATGTAGTTACTGGTTACCCACTTTTTTTTTTTATTAATAATTTCCTTCAGACAGAGAACCCTGATGTGCTCAGTGAAAGGCTCATAATACAAGGAAGAGTAGCCCCAATTCCTTCGGTGTATCAAACCTGATTGCTTCCAATTTCCCTAGCACTGAATAACCCTTACATATTTAGTACTACAATATAATATTGATAATAATGGGAGCCTTTGACCCAAAATTTGTATAGAAAGAGGTAATAATATTTTAAGAAAGAGAATAAATAAATCTACAAGACATAATATAGGGCATAATGATAAATAGTTTGCTGGACTATGTATTAGTGGATAAAAGGCTGATGGACAGACTTCTGGATATACATGTTTATAGAGGGACAACAGATGCCTTTGATGAGTTTCAAGAGTCTTACTACTCTCAGAGCCCAGTCATGGGTCAGGCTAAGATCATCATTTAGTTGTAGCTACAGTGAAAGTAAGGGGTAGATGGGGTATAAGGAAATTGACATCAATGAGTAAGAGAGGTGAAAGTGTATAAACTAAAGGAGGTAGTTAGAGTAAGATATAAGTAAGACATAATGAGAAGGTTAAGTGGTACTATGAGGTAGATTTAAGAATGCAGTGTTAGAATGTGCAGCATTCTAGCACTCATCATTCCACCAATCACTGAGGAGTGATTGGTAGAATGATGAGGTAAAGAGAGTTGTAAGGTAGAAAAGGTTAGCATATGAAAGGTCTTTACAAAACACAAGTGATATAAGGAGGGTGGGTGAGGTTCTGTCAATTTTGCTGACAAGAAAAAGTTTAGAGTGAGATTAACAGGTTCAGAAAGCCTAGGGAAAGAATAGATTTGACAGTTAAAAACAAAAAAAGGGGAGTTATTAGATGGGGCATTGGAGGTAATGGGAAGATGGTAGGAATATTCTGAGGAGCTGTTAAATATTGAAAAATATAGGAAGACAGTGATTTCATGCATTGGCAGGGGAATTATAACATCCTTCAGGAGTAAGGAAGAGCCAGATGTGAGAGTAGAAGAGGAATGTGAGGCAGTTATTAAAATGAAACGGGGTAAAGTGGCTGGGATTGATGAATCAAGACAGAAAGGTTAAAAGCAGGTGGGAATATAACTTTGGAGTGGTTGGCACTTTTGTTCAATATATGTATGAAAGAGGGGAAGGTACCAAGGGACTGGCAGAGAGAATGCATAGTTCCTTTGTATAAAAGAAAAGGGTACAAAAGTGTGTAAAAATTATAGGGGAATAAGCTGTTGAGCATACTAGGTAAAAAAGAATTAAGGGTATGACGAAGAGCAGGACTGCAGATGAACAGGGAGGCTTTAGAAAGAGTAGGGAATGCATAGACCAAGTGAATAATGTTGAAAAAAAGCATATGATTGGGTGGATAGTGGAGCGATGTGGCAGATGTTGCAAGTGTATAGAATAGGTAGTAGGTTACTGAATGCTGTTAAAGAGTTTTTAATGATAATAGTAAGGCTCAGGTTAGGGTATGTAGGAGATAGGGAGATTATTTTCTTGTAAAAGTAGGCCTTAGACAGGGATGCTTGATGTTACCATGGTTGTTTAACATATTTATAGATGGGGTTGTAAAAGAAGTAAATGCTAAGGCACTGGGGAGGTGCATACTAGGAAAATAGTTAAGAATTTGGTCGAACTGAGCAATGGAATTGGCTGAAGATAGGACTCAAATTCAGGGAGAATCACTTATGTGTAAATTGCACCCAGATGGCTAACTTCGCACCTGTGTAAATCTAAGATTTCCATCAAATTTTGCAGTTTTTGTGTCATTACCCCTCAAGGAAGGTTCCTTGATGATGGTGAGGGGCTCTTGATTTAGGGAATTGGATCTGTGCTCCAGTTCCCCGAATTAAGCCTGAATACCTTCCACATCCCCCTCCCCCCCAGGTGCTGTATAATCCTACGGGTTTAGCGCTTCCCCTTGATTATAATAATAATAATAATTTGTGTCATTAACTTCAGAAAAAGATTCTGTACCATTTAAAAAAATTTTTTTTTTTTAACATAGACACTGAGCACTTCCAATTTTGGGGATCTGGACAGTGAAAGGGTTAAGACAGTATTTCTGATCAGAGAATTAAACAAAGAAAATGGTAAGAGTGGAGGAATTCTGAAAAAACTATCACTACTATAATACTACATGAGAATACCAATGTTTTCATTAAACCTATTCAAACCTTCCAAAATATATTTTGTTTTATTTATTGGAAATAAATGATCCAAGCAGCAGCTCCTTGATGAATATATTGCTTTTTATATTTTTTGCCTCCCCCAATCACTGGACAAGAGCATTTATACAATATTAGCTGGATTGAAATAATGGTTAAAATCACTCCGGTTGAACTACAGTGGACCCCCTGCTTACGATATTATTTCATTCAAGAAGTATGTTCAGGTGCAATTACTGAACGAGTTTGTTCCCATAAGGAATATTGTGAATTAGATTAGTCCATTTCAGACCCCCAAACATACATGTACAAACGCACTTACATAAATACACTTATATAACTGGTCGCATTGGGAGCTGATCGTAAAGCAGGGGTCCACTGTATTTTTATCCTATTATAGAATATGCAGTTTAAAATATCATGAGATAGTTTTAGCATGATACGAGGCCGTTTTTCCTAATGTCTTAAATGTCTGAAACTCTTTTATGGCGCATTTTATCAAATCTTTTCTAACAGTTTCACCATGTCCATTTTTGGACGAATTTTCAAAATTGCCTCAAATCACACCAGTGGTACTTTTTTAAGCTGTTTATGAATATTCACTTAAAAACAAAAAGACAAAGTTTTAGTATGATACAAGGCTGTTTTTTCCCTCTGATTTCTTCATTGTCTGAAGTGCCTTAACAGGTCGCTTATGTTATCAAAACTTATAACCTGCCATGAAAGCAATACATATAGGATTCTTTCATGTTTGTGGGGAGTAATTGATCCAGGATTTTTTCATGTTATAGGGAGTAACTGATCCAACAAACAGTGTCATTATGACCATTGTCAATTTTTAGAGAAAAAGTTTTTCCGCCTAAAAAATTACTGGACAGTATTTTCAGCCATTGTCAGGCGAATTTTCAAAATTACTTAAAATCACACCAGGGGTACTATTTTTTATGTTGAATAAGTATATACAGTGGACCCTCGAATTTCATCATCCCTTTTCTGAATGTAAAACTATAGTTATTCTCTATAAAATCAGGTTATTTTAGCATGATAGGAAGCCCTGTTTTTCAATGAAGCCTTAATAGCAACATATCTGTAATTATTATATTTATATTTTTTGATGCTCTCATTGCTATAATTAAGCCAGTATAAATAAAGCCAAACATTATCTAATCAACAATAATACAATACTTACATTCAATATATGGAAAGACAGCATTGACATGGCCAGACAGCTTTAACTGAGGGACTCTGCCATACTTGTGTGAGGCAATTCGAGTTACAAACTGGCAACTTCGTTCTATTACTTCTTTAAGTTTCATCGCCACATTGATTATCCCAACATAATTTGGCTGAAAAACTGAGGCTTTTAAGTCAAAAGTGTTACAGCCAGGGTTTTGTGATGTTCCTTTCTTTAAAGCTATAAAATCAATTACTATTACAATATTGATCAAATTTAAATATTTATTTTCATGCTCAAATTAGTCTCATGTCAGATGATATTACATTCAATGATTGTCAATGATTTATAAAATATAAAGGCACATGTTATTAAAATTATTACTTACATACAGAAATTTATCTTTGAATTACAGTACATTCAAACTTTTTAGAATATTATAAAGGAGGGTATTGTAGAAGCAGAAAAAATTCTTCAGAATACATCACTTATGACAATTATATCAAATACTACTGATTTTCCTAGCTGGTGCAACGGGTGTGCTGGGCAGCATGTCGGATGCGCCAGCCGAGAAGTGGATTGAGTTTTATCAGAATTAGACACCAATTCTTCATTCTCAATGTGCCGGCACGGCACTCTCAAAATCTGCAGCTAGTTGAGTCACAACATCCATGATAATTTCAAAGCCACCCATCCACAAATAATGTACTGCATTCTTTAAAAAATATTTGACGTTTAATTGAGTTTGAAACAAATTAAAGCTGTAATGTTGTAATAATATTCTGAGGGAGAGGCACTGCCATTGTAACATTAGTAAACCTTTTGTCTTATGCCTTGTATTCTTTAGCTCTCAAGTCTGTACATAATAAAACTTAGTTTTTTGTGTGGTGATGTCAAGTGAAATGTCAATGGAAAATTAATTCATTTATGATTCAAAAAATTACATTGTACAGTATTCATTATTACATTAAAAGGGGAAAGTGGATCATCCTATTACTGTAAGTAGTTTCGCTGTTTTTGCCACTTGAAGTGTAGTACTATATATCCATTTCAGTATTACATAAATTAGTATGAAAAAAATCTAGTGTAAATGAATGAAGATGGAGTTTGCCATCTTGTGTCAATGCAAACAATTTTGGATGAATAATAATTGTGTCAGATTTTAATGTTTTCATCTTATTCCATGTAAAAAACTCAACCGTAGGTCATTTCTATTTTTTTTTTAAGGAATTTTTTCACTCATTGCTTGATTTTACTTACATGTTGATTTTCAGACATACTTCTCGTGAACTAGCCTTTTTTAACACTGTTAGACTTGAGAGCTACCAAGCTTTCTTTAGAGTTTTCCTTAGTTGATTTCCTCTCCGTTGCTGTTAATTGTTTTTTGAATATATATGGGGTGAAATTAAACTTATACAGTAGTTTGAATTTGTTTCTCCTTATGAATGAGTGATAAAACCACATACTTTTATAATTAGTATATAAATCTTAGAGGACAGTATGTGTATAAAATTAATGTCCTTGCATAATGTTTCTTAGGCCATTGTACCTATACAATCAATGGTTCGAGAAGTGACTTTCTTTAACTTTGAAGCTCAAAATAGTATATATTTTGATTTATGGTACCTTCCTGTTATAGTTACCCTCATTCTGAGTTTTAGAGTTTTAAGCATGATGACATCTTTCAGTTGCTGCATTTCTGTAACATATCACTGTTATTTACTTTGATGGGATTGAGCAATGAATCCAAGTGTATCTCCTCTCTGCATTTTACAATAATCAATTCATTGTAGATCAAGACTGCAAATAGTATTATATTGCAAAACCATGCCAAATCACAAACAAAAATCTCAGTATTTATTAACTGATCCTAAGAAACACTGATGATATCTCTACACTTCTGGATCACTATAGGCAAATCCTAACCTTCTTTATTCTCAATGAACTAGTAAACCACAATGCTACAAGCACTACAACTCACTGGGTGCACAATCCAATCCATACATGACTGTTGACCTGGATTTTCAAGGGGTTAGAAACAGCAAATCTTCTACACTAATGAGATATGTTCTTCAACTTGCACCAGATTAAGCACAGAGAATACACAAAGTTTGCCACAGTGCACAAACCAAGAACTTGAAAGACCTCTCATACAAACCGATAGCTGTCTACAGTTCACTACCTTAATAACAATTTCGGAGATTTATTTCAAGATCCTCAATTATTATCAGAGAAGCCAATAAATATCACCTAATGCTTACTAAGGACTCTTCAACATCAACATCATTCAATCTGATGAACCCATAAGTAGAGGTTTCCTGAATAATATGTGCAACTGCCTTATAATAACCTCCTAACCAAGCCTGATAAACAAACAACGAACTACTCATCACTTGATAAGATATGGACAAAAACGTTCCAGTCTACTCAAACAGCAGGCATTATCTACAGGGACAGACTGATCAATCACCGCTACCTACATAGTCACCAATTTATTCAAATTACCCCATGAAAGATCTTGTAAAGTGTTTGTTCTAGTTGCCACTATAAATATACCTTATAGTCTGCAACACTGACTCGGCAGAGAGATTGCACAATTACCAAGACATTAACTCTATGTTCCTTACTTCGTCACTTGATACAAAACTTCAACAGACTTCTTCTTCTTCTTTCAAACGTACCAGCCGTATCTCTCCAAGGCGTGGGTTGGCCAAAGGATAAAACGAAGCGTTCTCCTTTCATATTTAGGTAATATATACAGAAGAAAGGTGTTCTAGTCCCTTGGCTCCCGGCATTTTTTAGTCGCTCTTACGATCAGCATGCTTACGGAGGAAGAATTCTGATTCCACTTCCCCATGGAAGAGATCTACAACAGACAATTACCCATTAAAAAATCCAAACAAGTGACAACAAGAAATTAAATAGCCCTATGGCTAATGTGGCATCCTCGGTCCGCGTGAATAAAAATGCATAGAACTATGAGAAGCAGTACAGGTTAGGGATTAATACCTATGAATGTGCTTGAGACATATAATAAACTCACAAAGCTCAAGAAATCATAATATTATGCCATAACAGATTTGATCTAGGTTAAAGAAGATTATAACATAAAATGACAAAGAACACGTGTAAAAATTACTTTCTATTATTATTACTATTTTTTTTTTTCACAAGTCGGCCTACTTCCCATTGTTATTAAAATTATTAAGTGGGAATGAGCTTATCCAGAGCTGAGCAGTCTCAGACTCTACGTCACGATGTAAAGAAGCATGTCACTCTGAGGGCATTATTTATGCTATTACTGACAATTTTATTATTTAAGGATCATGTTTTTCTCAGAATTGTATAAGAACATCTTCATATCTTTAAAAAACCTAATCACAAACAGCCATAAAAGAGGGAAACTGACATGATGGGGAGATGTGGGTGTCTTGGAATGTATAGCAGTGAGTGCTCAGGAGGCTATGTTATACACTTCTTAAGTACCTAACCTTGGGCTATGATTATAAGTATGCCGTCACTCAGTGCCATATCTCAGCCATAAATTCTGGCCACACCAAATCTGTCATTCAATCTCATCCCGGTAACACACTTGCTGTTTACACCCAGCAACAAACCCCAACTGCCACAACCCCCACCCATACACATGCCCCTTAAATCCCCCATGGCCACATGCCTTCACCCCCCATTTTTTTATAAAAAAACCCCTCATTCCAACCGCAGCAACCTCTCAACCACCAACCTCCAACCACAACTCCCCCAACAGCCACATGCCTTCACCCCACACCATCCCAACCAACAACACCTACACCCACAATCCCCCCACACAATTCCCACAAGGCCACAATGCTTACATCTATACCACTCCCCACAACCATCATTCCCTCATGGTCGCATTTCCCTATGACTCACCCCCTCACACGCCTTATCCTGACTTTCACCCATACATACCTTTCATTACACACTACTCCCCTACAGCTTCTAGCTTCACAGCCCCACAACCCACACATGACCCATGTTTTCACAGCCCACACACGCATCTATATCCTAGTCACATAGCCTAATATGCCCACACCAACTGAACACTCACCTGCTCAGTCACCCATCATCCACACTACCACCCACACTGGGCCATCAACACTGCCACCACTGGTCACCATCATACCACCTCATTGTTTTCTAGCCTCATCCATACACCCTTCCAACACCAACATCATAGGTATGTATATAAACAAAAAACAACTTAAATGTATATAAGGTTTGTACTATTCGTGGGTTTTGGAGTATCCACTGTAGGTCTTGAAATCTATCCCAGCTGGACACGGGGCTCCTACTGTATGTGACTTCATGACCAAACAATATCCTTACATGTGTCAGTTTGCATCAGGCCTGGTGGACAAAGTACGTATACTACTAATAAAAATTCCCAAACTCAATCTCTCCTCTCTTGAAAATAAGGAATATCAAATGGGACTCTTTTTCTGACTAAAAAAAAAGAATACAGAACTTAATAAAGAGGACCACAACATTCTTAATCTCAATTAAAACACTCTGGAATGAAGATAAGATTCTTCATGATTTTAACCCTGGAGGGTTAACCAACATGGGATAACCAAGAAAGTCAGTGTGTTATCGAGGACTGTCTGTCTATATTTCATTGGGGTTTTCAATCTTGTCCCCTGGATGCGCGACCACACCAGATCGACTAACTTGCTGCTGGTGAACAAAAACATGAAATGTTTCTTATCCCCGCCGGGAATCGAACCCGGGACTACACTTTGAAGGTCGGGTGGGGTTACTGCAGTTTATAGGTGCATCTGACTGTGTATTGGTTTGCCTCAAGCAAGGACAGTGATGGAGTGAATGATGGTTGAAAACTGTTCTCTTTTTTTTTGGGGTCACCTACCTCAGTTAGAAACTGCAGTGTCAAAAAAAAAATACAACTGTAAAATGTCTACAGTTTTGGTATTTACTATGTTGCCTCTTTTCCATGACAACCTAATCATAACAATAAAATAATCTGGGATCATCAAACTAATTGCTGGAGACTTCAACAATAGCTTATCCAATTAGAGACCCACGAATAACTTGCTGCCTAAAACAATGGTACACTTGCTTATCAATACTATCAATACTAAAACCTACAATCTCAAATACACTGCATCCTCACTGGACCACATTATAGCTTCTTCTTAAAACAGCATAATCACTGACAATATACCAATTACCACCCTACCCTTCTCATACCAACACAAGAAAAACTGCCACTCAAAACTAGTAAAATCTCATTCTACTCAATCATGAGCTCTGTTAATATTTTAAACACGCAGTGAGTGAGTGGGCACTGACTGGCAGAGATTTTGTGAAAGTCATGACATGGCATGTGTTATGAGCTTTCCTACAGTGAATTTCAAAGCTTTTCAATAAGCATTGGCATACAAAAACAAAGATGGTCACAATAAAAAGACTAAATAGACCATGGTAAACAAAACAATATCCTAAGAGCCACTGACAAAAAATCTCTCTTTGAGGGGCTTCTACAGGACTGGGATTAAAAAAAAAACCCAGTCAAAAACAATTATAATCCACTACTCACCAAACTAATAATTACCTTTATAAAAAATACAACACAAAGGAGGAAGGCAAGTGTTATATACCCTTATGATCATCAAAGCAGCTCTCAGGACTTCCTGCTGTAGTTTATCTCATCTTGCCGAGATGTTATGGGTGCCAATATTGTTCAAGATGTTAAAGGCTCGGACTGTATAACTCGTGCTGTAACAAAAGGACAATTAATAAAATACGTAAATTTTCTTTTATTCCAGTTTCATACTCCGCCAACCATATTCATCCACGCCATTTTATGTTTATTCTATCCGCACAAGTTCAATAGGAAGTTAATTCTTAGTGTGTCTGCCAAAAAAAGTCTGCAATAAAAAAATCATTGGGGTTCAACTTTGTCTCAGAAGTTATATCATGTATTAAGATACACACTTGACTAGTAAATACGTGAGGAGTCAATAAGAAAGATTGCCAGAATACGAGAAACCTCAAAATGGAATAAAAACATTCAAGGCACAATTTTGAACAAAAATTTTATGGTCTGTTTATTATTTATGGAGTGTTTCCAAGCCAACCAATGGTACAACAGCAAACCGTCTGAATAATAAAGTGGATAACTGAAACCCGCAAATAACAACTCAGGGAAGCCCACAAATTTGAGAAGCTGACCATATAGTATAAAATTGTAGTAGTTGAATTTGTGGATTATAATTTTGTCTTACTCATGTATAACTGTTCATGTCAACCAAAAATCTCTAGGAATATAATAATATTTTTAGAATGAAAAAAACACTCTATACTATAGAACTGTACTTAATTTTTCACAGCTAAACCCTTCATGACTGTCGCAACCCCGATTGTAATGACACCAAAAAACGAAATTTGATGGAAAACTGGTGGAATTACGGCCCTCGCGATATTTTGTAAATATCGACTCGAGCGATATTGTATCAAATTGGTGGATTTTGCCCACTTTGAGCCCAATTTTCGGCTGATTCCATTGTTCAGTTGAAACCAAACTCATAGCTATTTCTCTAGAACTCCACTTTGTTCTATCAAATTGAGTACAAGAAACTGCCACATTTACTGATTTCAACTACCAATAACGTGGACAGGAAATTTGCAATTTCGCCATTTCATGAAATTAAAAAATATGAACAATTTCAAAGTAAGTGTCCAGAATGTAACAATGAAACATTCCTGGCTCTAAAATAACATTTTCTTTTGTTCATCAGTCACGTCTCAAGGCGCCCTTGATATTACTCTTGCGTTGTATTTGAATTTTTATTCAACAAAAATAATAGAAGATTTACTGTTATGCAGGACTCTTGCATACTGTAATAATTGTTTAAATAACATAAACAATTAATGATGCATATTAGAATGGCTGTTGGAATTTATTGGACACATGACATCGTTGGTCATTTTGAACAATTTTGCGCAAAAAATTCAAAACGTTTTTCCCTATGCTCCATTTCAGGTTCTTTGTCTTTTAATAGTAAAATCAATTCAAAATCACTTATTTCTCATAATATGTTTCCTATTCTTATTCAAATGAGACCACGAAACGATAATACAAGCATTAAATACTATATGAAAAATAGTCCACTCAAAGTCGCATTTTAATTAAAAAAAACGTCGAAGTTTTTTTTTTTTTCATTTTTGCACTGCGTTGCTCCAGGATTTTTTTTTATATGGTGCACACTGACCATACAGACCATTCTTTACAGTGGGACTTCCAGGTTTTTCACCTGTGCTTTGATGTGTGTGAAGCGCTCGAATTTATGGAGCCATATATACGTCAAACACAGTACCCAGTAAAACGTTTATTCAGTGGACCCCCGGCATAACGATATTACTCCGTTCCTGAGAGCTCATTGTTAAGGCGAAATTATCGTTATGCGAATGAATTTTCCCCATAAAGAAATAATGGAAATCAAATTAATCCGTGCAAGACGACCCAAAAGTATCAAAAAAAAATTTTACCACAGGAAACTATTACAATTTTCCTACACACAAGAGTAGGAAGCATGCAACAAATAGATAGAGTCGTCATGCAATATATATTGTATGCATGTACTATCGTACTAAATGAAGAATAAGATGACATTACCTTTATGAAGACTGCAGCAAATGACTGATGAGAACTGTGTCAGCCCGGGAGTTGCCTTTCCGTCCTGAGTACTGTAGGTCCTGTTGAGCATTTGTCTTCCAGAAAAGGCCTTATCACACTGTGTATGCCACTACGATTTAAATCTTCTCCAAAACAACCTTTGCAGCTTTATATTCACCTATATGAGCACTAGATCCCCGGGTATTTCCCTGTTCAACTGGGTGTTAGTCGACTGGTGTGGGTTGCATCCTGAGGGAGACAAGATTAAGACCCCAATGGAAAATAAGTTAGGACTTGTCTTCGATAGACACTGACCTTTTTGGGTTATCCTGGGTTGGCTAACCCTCTGGGTTAATTGTTTCTTGGTATTCTCAATAAGCAACACCAAACAAGGTGCTACATGGCTGCAGCAGATGACTGTGCTTACAGCTGACAGCAGCAAGCTGACAGTGCTACAGCAGCAGCAGTGACAGTGTATCACAGCATGCAGCAGACGATGTACAGCAGCAGCAGACGGGACTACATAGCAGCAGCAGCAGCATAGACGATACTACAGCAACAGCAGCTGCAGCAGCAGCAGCAGACCGGTACTACCAGCAGCAGCAGCAGAGCCTGACCGGTGGTACAGCAGAGCAGCATGCAGCTGGAGACGTGCTACAGCAGCTGCAGCAGCAGCAGATGACAGTGCTACAGCAGCAGGCTGACTGAAAGTTGCTACGCAGCAGCTGACAGTGTGCTACAGCGCAGCAGACGATGCTACAGCAGCAGCAGACGGTTATACAGCAAGCAGCAAGCAGCAGACAGTACTACAGCGCAGCAATGCAGTGAAACGGTGGTACAGCAGCAGCAGCAGCAGATGGTGGCCTACAGAGCAGACTGACGGGGCTACAGCAGCAGACGCAGTGACAGTTTGCTACAGCAGCAGCAGCATCAGCAGTTGACCATGGTAACCACCCCCCCAGGGGGGGTTTATTTCGAAGAATATTTCTAACCCTTTTTACAACGGGGTTGGCACCCAGAGCTTTCTTGGGGCCCATGGTCACTTATTTTGAGATAAAATTCACCAAAAACGCCTGTAATAGATACAAAATTTTGAGATTGTATGCTTGGATGTTACCGCGGTGGATGCTTGTAAACATGCCATACAGTGGAACATGTGAGGCTGTCTCAGGCCGCACATTGACGCATCTTGGGTCGATAGTGTTGAACGGGTTTTTTAGGGGTATGCGAGGCAAATCCTTTAGCCGATAAATGTGATTGGTTATGGGATGTAAGTTATGTGATGCCAACAGTATGTGGGGGTTTCGTCACTTGTATATACACCGAAACAGTCCGAAAGGGTTTATGGTCTTGCTTTCTCTTATGTTACCCTTGGGATAATGATGCGAGCACTCTTTCATACCCAGGCTTATGCAAAAGTAAAATATGTCAATCCTCGCATTCTTAAGAATATGGCTCCCCCACTCACCCCCTATTACTGTACGTGCAATTTAAAAAAAGATAAGAGTAATTAAAGATGTGGGTTATAATCATGAGCATGTAAGAATATTTATTTACAAATATAATTCACTGATTTTTTAACAATAGATACCATGGCTGGATGGCTCAGCAGCTACTCATTCATTTATGTATTAATTATAATACATGTACTAGTAATTTTAAAATATACAGTTGAATACCTCAAAATCTATGTGTTATGTTCTTAGAAGCTCCCAAAATTTTGTATTCACAAATAATTTAAAAATATTTGTCCACATATTGGACAAATGGTTTTTAGGATCTTGACGTGCTGTCGGAGCTTACGCCCAAGGCAAATTTATGAAGGGATTAGGGAAACCAGCAGAGGCCGGACTTGATTCCTGGAGATGGAAGTACAGTGCCGGCATGATCTTTGGAAAAAAAAAGAGGGTTGTTAATGTTGTGCAGTTTGTAACTGTATTGTAAGCATGCTCTGGACCAAGACAGTATGGAGTGATGATGATGAAAGTTTTTCTTTTTCGGGGCCACTCTAACTTAGAGAAAGTCAGATTTGGGCCGCATTTTGTAAGATCATATATTTTTTAACATTGTTCTACTGTGGTTAATATCTGACAAGTCATAAAAATTAATATCCAGCCAACAAAGTCTCTGGGCAAACTGAAGCCGTACTGAAATATTTCAAATAATTCAATGGTTAGCTCTCAAATAAATGGTGCACCTGCACTTAGACTCCCCCCCCCCCAAAAATAAGAGCCAATGCACCCTTTTTTTTGGGGGGGGGGAGATGGTGATGCCCTCAGATAAAAACATGGGTTTTGTAATTGATCTCACAAACTTACTAAAGCTTGGAGAATTTGTGTGAGTTTAAACCTGTACATGGGCATCCTCACCAAGATTGAATCCTTGTAAATGGACTGTTAATACAAGTCCAATTACATATTAACCCTTTGACTGTTTTGGAGTATATATACGTCTTACCAGCCAATGTTTTTGACGTTATACCGGTCCACCATCACAATCCAGGCAATCAGTTTTTCGGTTCCTTCAGTTATTTATTCTGGCACTGAATTTTGGCAGAGCAGAATTTCAAATGTTCCAGGGTCGCCACACACAACCTGCTGTACTGTTTGGTTGCGCTACTTGCTGATAAAGTCCCATTCAATATTCTTTTTTCTCCATTTACTAGTTTTAACCTTGCTTCTTTTAGCCTTAGCCAGGATTCCAATGAATAAAAGAAATGCTTCTCATTATGTTAAAGCACTACACGTATCATTATCCATTAGATAAGGTGTCTTTGAAGCCACTGTCGGTTGCCATGAACTCCGGTCTATGAAGCAGGTGATTATGCTTTATTATTACGCTAATATCAACACTACAGCTTATTTGCCTATCACAATTGATCTACATATGACATATAAACAGTGTATAAATAACATAAATCATGTTAAATTACTCCAGAATAATATAAATTTGAGCATTAACACCGAGCAGTTCGACGGAGGGTATGTAGAGGATATTGGTATACAAATCCATTCTCCTATCCTGTCTTGGTGGCTTATATTAGAGAAAACAGAGTATAACCACAGCGGCTAATGTTATATACACTCGTACTGCTTCCATAAACTGAACCAAAAAGTTATTTTATATATTATAGTTATCCACATAGCAGCATATGTGTAGAGAGAACCTAGGATAACCCAAAAGTGTGTGAGTCATGTGGCGTGTTAGCGTTATTGTGTACCTGGCTATGGGTTAGCCATATATGATTTTGGTAAATATTTCGATTACCAGCTCGAGTTGGTAGAAACATTAGGCTAGTGTTTCTGTACACCTGTTGTCTATGTTTTACCATCAGTAAATGGGTACATGGGTGTTAGACCGGACTAGTGTGGGTGTTACCTGGGACTCTGGACTAATTTCTTGAAATATTTCAGCATAACAAGCGGCTTTTCTTATAAGCAGTATGTCACTGATGTCAGCTAGGCCTGCTATACCTTGTACATGTAAGTGTAGTAAATAAAGATATTATTATTATTATTATTATTTATTATTATTATTATTATTATTATTATTAGTATTATATTACAGTATGTTATTTATTTTCTAAGTTGTTTGTTTGGGTTATTTATTAACCTTGGCAATGATGATGGAAAGATACTTCTTACGTAGACCAAAATGAAGAAATCCGACCATAAATAGTGAGTTCATTTCTCAAGCCATTAGCGGACCCCGCTTAGCGGTTATAGTATTTTTTGTATGTTTTTATGGGTTTATATTCTCATTTTTTCTGTCTCATTGAATAGAATGAAAGATATATTACAGAAATAGATATGATTTTGATTGTTTAAGACGAAAGTACCTTGAAATTGCGCTCACAGTAGCGATAAGTGTTCTATTCTTTAGCGAATCTCAAGAGTAAACATATGACGTCACTGTCCAATACCTGTCGCCAGCCAGTCAAGAATGGAGTTGACATATCATTTTATACAAATTATTACAATGTAAATGCAGTAGTCTGCATAACAGTAAATCTTTCTATTGTTATTGGAATAAAAATTCAATGGTAAGCACAAGTAATATAAGAGGGGGCCTGTAGCGTGACTAATGAACAGAGAAAAGATGTTATTTTAGCGCCAGGCAGGAATGTCGCATGTTTATGTCGGGACCCTATTTGACATTGGCATCTGTTGAAATTTGGTGTTGAAATCGGCCAGAAACTGCCAATTTCTGACACTTTAATTGGGGTAGTTGAAATAGCTGAATGGGCGGTTCTTGAAACTCGGTTGAAGGACAGAAGTATATTAGTTTATTAAGGTATACACAAATACAGTTAATAGATTATACATTACTATAGCACGTATGTATAGAGAAACCTAGGGATAAACCCAGAAAAGTCAGACCAAGTGACTATTTCCTAGTACCTCACTTGGGCTTGCCTCATATATGATTTTGGTAAATATTTTTTTTTGCCGGTTGTTTGTTGGGCTATTACCATGCAGATGTGCGGCCTGAAGGAAAGGCATGCTTCTTAACGTTACACTTAAATAAAAAAGACGGACTATAAATATAGGGAGTTCACTTCTCAGCATTAAACCGCCTCTTTGCAGTATATTTTCGTAGGTTTTTGATGGTTGCTATTCTCATTTTTTTGGGCTCATTTCGATAGAATGAAGATTATTACAGAAATAGTACATGATTTGGATTGTTTCATGATGAAAAGTTACTTGAAATTGAGCTCAAAGTAGCTAGAAATGTTAGTTTTGCTGAGTTCATTGAAACTTTGTATAAGTCAAGCTGGGTTAATTTTATTAAGTGTATTTTAACCTAACCACTCTTTAATCCGGCAAACTCAGTAATCCACGCACACTACCAGGTCCCAATGATGCCGGATTTGTGATGAGGACCTGTATTAACTCATAAATTCTAGCGGGCTTCAATCAAGCAGGAGGGGGAAGCTGGTAGGCCAATGTGAGGTCTGTGTGGTCAGTTGTGCCCATACAAAAGAAAATCCTGCAGCATGCAGTGCATAATGGAAAACAGAAACTCACTGTTTTTTTAAATTAAAAATGCCAACTTTGTTGTTTCTATTTTTGTATAGTTTTTGGTTGTATTTCGTTTTCTTGGTCTCATTTGATAGAATGGAAAACATATTATGAATAGGATGTGATGTTGATTGAATTTACTATGATAGAGCCTTAAATGGAGCCTCAAGGAGAAATGTTTGATTTTTGCGATGTTCCCCCTCCCCCAAATGATGTCTCATTTTCCATAAGTATCCAAGTAGCCGTCTATATGCAGTCATGGAATTGGTGTGACGGTTATTCTATACAATTATTACAATATTGCAGTTAGTCTGCGTAACAGTATATCTCTATTTGTTGTTTGAAGTAAGAAAAATTCAAAATAGAAAGCAAGGAGTAATATCAAGAGAGGGCTTGGAGACATGACTGTTGAAACAAAGAACATGTTATTTTAGTGCCAGGATGTCTGCATTGTTCATTCTGGACCCTATTTTGAAATTCTCATTGTTTAATTTTTGTGATAATGGCCCACATTGCAAATTTCGACCACGTTATTGGGTAGTTGTAAATGGTAAAATGGGCAGTTACTTGTACTCAATCGATAGAAAAAATGGAGTCTAAATAAATAGATACGAGTTTGGTGTCTGGAAAAATGAAATTAGCCAAAAATAGGGCTCAAAGTGGGGAGAACTTGCAGATTAGTAAAATTCGCCGAGGGTCGCTAACCTTCGTGAGAGCATAATTCCACAGTTTTCCATTCAAATTTTATGTTTTGGTGTCAATTACTATCGGGGGAAAATGATTCTCTATCTTTTCATAAGAATTGTGTGCGTTTTTTTTTTTTTTAATTTTGCGACACCAGGAGAACACAGGGCTTTTGGGGTTGCGATAGTCAAGGCCGGTAGTGGGGGGTAGGTGAGATACGGAGAGGTTTTGGAAAAACTATGGTGGTTTAATACGGTTCCATTGAGTTAGGGGGTTTGTTTAATGAATAACAAATTCCACGTGCAAATACCACTCCTAGTATTGAATGGATTACAGCAACATGAAAGGTAGGCTGCGAAATGCCACCACTCTCTTGGCATTCTACGGGTATTCCTTCTGCTAAGTACTCGTCGCTTTTCTGCAAGTTAACAATGTTTAAAATTTAAATCAGGAATTTATCCTCGTCTTCAATATACTAGATACAAATTTTATACCGAGACTGATGAGAACCTATTCACTATCCTCTAATCACTGCACTATTTATTATCAACATTAACATTTCATATAGGAGATATACTTTTTAACAAAGCAGCTATCCTTAAATCTGAGGAAGACTCTGAATAAAACAGTGTTATTCAATAATGTTACTGGAGTTCTTATCTAGGAAAATATACTGTAACAGGTCGGCCGTTCGCTAATCCAGTCAATCAATTATCCGAGTTCCATCAGTATCTCCGCACTAATTTCAGACTAGCTAACTTCAAATTTCATCATCATACTGACTCAAAGATTATTATATTGATGGCAATTTTTCATCATTATACTGACTCAGAAATTGTGTAGATGGTTGTAATTCCACAGCAGCAAGACAGTGGAGGAGAAGCAGTAATGAAATGAGGAAGATATAGCAAAAAAGTCTCTCTACTGATAGGTTAATGTAAAGTGTATTCTAAACCTAGCCATTCTGTAAGATCGGGCAAAACTCACTAAATCCGGCCAAATACAGGTACCAATGATGCCGGTTTAGTGATGGCAACCGGTCTGTATTCAATTACATATCTTGCTACAATTTAAATATGTACAGTATAATCGATTTATCTAAACTTTAGTCCTATTACCTTATGCACTGTATTTCTTCTAAATATTTATTTCAAGGGATAGCATATCTCTTCTTATCCTTAATGATCATATACACAATAAAACCTGCATTCAGGAGGACTGAAACTATATGACAACGTTTCTCGTTCGACTTAGGACTATTAACTAGTCACACAGGAAGCTGCGAAGGGAAATGAATAGCCTGAATACCGTATATGGACAGGGAAGGAAAGGGGAGATGGGGGAATGACTGAAGGGAAGGATAGTTATAGTGGTAGAGGGTGGCTGACAGCAGCGCAATGCAAAGTCCTAGACGGTGGCAATAAAATGTTGGTAGTAGAAAAATAGGGGAGAGAATGAAGTATGGTGAAGAAATAGTGTGATTAGTGCGAGGCCAGACAGTCTATAGGAACAATGTCAATGCTATTTTTGTTATCAATGTATTAAGAGTTGTTACCAGGGGTACATCTTAGGAACATGATGGTCGAGAATGTAATTGAGAAAGATCATGTGAAATACACTGTGCATGACCGCCTAGAGGGCGATACCTGAGGCAATCAGGATGTAGACACTAAGCACACAGGGATACGATTTTGGTGAGACATCACACCATCTATTTTTTAACCTTAAATGTTCAAACATAGATCTACGGTGTATAACCGTAGCGTGCTCCAGTACATAAGATTATGTGTGTTTATTTTTTCATTCGCTTCAAAATTGGCGTGATACGCCTGAGTCCGCCTACGCGAGATAATGGGTCCTGCACACTCACAGTGTGAGCTGTATGAAAAATAATCGGGGATGCGGCAGGTCCCATTAGTCGTTAGCACGGTTAGTTTCAGACCATCTTGGGATTCATCCTTATGGAGAAACCCCGTTGGAGTTCACTCAAGCCTCATCGTATTAACACTACTATTTCAGAAAGTGATACAGAAATGAGTTTAATGGTTTGACACCGATATGGCCACTAATGATCAAGGAAAACAGTGAAAAACTATTGACTGACAAACCAGACTGACCCTCAGCCCATCCACTCTCTGGGGCGGCGAGTGTGGCTAATGTGGCTCGTGTTGGCCACAACAGACCTCAGCCCAGCACCTCTGGGAAGGTTGGAGTGTTTCTACCCAAGGGCAACTGCCAGCAAGAGGACATTTTCCTAAATGTCTTAATGTCTGAATACTCTTATTATGGCGCAGTTTATCAAATCTTTTCTAACTGTTTTCACATGTCCTATTGTTTTGGGAGGAATTTTCAGAAAAATTGCTCAAATCACACCAGTGGTTACTTTTTAAGATGTTTATGAAATATTCACTTAAAAACAAACAAGACAAATTTTAGTATGATACAAGGTGTTTCTTTACCTCTGATTCTTCTTCATTGTCTGAAGTGCCTTAACAGGCGCTTATGTTATCAAAAATTATAACCTGCCTAGAAAGCATATACATTATAGGATTATTTCATGTTTTGGGTGTAATTGATCCAGGATTTTTTCAGTTATAGGGGTACTGATCAACAAACAGTGTCATTATGACCATTGTCAATTTTTAGATGCAAAAAGTATTTTCCGGCCTTAAAAAATTACTGGACAGTATTTTCAGCCCATTGGTCAGGCGGATATTTTCAAAAGTACTTAGAATCCTACCCGGGGTACGCTATTTTTTTATGTTGAATAGGTATATATGTGGGACCCTCGAATTTCATCATCCCTTTTCTGAATGTAAAAACATATAGTTGTTTCTCTATAAATCAAGGTTATTTTAGCTTGATAGGTAGCCCTGTTTTTCATGAGCCTTAATAGCAACATAGTCTGTAGATTTTTTTTGTATATTTTTATTTTTTGATGCTCTCATTGCTATGTATTAAGCCCAGTATAAATAAGCCAAAACATTATCTAATCAACAATAATATAATACTTACATTCAATATATGGGAAAGACATCATTGACATGGCAGACAGCTTTAATGAGGGACTCTGTCCATACTTGTGTGAGGCAATTCGATTCGTTATCAAACTGGCAACTTCGTTCTAATTACTCTTTAAGTTTCATCGCACACATGATTATCCCAACATAATTTGGCTGAAAAACTGAGGCTTTTAAGTCAAAAGTGTTACAGCCAGGGTTTTGTGATGTTCCTTTCTTTAAAGCTATAAAATCAATTACTATTACAATATTGATCAAATTTAAATATTTATTTTCATGCTCAAATTAGTCTCATGTCAGATGATATTACATTCAATGATTGTCAATGATTTATAAAATATAAAGGCACATGTTATTAAAATTATTACTTACATACAGAAATTTATCTTTGAATTACAGTACATTCAAACTTTTTAGAATATTATAAAGGAGGGTATTGTAGAAGCAGAAAAAATTCTTCAGAATACATCACTTATGACAATTATATCAAATACTACTGATTTTCCTAGCTGGTGCAACGGGTGTGCTGGGCAGCATGTCGGATGCGCCAGCCGAGAAGTGGATTGAGTTTTATCAGAATTAGACACCAATTCTTCATTCTCAATGTGCCGGCACGGCACTCTCAAAATCTGCAGCTAGTTGAGTCACAACATCCATGATAATTTCAAAGCCACCCATCCACAAATAATGTACTGCATTCTTTAAAAAATATTTGACGTTTAATTGAGTTTGAAACAAATTAAAGCTGTAATGTTGTAATAATATTCTGAGGGAGAGGCACTGCCATTGTAACATTAGTAAACCTTTTGTCTTATGCCTTGTATTCTTTAGCTCTCAAGTCTGTACATAATAAAACTTAGTTTTTTGTGTGGTGATGTCAAGTGAAATGTCAATGGAAAATTAATTCATTTATGATTCAAAAAATTACATTGTACAGTATTCATTATTACATTAAAAGGGGAAAGTGGATCATCCTATTACTGTAAGTAGTTTCGCTGTTTTTGCCACTTGAAGTGTAGTACTATATATCCATTTCAGTATTACATAAATTAGTATGAAAAAAATCTAGTGTAAATGAATGAAGATGGAGTTTGCCATCTTGTGTCAATGCAAACAATTTTGGATGAATAATAATTGTGTCAGATTTTAATGTTTTCATCTTATTCCATGTAAAAAACTCAACCGTAGGTCATTTCTATTTTTTTTTTAAGGAATTTTTTCACTCATTGCTTGATTTTACTTACATGTTGATTTTCAGACATACTTCTCGTGAACTAGCCTTTTTTAACACTGTTAGACTTGAGAGCTACCAAGCTTTCTTTAGAGTTTTCCTTAGTTGATTTCCTCTCCGTTGCTGTTAATTGTTTTTTGAATATATATGGGGTGAAATTAAACTTATACAGTAGTTTGAATTTGTTTCTCCTTATGAATGAGTGATAAAACCACATACTTTTATAATTAGTATATAAATCTTAGAGGACAGTATGTGTATAAAATTAATGTCCTTGCATAATGTTTCTTAGGCCATTGTACCTATACAATCAATGGTTCGAGAAGTGACTTTCTTTAACTTTGAAGCTCAAAATAGTATATATTTTGATTTATGGTACCTTCCTGTTATAGTTACCCTCATTCTGAGTTTTAGAGTTTTAAGCATGATGACATCTTTCAGTTGCTGCATTTCTGTAACATATCACTGTTATTTACTTTGATGGGATTGAGCAATGAATCCAAGTGTATCTCCTCTCTGCATTTTACAATAATCAATTCATTGTAGATCAAGACTGCAAATAGTATTATATTGCAAAACCATGCCAAATCACAAACAAAAATCTCAGTATTTATTAACTGATCCTAAGAAACACTGATGATATCTCTACACTTCTGGATCACTATAGGCAAATCCTAACCTTCTTTATTCTCAATGAACTAGTAAACCACAATGCTACAAGCACTACAACTCACTGGGTGCACAATCCAATCCATACATGACTGTTGACCTGGATTTTCAAGGGGTTAGAAACAGCAAATCTTCTACACTAATGAGATATGTTCTTCAACTTGCACCAGATTAAGCACAGAGAATACACAAAGTTTGCCACAGTGCACAAACCAAGAACTTGAAAGACCTCTCATACAAACCGATAGCTGTCTACAGTTCACTACCTTAATAACAATTTCGGAGATTTATTTCAAGATCCTCAATTATTATCAGAGAAGCCAATAAATATCACCTAATGCTTACTAAGGACTCTTCAACATCAACATCATTCAATCTGATGAACCCATAAGTAGAGGTTTCCTGAATAATATGTGCAACTGCCTTATAATAACCTCCTAACCAAGCCTGATAAACAAACAACGAACTACTCATCACTTGATAAGATATGGACAAAAACGTTCCAGTCTACTCAAACAGCAGGCATTATCTACAGGGACAGACTGATCAATCACCGCTACCTACATAGTCACCAATTTATTCAAATTACCCCATGAAAGATCTTGTAAAGTGTTTGTTCTAGTTGCCACTATAAATATACCTTATAGTCTGCAACACTGACTCGGCAGAGAGATTGCACAATTACCAAGACATTAACTCTATGTTCCTTACTTCGTCACTTGATACAAAACTTCAACAGACTTCTTCTTCTTCTTTCAAACGTACCAGCCGTATCTCTCCAAGGCGTGGGTTGGCCAAAGGATAAAACGAAGCGTTCTCCTTTCATATTTAGGTAATATATACAGAAGAAAGGTGTTCTAGTCCCTTGGCTCCCGGCATTTTTTAGTCGCTCTTACGATCAGCATGCTTACGGAGGAAGAATTCTGATTCCACTTCCCCATGGAAGAGATCTACAACAGACAATTACCCATTAAAAAATCCAAACAAGTGACAACAAGAAATTAAATAGCCCTATGGCTAATGTGGCATCCTCGGTCCGCGTGAATAAAAATGCATAGAACTATGAGAAGCAGTACAGGTTAGGGATTAATACCTATGAATGTGCTTGAGACATATAATAAACTCACAAAGCTCAAGAAATCATAATATTATGCCATAACAGATTTGATCTAGGTTAAAGAAGATTATAACATAAAATGACAAAGAACACGTGTAAAAATTACTTTCTATTATTATTACTATTTTTTTTTTTCACAAGTCGGCCTACTTCCCATTGTTATTAAAATTATTAAGTGGGAATGAGCTTATCCAGAGCTGAGCAGTCTCAGACTCTACGTCACGATGTAAAGAAGCATGTCACTCTGAGGGCATTATTTATGCTATTACTGACAATTTTATTATTTAAGGATCATGTTTTTCTCAGAATTGTATAAGAACATCTTCATATCTTTAAAAAACCTAATCACAAACAGCCATAAAAGAGGGAAACTGACATGATGGGGAGATGTGGGTGTCTTGGAATGTATAGCAGTGAGTGCTCAGGAGGCTATGTTATACACTTCTTAAGTACCTAACCTTGGGCTATGATTATAAGTATGCCGTCACTCAGTGCCATATCTCAGCCATAAATTCTGGCCACACCAAATCTGTCATTCAATCTCATCCCGGTAACACACTTGCTGTTTACACCCAGCAACAAACCCCAACTGCCACAACCCCCACCCATACACATGCCCCTTAAATCCCCCATGGCCACATGCCTTCACCCCCCATTTTTTTATAAAAAAACCCCTCATTCCAACCGCAGCAACCTCTCAACCACCAACCTCCAACCACAACTCCCCCAACAGCCACATGCCTTCACCCCACACCATCCCAACCAACAACACCTACACCCACAATCCCCCCACACAATTCCCACAAGGCCACAATGCTTACATCTATACCACTCCCCACAACCATCATTCCCTCATGGTCGCATTTCCCTATGACTCACCCCCTCACACGCCTTATCCTGACTTTCACCCATACATACCTTTCATTACACACTACTCCCCTACAGCTTCTAGCTTCACAGCCCCACAACCCACACATGACCCATGTTTTCACAGCCCACACACGCATCTATATCCTAGTCACATAGCCTAATATGCCCACACCAACTGAACACTCACCTGCTCAGTCACCCATCATCCACACTACCACCCACACTGGGCCATCAACACTGCCACCACTGGTCACCATCATACCACCTCATTGTTTTCTAGCCTCATCCATACACCCTTCCAACACCAACATCATAGGTATGTATATAAACAAAAAACAACTTAAATGTATATAAGGTTTGTACTATTCGTGGGTTTTGGAGTATCCACTGTAGGTCTTGAAATCTATCCCAGCTGGACACGGGGCTCCTACTGTATGTGACTTCATGACCAAACAATATCCTTACATGTGTCAGTTTGCATCAGGCCTGGTGGACAAAGTACGTATACTACTAATAAAAATTCCCAAACTCAATCTCTCCTCTCTTGAAAATAAGGAATATCAAATGGGACTCTTTTTCTGACTAAAAAAAAAGAATACAGAACTTAATAAAGAGGACCACAACATTCTTAATCTCAATTAAAACACTCTGGAATGAAGATAAGATTCTTCATGATTTTAACCCTGGAGGGTTAACCAACATGGGATAACCAAGAAAGTCAGTGTGTTATCGAGGACTGTCTGTCTATATTTCATTGGGGTTTTCAATCTTGTCCCCTGGATGCGCGACCACACCAGATCGACTAACTTGCTGCTGGTGAACAAAAACATGAAATGTTTCTTATCCCCGCCGGGAATCGAACCCGGGACTACACTTTGAAGGTCGGGTGGGGTTACTGCAGTTTATAGGTGCATCTGACTGTGTATTGGTTTGCCTCAAGCAAGGACAGTGATGGAGTGAATGATGGTTGAAAACTGTTCTCTTTTTTTTTGGGGTCACCTACCTCAGTTAGAAACTGCAGTGTCAAAAAAAAAATACAACTGTAAAATGTCTACAGTTTTGGTATTTACTATGTTGCCTCTTTTCCATGACAACCTAATCATAACAATAAAATAATCTGGGATCATCAAACTAATTGCTGGAGACTTCAACAATAGCTTATCCAATTAGAGACCCACGAATAACTTGCTGCCTAAAACAATGGTACACTTGCTTATCAATACTATCAATACTAAAACCTACAATCTCAAATACACTGCATCCTCACTGGACCACATTATAGCTTCTTCTTAAAACAGCATAATCACTGACAATATACCAATTACCACCCTACCCTTCTCATACCAACACAAGAAAAACTGCCACTCAAAACTAGTAAAATCTCATTCTACTCAATCATGAGCTCTGTTAATATTTTAAACACGCAGTGAGTGAGTGGGCACTGACTGGCAGAGATTTTGTGAAAGTCATGACATGGCATGTGTTATGAGCTTTCCTACAGTGAATTTCAAAGCTTTTCAATAAGCATTGGCATACAAAAACAAAGATGGTCACAATAAAAAGACTAAATAGACCATGGTAAACAAAACAATATCCTAAGAGCCACTGACAAAAAATCTCTCTTTGAGGGGCTTCTACAGGACTGGGATTAAAAAAAAAACCCAGTCAAAAACAATTATAATCCACTACTCACCAAACTAATAATTACCTTTATAAAAAATACAACACAAAGGAGGAAGGCAAGTGTTATATACCCTTATGATCATCAAAGCAGCTCTCAGGACTTCCTGCTGTAGTTTATCTCATCTTGCCGAGATGTTATGGGTGCCAATATTGTTCAAGATGTTAAAGGCTCGGACTGTATAACTCGTGCTGTAACAAAAGGACAATTAATAAAATACGTAAATTTTCTTTTATTCCAGTTTCATACTCCGCCAACCATATTCATCCACGCCATTTTATGTTTATTCTATCCGCACAAGTTCAATAGGAAGTTAATTCTTAGTGTGTCTGCCAAAAAAAGTCTGCAATAAAAAAATCATTGGGGTTCAACTTTGTCTCAGAAGTTATATCATGTATTAAGATACACACTTGACTAGTAAATACGTGAGGAGTCAATAAGAAAGATTGCCAGAATACGAGAAACCTCAAAATGGAATAAAAACATTCAAGGCACAATTTTGAACAAAAATTTTATGGTCTGTTTATTATTTATGGAGTGTTTCCAAGCCAACCAATGGTACAACAGCAAACCGTCTGAATAATAAAGTGGATAACTGAAACCCGCAAATAACAACTCAGGGAAGCCCACAAATTTGAGAAGCTGACCATATAGTATAAAATTGTAGTAGTTGAATTTGTGGATTATAATTTTGTCTTACTCATGTATAACTGTTCATGTCAACCAAAAATCTCTAGGAATATAATAATATTTTTAGAATGAAAAAAACACTCTATACTATAGAACTGTACTTAATTTTTCACAGCTAAACCCTTCATGACTGTCGCAACCCCGATTGTAATGACACCAAAAAACGAAATTTGATGGAAAACTGGTGGAATTACGGCCCTCGCGATATTTTGTAAATATCGACTCGAGCGATATTGTATCAAATTGGTGGATTTTGCCCACTTTGAGCCCAATTTTCGGCTGATTCCATTGTTCAGTTGAAACCAAACTCATAGCTATTTCTCTAGAACTCCACTTTGTTCTATCAAATTGAGTACAAGAAACTGCCACATTTACTGATTTCAACTACCAATAACGTGGACAGGAAATTTGCAATTTCGCCATTTCATGAAATTAAAAAATATGAACAATTTCAAAGTAAGTGTCCAGAATGTAACAATGAAACATTCCTGGCTCTAAAATAACATTTTCTTTTGTTCATCAGTCACGTCTCAAGGCGCCCTTGATATTACTCTTGCGTTGTATTTGAATTTTTATTCAACAAAAATAATAGAAGATTTACTGTTATGCAGGACTCTTGCATACTGTAATAATTGTTTAAATAACATAAACAATTAATGATGCATATTAGAATGGCTGTTGGAATTTATTGGACACATGACATCGTTGGTCATTTTGAACAATTTTGCGCAAAAAATTCAAAACGTTTTTCCCTATGCTCCATTTCAGGTTCTTTGTCTTTTAATAGTAAAATCAATTCAAAATCACTTATTTCTCATAATATGTTTCCTATTCTTATTCAAATGAGACCACGAAACGATAATACAAGCATTAAATACTATATGAAAAATAGTCCACTCAAAGTCGCATTTTAATTAAAAAAAACGTCGAAGTTTTTTTTTTTTTCATTTTTGCACTGCGTTGCTCCAGGATTTTTTTTTATATGGTGCACACTGACCATACAGACCATTCTTTACAGTGGGACTTCCAGGTTTTTCACCTGTGCTTTGATGTGTGTGAAGCGCTCGAATTTATGGAGCCATATATACGTCAAACACAGTACCCAGTAAAACGTTTATTCAGTGGACCCCCGGCATAACGATATTACTCCGTTCCTGAGAGCTCATTGTTAAGGCGAAATTATCGTTATGCGAATGAATTTTCCCCATAAAGAAATAATGGAAATCAAATTAATCCGTGCAAGACGACCCAAAAGTATCAAAAAAAAATTTTACCACAGGAAACTATTACAATTTTCCTACACACAAGAGTAGGAAGCATGCAACAAATAGATAGAGTCGTCATGCAATATATATTGTATGCATGTACTATCGTACTAAATGAAGAATAAGATGACATTACCTTTATGAAGACTGCAGCAAATGACTGATGAGAACTGTGTCAGCCCGGGAGTTGCCTTTCCGTCCTGAGTACTGTAGGTCCTGTTGAGCATTTGTCTTCCAGAAAAGGCCTTATCACACTGTGTATGCCACTACGATTTAAATCTTCTCCAAAACAACCTTTGCAGCTTTATATTCACCTATATGAGCACTAGATCCCCGGGTATTTCCCTGTTCAACTGGGTGTTAGTCGACTGGTGTGGGTTGCATCCTGAGGGAGACAAGATTAAGACCCCAATGGAAAATAAGTTAGGACTTGTCTTCGATAGACACTGACCTTTTTGGGTTATCCTGGGTTGGCTAACCCTCTGGGTTAATTGTTTCTTGGTATTCTCAATAAGCAACACCAAACAAGGTGCTACATGGCTGCAGCAGATGACTGTGCTTACAGCTGACAGCAGCAAGCTGACAGTGCTACAGCAGCAGCAGTGACAGTGTATCACAGCATGCAGCAGACGATGTACAGCAGCAGCAGACGGGACTACATAGCAGCAGCAGCAGCATAGACGATACTACAGCAACAGCAGCTGCAGCAGCAGCAGCAGACCGGTACTACCAGCAGCAGCAGCAGAGCCTGACCGGTGGTACAGCAGAGCAGCATGCAGCTGGAGACGTGCTACAGCAGCTGCAGCAGCAGCAGATGACAGTGCTACAGCAGCAGGCTGACTGAAAGTTGCTACGCAGCAGCTGACAGTGTGCTACAGCGCAGCAGACGATGCTACAGCAGCAGCAGACGGTTATACAGCAAGCAGCAAGCAGCAGACAGTACTACAGCGCAGCAATGCAGTGAAACGGTGGTACAGCAGCAGCAGCAGCAGATGGTGGCCTACAGAGCAGACTGACGGGGCTACAGCAGCAGACGCAGTGACAGTTTGCTACAGCAGCAGCAGCATCAGCAGTTGACCATGGTAACCACCCCCCCAGGGGGGGTTTATTTCGAAGAATATTTCTAACCCTTTTTACAACGGGGTTGGCACCCAGAGCTTTCTTGGGGCCCATGGTCACTTATTTTGAGATAAAATTCACCAAAAACGCCTGTAATAGATACAAAATTTTGAGATTGTATGCTTGGATGTTACCGCGGTGGATGCTTGTAAACATGCCATACAGTGGAACATGTGAGGCTGTCTCAGGCCGCACATTGACGCATCTTGGGTCGATAGTGTTGAACGGGTTTTTTAGGGGTATGCGAGGCAAATCCTTTAGCCGATAAATGTGATTGGTTATGGGATGTAAGTTATGTGATGCCAACAGTATGTGGGGGTTTCGTCACTTGTATATACACCGAAACAGTCCGAAAGGGTTTATGGTCTTGCTTTCTCTTATGTTACCCTTGGGATAATGATGCGAGCACTCTTTCATACCCAGGCTTATGCAAAAGTAAAATATGTCAATCCTCGCATTCTTAAGAATATGGCTCCCCCACTCACCCCCTATTACTGTACGTGCAATTTAAAAAAAGATAAGAGTAATTAAAGATGTGGGTTATAATCATGAGCATGTAAGAATATTTATTTACAAATATAATTCACTGATTTTTTAACAATAGATACCATGGCTGGATGGCTCAGCAGCTACTCATTCATTTATGTATTAATTATAATACATGTACTAGTAATTTTAAAATATACAGTTGAATACCTCAAAATCTATGTGTTATGTTCTTAGAAGCTCCCAAAATTTTGTATTCACAAATAATTTAAAAATATTTGTCCACATATTGGACAAATGGTTTTTAGGATCTTGACGTGCTGTCGGAGCTTACGCCCAAGGCAAATTTATGAAGGGATTAGGGAAACCAGCAGAGGCCGGACTTGATTCCTGGAGATGGAAGTACAGTGCCGGCATGATCTTTGGAAAAAAAAAGAGGGTTGTTAATGTTGTGCAGTTTGTAACTGTATTGTAAGCATGCTCTGGACCAAGACAGTATGGAGTGATGATGATGAAAGTTTTTCTTTTTCGGGGCCACTCTAACTTAGAGAAAGTCAGATTTGGGCCGCATTTTGTAAGATCATATATTTTTTAACATTGTTCTACTGTGGTTAATATCTGACAAGTCATAAAAATTAATATCCAGCCAACAAAGTCTCTGGGCAAACTGAAGCCGTACTGAAATATTTCAAATAATTCAATGGTTAGCTCTCAAATAAATGGTGCACCTGCACTTAGACTCCCCCCCCCCCAAAAATAAGAGCCAATGCACCCTTTTTTTTGGGGGGGGGGAGATGGTGATGCCCTCAGATAAAAACATGGGTTTTGTAATTGATCTCACAAACTTAATAAATGCAGTAGGAAACAGGCACTGGTTGGATTGATCTGGAGCGTTCTTCTAATTTTTAGTTTAGTCTAGTTAGGTTTGCTATGCTTTACTTAGGTATTATGACTCAGATAATGATACGTATTATAATTATTATTATTACTACAGTACTACTACTATTGTCATTACATTTTCCAACAGTATGGTAGCCTTGTCTGAGTGGACACAAACTATGTATTAATAAGAGAAAACTGTAATGCCCTTAACATGCATAGATTACTAAAAACTAGTAAACTTACAGTGGGGACTGAAAAAGGTGATAACAATAAAAACAAAAATTCTAGTGGTGCTACTGTTGCATATAGCCTCTCCTCACCTAGCGACGTACACGTTTACCGATGCCTCGGACTTACGACAAGCTCTCTGACCAGTATTTATAATTAAATAACGTATATTAGAGCTGATTTCCTCTATTCTGTTTAATACAATATACAGTACACTACTGTATAAACATTTAAAAATATACCAGAAATGTTATAAATGGTACAAAGATGACATTAAAACAATATCTAAGAAGGTTGACACAAACCTACTACCATTATAGTATGCCCCTCACTTAGCAACGAATTTGTTTAACGACATGGTCTTAGGAACAGAACTCCGTCGTTAAGTGAGGAGAGGCTGCATTTTACTGTGTGAAAATGATAACTAACTGATGCCAATAACAATGAAATCCCAATCTCATGGACTATATGGAAGGGAAAAGGAGGTTGTCTCTCTAAGATAAATGCACAATTACTAACAGTATGCTCAATATGTGTGAAGAGACCAAGACTTATCAACACCCTCCCTTCAACCAGAAGGGAAAATACCTAGAGACCATTAATTGTTTTCAAGAGGAACTTGTTACGTTCAAGTTAGCTCCTGATCTATCTGGCTGTGGTGTCTATGTTATACTGCAAACAACCAGAACCAACAACCTGTTGGATCTGGTCATTAACCAGGTCTGGTTTGGTCTGGGGTGGGACTGGACTGTAGGGTCAGTGACTCCCAAAGTTGCTTACAGGTAAGCAACAGATAGTACATACACATTTTGTTTTTTCCCTGCTAATCTTTTTTATACAGCATATACTAAATAGTTGACTAAGGAACTACAGTACTGTACTTTGTCCAATACCTTTCACATACCTTAATAAAAAATCAGGCAAATTAAAAGTTGAAGCAGTAATGTAGTGTACTCACTAGAGTTGTAGCCTCATCATCTGTTCTTCCATGATAGAGGATAGCTGATGGAGTTAACCTCACACTTTTCTGGAAGAAAGTAAACACTATCAGCTTTATCATGTACCTAATTCCTGCTTTTCAGAACAGAGAGGTGCCTGACATGAATGAGTAGAAAATTATTTTGCAAAATGTTAAAAACATGAAGAATGACAAATGGCCTTTAATAATTTCTACCACAAATGCTAGCCTCACTGAAACTAGTACAGTACGAACTGTACTATACCAAAACACTTCAGCAAATTATCCACAGAATGCTTTCAGGCATTTCATAGACTGGATATAAAATCTTTTTGAACTTCCACAAAAAACTAAATATCATTTATTCCTGCTGGTTAATTAACAATTTTCAATCATTAATCACAAATGCACCTTCATTTTTGTAAGTCCTTATTAACCTTCATTGGTCAATAGGCCTCCTGTGTGGAACTTTATCACAAAGCCTTACTGGAGTCCATGTACATAATATACTCTATCCTAATAACTGCCTTAACCCTTTGAGGGTCGACAGGCCCTCTCCGAAACTCGTTCTCAGGGTCGGCCAAATTTAAAAAAAAAAAAATATTTTCTCTTATGAAAAAATAGAGAATCTTTTCCCGATCATAAGGACACCAAAAGTTTGAAATTTGATGGAAAACTTACGGAATTATGCTCTCGCAAAGTTAGCGGTCACGGCGATTTTTACGCATCGGCGATTTTGCCCACTTTGAGCCCCATTTTCGACCAATTCCACTGTACTAGTCGACAAAAAACATGAATATTTCGCTAGAACTCCATTTTTTCTATCGAATGGGTGCAAGAAACCACCCATTTATGAAATTCAACTATCCAGTACAGTGGTCAGAATTTAGCAATTTTGCCAATTTCACACAAATTTCAAAAGATGCCAATTTCCGAATAGGGTCCAGAATAAACAAGAAAGACATTCCTGGCACTAAAATGACATTTCCTCTGGTCATTATTCACGTCTCAAGGCCCCTCTTATATTCTTTTGCTATCCACTTTGAATTTTTATTCTCACAAAAAATATAAGATTTACTGTTATGCAGACTACTGCATTAGTGTAAAAAATGGTATAAATATTATTGGTGCATTTGTAAAAGAATATTAGACTCACCAGTTGACGTGTATTGCACGCTTGGCACGATTTTACTTTTGAAATTTGGTAAAAATCGAACATTTCTGCTACTTTGAGCTCAATTTCAAGGTACCTTTCATTGTAAAACCAGTCAAAATCATCTCAATTTCTGTAATATGTCTTCCATTCTATAAAATGAGACCAAGAAAACTAGAATACAACAATAAATACCATACGAAAATACAGTGCAAAGTCGCTGTTTTATTCCAAAAAAATTGTCAAAGTTTTTTTTTCTCATTATGCACTGTGTGCTGCAGGATTTTTTTTAGACTGTGCACACTGACCACATAGACCCATTCTTTCATATGAAGGCCTACCAGCTTTCTCCCACTAGATTTGAGGGCGCTAGAATTTAGGCGTACTAGTACGTCAAAAACCCTGGGTCGTAAGCCGTACTAGTACGTCCGAAACCCTCAAAGGGTTAAATACCTAAGTAAAAAAGGTTAACCAATTCACAGGGCATGAATGGTCCCTTTGCAAAAACCATGCTGAGATTTGGTGACTAAATTATAACTATCAAGGTGGCTTTAAACTGCATCAGCAATTACCAATTCCAACAACTTTCCCATAATTGAGCCTAGGCTGATTGGTCTGTAATTTGAAGCTAAGGACCTATCCCCCCCGGGCCCCCCGCGGCACGGTGTGTGTACTCACCTAGTTGAGGTTGCAGGGGTCGAGTCCAAGCTCCTGGCCCCACCTCTTCACTGGTCACTACTAGGTCACTCTCCCTGTACCGTGAGCTTTATCATACCTCTGCTTAAAGCTATGTATGGATCCTGCCTCCACTACTTCGCTTCCCAAACTATTCCACTTCCTCACTACTCTGTGGCTGAAGAAATACTTCCTAACATCCCTGTGATTCATCTGTGTCTTCAACTTCCAACTGTGTCCCCTTGTTAGTGTGTCCAATCTCTGGAACATCCTGTCTTTGTCCACCTTGTCAATTCCTCTCAGTATTTTGTATGTCATTATCATGTCCCCCCTATCTCTCCTGTCCTCCAGTGTTGTCAGGTTGATTTCCCTTAACCTCTCCTCGTAGGACATACCTCTTAGCTCTGGGACTAGTCTTGTTGCAAACCTTTGCACTTTCTCTAGTTCCTTTACGTGCTTCGCTAGGTGTGGGTTCCAAACTGGTGCCGCATACTCCAATATGGGCCTAACGTACACGGTGTACAGGGTCCTGAACGATTCTTTATTAAGATGTCGGAATGCTGTTCTGAGGTTTGCTAGGTGCCCATATGCTGCAGCCGTTATTTGGTTGATGTGCGCTTCAGGAGATGTGCCTGGTGTTATACTTGCCCCAAGATCTTTTTCCTTGAGTGAGGTTTGTAGTCTCTGGCCCCCTAGACTGTACTCCGTCTGTGGTCTTCATTGCCCTTCCCCAATCTTCATGACTTTGCACTTGGTGGGATTGAACTCCAGGAGCCAATTGCTGGACCAGGTCTGCAGCCTGTCCAGATCCCTTTGTAGTTCTGCCTTGTCTTCGATCGAATGAATTCTTCTCTTCAACTTCACGTCATCTGCAAACAGGGACACCTCGGAGTCTATTCCTTACGTCATGTCGTTCATGAATACC
>NC_069416.1:58873797-58886297 GCF_026875155.1 Cherax quadricarinatus
TATGTAAAAAGTTTTTGATTATCTTCAGTTGTTGTGCACATTGATATTGTATAGAATCAGCCCATAGCCAAAATACCTACAGTCTATCCTGTGTATAAGTTAGCTGTATGTCGGAGACACCATATCTTTAGCGTCACCGAACTGTCAAAAGTGTTAATGTGTAGTACACTTAGATTAGCCAAGCTACATTATAGACATGCTCAAGTGGCTCTATTCTCGGTACAGGCGTGTTTCCTTAAGACACCTACTGTCTCTGTTCATCTAGCAGCAAGTAGGTACCTGGGTGTTAGTCGACTGGTGTGGGTCGCATCCTGGGGGACAAGATTAACCTGTTTTGCATAACATGGGCCTTTCTATACAGTATATCACTGACATCATCTAGGTCTTTATACTTTGTATAATGTACTTGTAGAAATAAATATTATTATTAATTGTTGTCTTCCTTAAGTTTGTTTGCAAATCTCAGGCAGCCTTACTTATTTGGAATTTGTTACATTCCTCTCAGTTTAAAACTCCTGCAGTACTTGTGATTATCTTGAGGTTTAAAGTTCTGGACAATTCTTCAATTTTGTTTGTTGTGATGAGAATTGCGTTCACGTTCACTCTACGGAAAAAAATGTTAGAAATATACATAAATAAAAGTACACAAGAAAAGGGGCGACAGATGAAGAGGGAAAGGAAAAGGAAAATTCGATGAAAAGTAGAAGCCGGGAGAAAAAAAAAAGTAAAAGAATACACTCTTCTTGAGTGAGAGGCAGGTGAAAGTTCCTCTACCTGGGTGCCACCACCTGTCACGCCCCCACTGAATAAACAAGAGATGCATTGATATTTTAGTGGAATACAGGCGGAGGCGCTTAGTGGGAGTGCAGGGAGAAGGGAGGGAAGAAGGAAAACATTTGCAATATAATATATTCAAAGAACTATGAGCTAAACCCGTATAGATTTAAAACATAGAAATGATTAGCAATTTGGAAGTTCAAACACTTCAGTAAGTCAGCTGGCGAAGGAGCAGTTGATGATCTGTTTTGGTCATTGTCTTCGTTCGATGGCAGAAGTCTGTACGAACATCCTTCTATGCATACATATGGGAAGAATGTAGAACTATATGCAAAAGGTGAGGTCATCAGTCCCTCACCTTGGAGTTGGTGAAGAACACCGTGGTCTTGAAGATTCTGAAGCACAGGCAGTAAGATTGCTGCTTATATCCTGGTGTCAGATGACACTCGTATCTAACGCCAGATAGTTTTGTGTGTGTGTGTGTGTGTGTGTGTGTGTGTGTGTGTGTGTGTGTGTGTGTGTGTGTGTGTGTGTGTGGTGTGCGTGCGTGTGTGCGTACGCGAGTGAGGAGAGAGAGAGAGAGAGAGAGAGATAAAACAAAGTGATAACATAGCACACGTCAATCAAAATGCACGTATCAAACCCACTGTATGGAAAAATATTAATAAACCATGACTAATTCGCCCTTCATCGAATTGTTGTGTGAAGAAAGGTGCAGAATACTGGCCTAAGAATATGATATGGCGCAAATCAACAAGCAGTTTTGGTGCTTGGACCCGCACACTCCTATGATACCTTCGTATATATTGCACGAGGTCCTCACGAAACAGTGAAACCTAATTCATTGCTGCCTTTCATCCTAGTTATTTGAAACTAGGGACAACATTTTACCTGTTATACTGACAGCTCACACACACGGGAGATAATACATGACGTCTTCCTCCATATGCAAACCACCGGCCGGCGCTCTCCCGCGGGGTTAATCAGCGAGAGCCGCAAGACTCTAGTAGCGATTTGCGTAGAGAGCAAATACCGAGCCTCTAGCAAAAAAACCCGCTCCAACAATGCGCGTCCTCGAGTCCGCTGAGTCGGAATTTTGCACAGATCAAGCAAAGGTTCATAGGAGGCAGAAAAGCAAGGAATGTCCACACAGCGCTTGAGAGACTAACTCGCCAGAAACTCGTATAGACCACACTACACGACATTTACAAACCACTGCTGTGAAAGGCACGAAGAATATTTTAATAAGTTGGGCAAAAATCTGACTGAGCTGGGCAAGAGGTCGTGTTCGTAAATATGCACGTTAACAAAATCACCTAAAACGCATAAAAAATATATTCCCAGTTATTGTACCTGACCTGTGATGCTTGCATATATATCTGTCTGTTCCTCTTTCGTTGTCATTTTGGGAAGCTCAAGATTAGGATTTAATCCTCGTGCTCATGGGATTAAAATCTGTAATCCGGTGTCTGTTTCATATTTTTTCTTGTCAGCTTTATTAATAGTTAGACATGGACAGTTGTAATTAAAGATCAAAATTAATAAATATATATAACAGTAAAATAATAATAATGAGAAAGAATAATTATCATGCGTATCATTTTTTTTTTAAATTTATGTACTGATAATAAAGTCAAAATAAATAGGGGTTAAAAAAGTGGGGTTATATTTTAATTCCTTTATAACAATTAGAATCAAACAGAACAACGGTCAGATACGCTAATGATCCAGAAGGGGAAAAGTTTACATACCCTTTGATAATGAACAAACGAGGAAGAGTTATAGGTCAGGTGTTCTAGTCTTACTGAACTCCGCTTACAACAATTACTCTAAGCAGCTGTAGATTCATTGTGGCTTTTCTACCATATGCTATTTTTAAATGCTTTAAAAAACCCCCCCCCCCCTCCTCACCAACCGTCTTTTCAAACATAAAAAATTATCGTTTGCAAATCAGCAGTAGTACACCTCAGCACCCTTAAAAAGTCAGCACAGGACATCTAAATCTATGCTAGGTGTAATTTATCCGTAGCATAGATGATACAAGTCTGTAAGCATCTCAGCACTTTTTCGCTTCAAGACGGAAACATAGAAAACTCATGTACAGACAATAAATACAGTTACACATCAGCGTCATATTTTGTCAAACTTTAAATGCTTTTGAATTTAGTAATTTGAATCTCGACTGATACACAAGTTTATTTAGTAAAAGCAGTTGACTAAATCCAGGCAGCATGCAGCAGTTCACTTGTACACAAACGAAGTAAATTTATAGACGCACAACAGTGGTGTTGAAACAAATCTCCTGTTCATTAAATAACAACTCATATTGAATATGCTGAAAATTCTCCTGTATACTGTTGATAGTTAAACTGAAAGGAATAATAACTGGGATCGAAGCCTTGCTTTTTAAAACACACATGGCTGGGTATACACAACACTAAAACAAACTGCTGTTGGGGACAACATTGGTGAGTTATCCACGATAACCCAAGGAAAGATCAACGCAGTATGGCTTACTCCCTTTGTGATATTTGATCCTCTTCCGCCAAGGTTGGCCACCATTAAAAGTAACTAAGACTACTTTTGCTGCTAAGTGGAACACGCATCAGATGTCACGGACTGGCTAAATCAGTACCGCAGAGCAAAACGTAAGTCCCAATAAATAGTTTTCCTGCGCATTGGTGCCTTTGGATAAACCCATTATACATCTATACACGAGATGTCACACACGTGACATGTAGTGCGGGCAGGAGCTTCAACATGGCAGGAGGTAAAACGACTAGATTTTTAAGATAGCAAAACTTCGTTTACTTAGGAGCGTAAACTGTTTTCTCCCTGCTTGGTTAACTGCCCAATGCAAATTCGCAATTTTTTATGTTGTAGGGGGTGAACAGCAGAAGTCCTGTTTTTCTGCCCGCAGTATCTGCTCGTGATAAATCTTACAATGAGTGTAGTCCTAGTATATGATCTATAACATTTCTTCTGAAAGGTGTGATGATACTCACCCTATATGTAGTTGCAGGGGTCAATCACAGCTCGCGTGGAAGGCAGTGTGTGTATTTATTGTGAAGCTGAGTCGAGATCAATGGTAGACTGCTAGTCTGTTGACCAAGGCTTGCAGTGCACTTCGTAACAACGATTGTCGAGGCCAAAATCTCTACAACAGCCTAGTGTAGTAAATGAGTCACCGTCCATCTAGATGTAGCAAGCATACAATTTTACTGAAGTATGAAACCTATATAAGCAGAGTTTCACTTGATGATAGCAATTTTTTTTTTTTTCAGTCGGTGGAAAACACAAAGAGTAGTACATAGATTTGTACTGAGAATAAGGTACGAGAAGTGTGAGCGGTATTGAAAGTTGCGGTCCGTTTGTCGTGAATATGCCAAGTTACAGGATAGTTCGCCCATTACATGATGACTGCGTAGTCATGCCATATGCTGTGTCTTGTGTGTCGAGGTTTGTCATCGCCTTTTCGATTATGAAACTGCCTGGAGGTTGCGTGTACTGATTAAATGCGACGGTCTGAAATAACTTCTTCTAATCTCCTTCAAAGAGACGCGTGCAGGAGACGAAACGTGTTCGTTTTCCTGAGCGCAAATCAATAGCATCTATATTATCTTAAAATGTCTAAATTATTATTGGTCCAATAATTTGTTAGCGTTAGGAGAAACGCATTGAGTCACTTAGTGTAGCAATGAAAGTAATAAAAATCTACGTAATGTAGAACAATAGTGGAGAAAAGAAGGAGATACCTATGAAGAATATGCTATTCTTAGACAAAGCGGGCGTCTCTTTCTATTGTAGAGACTTGAATCAGTCATGCATAAATAACTCCAGGAAAGACACAGTCTTCATTGCCGGCAATACGCGGGCAGTAGAATGTTAGGCTTAAAGCACAATCGACATTATCACAGATGTGCATTAAAGTTGCACATCACCTAGGCAGCAAAATTAACGCGAAGATAGAGAATGAGAATGTTTCATTAACTTAGTGATTTATTTTAATAACGATTGTTGCGTAATATACTGACTAAACGTGATCGCAAAGACACTGAATAATCGGTAGAACTTTGCTTTCGAAATCTTACAAAAAAAAAAGTATATATATATAAACAAGAGGAGGCCCAACGTCGGCTCGTTCCACGTCGGGCACTAACCAGCTTCGGGCACACCACTCGGGCACACCACATCTTTATTGGTCTTAGTAACTTCGGGCACACCACTTCGGGGCAACACCACTACGTTCACACCACATTCGGGGCACACCACTTCCGGTTGTATCGCTGTTTACTGACGATGTTTAAACTAACGAACAAGAACACTATGAAAGACAGAGACAAGAAAACTAAGAGCAGCAATGTGAGTGCTCCAACATGATACCACTGGAGTTTAATACATACAAGATGTCAAGCGTGTCAAGGCAGATGAGCACGGAATGAAGTTGAGAAACAAATAAGGAGAAGGACGTCCGGTGAAATTGCGAAAATTACGACAAGCACAATTCGACAAGACGTATGTAAAGGTCCATAGCCAGCTCAGGCGAGGCTCTTAGAATTGCCAGACAAAAATGAGATCACTTTCAGGTACATTGTACTCAAGCGTATGTCAGACCTATCTCAAATACACAGCGCCATGTATGGCGTCCGCATCTGAGAGTACGTACAAAAATTAGGAGAAAAAGTTTGAAGAAGTTGCGAGCTAGGCTAATTGCAAAACAGAGAGGGTGAATTTGCGAGGATGACGAACTTTTAAAAACTAAAAACTGGTGCATACCTTTGGAAGAGATGAACGCGACCAGGGAAAACAATAATAACGGCCTAAGCGACAAAATATTTTGGAGTAGTTGGATAGAGGCTAGTACATGGATAGAAACTAGCAGAAGCGAGGTGGGGGTTTGAGCCAGCTATGGCAAGTGTGTGTCAAACTCAGGGCAGTTCATGTTGTTTGCATCGTGTTATTACAATTTCGTGAGTCAGTACAATGATACTGATGCATGAGGCACTGAGAGGGTGAGAATGCATAATTGGAAGCAAGACATAATAACCCGTATATATGCTAGACTGATTACGTGCATTGGATGTGAAAGTTAGCTTGAGGGTAGTGTCCAATCAGCGTTCACATGACTTACTATAGTAAATTAATAAGGATTTGTTTCGATTTTTAACTGGCTCTGGGGAGGGTTAGCCCAGGAATAACTCAAGAAAATCAGTGTCGTCTGCATCATTTAATTTTATTGTGGTTCTTTTAATAGTTGTCTGCCAACATTTCCACTCATGCCTGGTTAATGAGACCACTTGATTATCAACTGATGAGGTGAGGGCGTTGCTCCAACCTGATAGTCATGAGGGCCAGAAATGCCAAGTATAATATGTCGGGAGTGGGCTCTTTTTAAGTTAACAGGAGTAGTTCCAATCTGCATAGGAGACACAAAGTTCGGCGGACAGGCACTGTATGAATACACACCTACGTGAGTAGGGGCGATCTCAGCTAGCTTTCCCACAAATCTACTGCACCAAACCAAGCCATAAGACCAACTATTTATATGTTAAACCATATTCTACCAAACGACACAGAGTACAGCTAATTGCAGTGTTTCAGCATGTTTGATAATGAAGGAAAGAGATAATTATCGGTAACTAACATGGTCAATGAAGTGGGTAAGACTATTTCCATATGTTCCTATGAGGAATTAACTCCGAAGTTTGTATATTACGCCAGAATAACCTCTTGTTTTTAACTGATTTCCGTCTCACACTGCATTTCGGTTAAATAAAATGTCAATGATCACTGTAACTTCATCTTACAATCTACTTGTAGGATAAAATCACATTGCATGAGAAAGTTTTGTTGCGAATCCTTGTGTTGCAGAAAAATGGAATAAATATCAGTTTGCTTATAGACAATTATTTGTTATCTGTTAGGATGTAAATTTATATAGAACAATTGAGAAAAGTTAAACAGTATGATCGAGGCCATAAACAAGATCTGAAAAATCGCAGCACAATATACCTACTGCATAGTACAAATTCAATGTACTTTTTATTACTCAAACCTTAGAAATGTCTGTAGCCGTTTGTCCTGGTCGAGTGTACCCAGTCGGCCTAGACCCACACCAATCTCCCCCTCAATGGAGAATCAAGGCTTGATCTAGTGACCATGGGACTTGTAACTGTTAGGCTAAAGGACAACTATAGTACAGTGTAGGGCGAAACGTTTCTTAATAAATCATTGACTATACAAAAGAGTTCTATTTCAGAGTTTGTCGTTATCTCCACACATTTCACTACCTTAGGCTGTTAATGCTAGGCCGATCGTACGACTCCTAACGTACAGAGGCCGACGGTCTATAAAATGCGTCCGACACACAGAAGCAGGGGAAAAGTTTTTGTTGTCCGATCAGCCTGCAATGGGGAGACCGCAGGGGGGGGGGGGGGGGGGGGGGGGGGGGGGGGGGGGGTGGGGGGGGGGGGGGTAAGTCATCGCCGAAAGAGCACCTTGATACTTAGAACTAGGTGAGTTTTATTGGAAGTACTAATGTTGATGACAACGGTAGGGCGAGGCCGGTAAATCCGAGTTGATCATGACGATATAGCAGTTGTATTGTACAAATACGGTTACGAGATTGCGTGACGTACAAGTTAGCTTATGATCAAATGTTTGAAAGCGTGGTATCTAGTCTGAAGGGACGGTGTATAAGGCGGTCAACGGATGTCCGACCTAAAGAGAAGAGTGGAAAGGACGTGCACGGTCGGGATTAGCTCAAGATCAAGCACTAAGGCATCCACTAAGTTACCACGAACGACTCATGGGAGATGTATAGCTATAACATTATATCTATTGTCGAGATTAGCAACGCGAGTAATATAGTAGTTTATATAGTGGGGAAATGGGGACACGTGAAACAATGATTACGCGATTGTATGTAGAACGTCCGGTCGGAAATAAACACGTCCATATCGTTCACTGAGACAATTAGGTGAGAATCATAAACTAAGCGATATGTAAAAGTTATCGTACGATCCAATTTTCGGATTGAACCCTGCACCGAAATCTGAGAGATTTCGATGACATACGTACTTAAATGAATCACTCTCAAGGAAAAACATCTTCGGGCAAGATAAAAAATAGTCGACAAGGTTACTGTTAGGTAATTGCTCATGGGGGGGCACGTAGGGTCCTCCAAATAATAGTACAGTAAGCTATAGCTACGGGGACGTGTATTCGTGAAAGAGTACCGAAAAAGAACCGCTCGTGAGGTTTGCAACTCCCGGGCCTCCTTTTTAATCCATTAGTCCAAGTTATGATTAAAGGTAAAGCTAAGACGAGTCTGACCGTCAAGAATGGTCGTATAGACTCTTCCCTAAACGGACGCAGTAATATGCGTTCTACGGGTATTCTGAGAGGGTGCGCACGAATACAGTCGAAATACTGTCATAATCGGAGAAAGAGGGAGGACAATGAGAGGGGGGGGGGGGGGGGGGGGGGGGGGGGGGGGGGGGGGGGGGGGGGGGGGGGGGGGGGCGGGCGTAAGGTGGATTACATAAGAGCGCTTGTACCGCGTGTAGCATACCAGTCCACAACCGGCGGAGAAGCCGGTGGATAAGTACTAGAAGCGCGATGTAATCTCAAAGAGTTCCTTCTCTGATTTGCATACGCATACCCATCTTTGACGCTAGGGCAACTAGTAGGGACTACGGATCATACATGGTTGACAAAGACAATATCAACAGCTTTTATATTGTGTGAAATCACACTTAGGGCAGCTCTATGTTCCAGAGTCTGATGAAGCTAGTGATTCTCAAAAACCAGGCGTACGGTCATACTAGGAAAAACGATACGCTTCCCCATAACTATCATTCACTCCAGTTGGAACAAGGGTCTTAAAGCGAATACAGTTAGCCACGTTGAGCAGGACAACCAAACTAATAAGCAGTCATGCGCCGCGATGGCATATAAGTATCGAAGAGAAGAGATGCGCATGATGACATCGAAACGTTAGATATAGCGTGTGCAGGAAAACGGTGTGTATGTTAGAAGGCGTATATTAACAGCGGGTACTCACTGGCATTGTTATTTGATCACGTGATCTGATGGATTGATATGAGATCGAGGTAGAGCGGAGTCGAAGCCAATTACGGATGATAGACGCTACGTTATCAGGCATTAAATCATAATAACATGGAACCAAATCAGACAGTCAGGAGGCGATACGAGTGTACTTTTTGTGTTGATTTCAGAGTCGGTCTAGGCTATGCAATTCGGCAGAGATGAGGGGTGTCTAGCAACTACTCCTTTCTGATACAAGAGCGTGGAAAGTACCGGGTGCCTAGGTCAGTCTAGAAATTCGATAGTGATGCTTCACCATGAATAAATAATTCATGAAATAGGTTCGGCTTCGAGCTCAGACCAAGAGGTTGACTAAGCCTACGCGTAGAACGATACGGGCGATTCCCCATGAGTGATGAGTCTAGGCTAACACGCCAATGGACGGGCGGAAGGTGGCAAAACCGTAAGACTACTTAGGGAGACAGCAGCGACGTTGGAAGGTTAGGTGCTCTTTTTCAGATGACGAGGAAACCGCCTAACAGTAAACCGTTGGTCGCCCACAAACAGGGGACTAATGACATCTGGTATATATATGATTACCTCATGGATAAGGGATGCACACTAAAGTACTCCAGAACTAGATGATACATCGAGCTATTCGAGCTACTTAAGGAGAGAACATAGCACGGATAGAGTAATGTCGATTGAATCCCGGACCTGAAGTAGGTAAAGGACACCGAACCGTTTAAAGAATAGACCGGTCACTTATCTAGTGAGCGATCATGGCTTCCAATCTGTCTTTGAGGGGTAGAAAAGCATCCTATTGTTGTGAAAAAGGGCAATGTATTTAACCAGGCCAAATGGACGTTAGCTTATGGGTTCTATTTAGGTGGTTGTCTGAGTGTTGCGGGGGAACAGTCGATAGACTGAGCTCGATACTCCCATCGTCCCACAGAGTTCCAAAGATTACGCAGATGCTGCCTACGGGAGAGAGTGTGAGAAGCTGCGCATGAATTCACTGAATGAAGTGGTAAGCCATGATGATCGGGGGGGGTGTCAGATGAGAAAGACTTTCGCGACGGGTAGTTAAGTAGACCTTGATGTAAAAGCGTTCGCTGAGGTATGTTATATAGGATTCAGCAAGATATGCTAGTCCATTGTACGCGCAATTAGGTCTAGGGGGTTACTGCTGATAAATAATATGATAACCCCTTGTAGCAACAAGCGGCGGGAAATTAATACTAACTGTTCCGAAATGGGTTCGTCGTACAGAGGATTGCGCCTGGATATACCCACGCCACGCAGTGAGAACGTGCGGTTTCTACAGAATTAAGATACGAAGACTTAAAAGAGTTGGAAAAGTAGGAGATCCGGGTTGAATGGCGGGGGCTGAATGATGCGCGTACGCACTACGGATTAATCAAGGCGTTCCCACAAAAGAACCTAGCAGTAATGAATCTTGATATCTTTCAATGCCCAGAGACAGACTTGGCTTGGTAAACTGTTTCACCGATAGGCTCTACGCTCGATACGACACGACCTATAGAAACGTCAGGTCGCAGACATTCCATTGTTAACGCAATAAAGGTATTGCGTAAATCTGGCAGTGACCTTACGAGGAAATAGATATGTGAGGGCTTTGTACGTTGACAGATGGGTATTTTTGCGATTATACGCTCAGTAGCATGCACTGCTGGGTGGTTGCGGTACGCCTTAACTAAGTCTGGGGATAGAACCACTTTATAACGTAAGGGCGTAGCAGTGGCTAGGATTATTGATCTGACTATAGTGAATTGATAATCAAGTTCGTCTAAAACTCGAAGACAACAAATACTACAGATCGATGAAACGTACTTGACAAACATGTCTCTCCTACGAGATCACACAACGGGGGAATGGCCTTAGGACAAGTGTTACGTTCCATGCTTGTACACGCTAAGGCTATACGAGATAGCACATGATTCTCGATAGATAAAGGTTTATGGAGTAGAAATGTGGGGGTGCCTCATGGTTCACCATCACAGACCATGTCAAGTTGATCGAGCGAGGTAACTAAGATTCCATAATCATAGCGGAGAAATCACAGAAGTAAACGTCGTAATAGTACATTCAGTATTAAAGATGAGACGAAGGCTCCCTACATTACAGAACAGGGAGAACTGCAGTTGCCCAGGGGCTGAACTAATAAGAATCCAGAGATAACCGTCTCGGTATATATAAACAGCAAATCAGGACACTGTCATCAGCATTTAATAGGTAGCCCCACCTAAGTCGAAAGCACAGTGATGTCATTTTAGGTTTGAACTGGCAGGTGAAACGCAGCAAATGATTCATGCAGGACATTCGAAGTCACGAAAGATAAAAGGTGTATTAGCTCTGATATAGCACTGCGTGAATTATAGTGTAACTGATGTACCTATAGAAGGATAGTTCCGCAGATAAAGATCCAGGGGTAGCAGGAGTGAAATACGAGGCGCTGACGAAGAAAAGCTATACACACATAATCTGTGACGACGGGTATAACGTATAATCGAGGACGGGGGAGGAGTGGGCTCAAAAACGAGGGAAAGTAGCGAGAAGGGGATACGCATACCGCCAAACCTTTGGAATAGTGAATGCCAATCTTGATATTGCCGATTTCCACACTTAATAAGGCCACGGGCGACATGAATTTTAAGAGAGATAAACTTGCAGGTGTGATGCTAATTTTAGGTCGGGGGGGGGGGGGGGGGGGGGGGGGCCAGCATATCTGCCTTGCTATGGTTGCGCTTGATACACCTCCAATAGTCATACGGTACTACTGTTCTTCAGATAGATTACAACTAAATTACTAATCACTAGTATCGGGAACGGTGTGATACTTAATAACTAAGCTCCGCCACTTGTCAATCCCGAGCACATATACAGCTGTCGTGAGAAAGTGAAATTTAATAACGCCTAGGGTAGCCGATATAACACGTCTTATCGAACTACCGCATGAAGATGATTTCTCGCTAGAAGATAGACAAAAGAGGACTCGAGCTAACTAGGCGACGTGGTATGGCACCACCTCCACCACCACCACCACCCCCACCACCACCGAGACCACCACCACCACCACCACCACCACCACCACCTCGACGCCCCACCACCCACCCCGCCACCACCACCACCACCACCACCACCACCACCAAGCCCACACTCACCACTCCCGAGATAGGCTCACGGCGACGGGGGGCCGCCGGCACCCCCGTCGGCCTGAAGAACATCGCGTCCCACACGCCCCACCCCCACGCACCGACCACCGGCCACCCACCACCGCAACGACCACCACCACCACCCCCACCCCCACCACATGGAGGTAACCTGGTTACCAGGATGGTTAATTTCCGTGACACGCGCAGCCCCCCCCCCCCCGCCGCCCGGTCATGACCAGGCCTCCTGGTGGATGCAGGCCTGTTTAGCAACTAGGCTTACTGAGCTGCCGCACGCAGCCCCACAAACTAGACACAGCCCGGCTGATCCGGCACGAGACTATAGGGTATCTAGTGTCCAGGCTCATCTCTTGAATGCAGCCAGGGTTTACTGGCAATTCCCTAATAGATTGATGGGAGGCTGTGATAGTCCTTGGGCCGGACACATATGGTGTTTTCTCTTAAGTTGTACGCAATGGCTCCCCTACTTTAAATTGGCAT
>NC_069416.1:58891297-58898821 GCF_026875155.1 Cherax quadricarinatus
ACACTGATGTTCACACCTCAGAGATACTTGACACTAGTAAATGGGTTCAGCACTTAATTATGATTATAATAATCGCTACTAAATCATTATCCTATACACTAAAATAGACATATATAGATAATGTAATATAATAGCTGAGTTATTCTCCCTGCCCACTGAACATTATATTCCCTGAAGAAAATAAATACAGCCTCACCCAGTCGTGGATACCGGCGTATAAGACAAGCTCCCTAGCGTTCTAATTAGGTATTGTTACTGGGGTGTGTAGGGGAAGGATGAAATACAAGATGGTGAATAAGGATTATAAAAGGAATGAAATGATAATCAAAGAGGACTGACTGCAAATACAGATATTTATTATAAAAATGGGAAAATACAAATCTTCACACGTAGATTTAGGTGAACTATTCAGTACAGATCTTTTCTCTCTAGTCACACTATGACAATACACTCACTAGCAAATAGATGAGAATATTGTTAGGGACAAAAATAATACAAAGCAATATCTGGATAATATACTGGAACAGTAATACCGGAGATCTGAACTATGCTACACTCACTGTAGGTCCACACCCACCAACTACTCCACCTGCCTAACTAGGCCACCAAACTCTCACTAACTTATCATTCCTAGGTTTTAGGTTTTAGGTAAGGTTTGTCAGGAAACAGAACAAGTTTTCCTGACACGGGTCTTAGTCAGATGATGACCCGCAGTTGGAGCTTTTGGTCATCTGAGCGAGGCCTTCCGCTGGCTTACTGCTCCACCCCTTTAAAAATTATTGTCATGGTTCCAACCATTTTTTTTTCATCATTCCTTTTCTGCGAGCTTTCATACAGGCCTATACAACCACGTAATCTTCGCATTATTCATTGAGACTATAATCTCCTGAGAGAAGTAGACTGTGTGGAGTAGCACCTCTTAGACTGCTGTCTTCAGTAGGAGAAACAAGGCAACACACACAGGACACTGTACCTCACAACTTGAAGACCAAGTGGCCTGGTGGCTAAAGCTCCCGCTTCACACACGGAGGGCCCGGGTTCGATTCCCGGCGGGTGGAAACATTTCGACACGTTTCCTTACACCTGTTGTCCTGTTCACCTAGCAGCAAATAGGTACCCGGGTGTTAGTCGACTGGTGTGGGTCGCATCCTGGGGGACAAGATTAAGGACCCCAATGGAAATAAGTTAGACAGTCCTCGATGACGCACTGACTTTCTTGGGTTATCCTGGGTGGCTAACCCTCCGGGGTTAAAAATCCGAACGAAATCTTATCTTATCTTATCTTAAGGTACTGGAATGTAAAGTCATTCAAATGTGAAGAGAAAAAATATTCGCTTCATTGACATGCGTGATGGAAAACAGGTAAAAACATTTGCTGGGAGAGATGTAGAACCTTGTCAAGGGAATACCTGGAGGATATCCTGAGATGTTTACCTGACCACCCTCCAGAACCCGATTTTATGACCCCCCAGGTAGACCCTCACTTGCTGCTGCACAGGACCACCAGTGTTCACCGGACCATCGTCCCACAGTACCTGACTCACCTCCCTCTCTCAGTATCTGATTCATCACTCACCTGATACTTACCTCCCTCCCTCAGTACCTGACTCACCACTCACCTCCCTCCCTCAGTACCTGACTCACCACTCACCTCCCTCCCTCAGTACCTGACTCACCACTCACCTCCCTCCCTCAGTACCTGACTCACCACTCACCTGATACTCACCTCCCTCCCTCAGTACCTGACTCATCACTCACCTGATACTCACCTCCCTCCCTCAGTACCTGACTCACCACTCACCTGATACTCACCCCCTCCCTCATACCTACCCCCACTCCCTCCCTCCTCAGTACCTGACTCACCACTCACCTGATACTCACCTCCCTCCCTCAGTACCTGACTCATCACTCACCTGATACTCACCTCCCTCCCTCAGTACCTGACACCACTCACCTCCTCCCTCATACCTGACTCCACTCACTGATACTCACCTCCCTCCCTCAGTACCTGACTCACCACTCACCTGATACTCACCTCCCTCCCTCAGTACCTGACTCACACTCAACCTGATACTCACCTCCTCTCTAGTACTGACTTACATTCTCACTTTCAGTACTTATGCAGCACTCACCTTTATACACTCCCCCTAGTTACCTACATAACAACTATCCTCACTCTGCTCGTTGATACACTCATATACTGCACTCCTCACAGTACTGATTCATTTACCTTAAACTTCGCTAGATACTGACACATGACCGATACTCAAATGTATACTACATAAACCAAATACTCCTCTATACTGATTCTACTTTATACTACTACTTCAGTACCTTGATATCAAATGATATATTCAGTATCTACAACTATGGAAGATTAAATATCCCTCTCATACTAGAAAACACTCACCTGATACCACCATCCACAGTCTCTCATCATCAGATATTCCCGTCAGTACGTGATACTACTGAACACGTACATCCTCAGTTAGTAGACTTGATCTAGATACTTAACCTCTTCACTGACTGGAGTTAATTCTGAATTGGAATTAGACAGCACTTCACATATGTGCCTGTACACTGAGCTGTAGAATACCTAATATCGTTTAGAAGACGTTTGAGGCATCTTCCAGGAGAGGATGGTGGGTAGTTACCTTAAGATTGGCTAGATTTTGAAATAAGATTTTAAATTATACTACATAAACTAAATATACCTTAAACTTTGCTACTTGTAGCTCTATTAAACCTTGGGAACAAAAGAGAATTAATCTATAACTAGGACAGATTTTAAATACTTAAACTAGAAAAAAGAAGGCTCAGAGGAGACATGACCACAGCATTCAAGATATTGGAGATACGTGAAGGTAGAAAGAAAGTGAATCTCGTTAGTAGAGTTGATTCTAGAGACATATAACATGCTTCAGTGGCCCAGGAGTATCTGAAGAATATAAGACAGGCATGTTCACAATGGGCAAGAGTAACGAGTGGGGTACCCTAAAGATCAGTATTAGAAAACATTTCAGACGCTATACACCACGAATTTTTTTTCTCTGGTCAGCGAGTATGCAGCGCCAGTGTAGAGCTTATACCTATAAACAACGATTTTTCACAATCAGAGCTGAGAGAAATGAAATACTGTTTGTGGAAAAGATAAACTTAACCTCATATCACTGACAGAACGAAAACTCGCGCATATGATCACGACATACAAGATACCTACAGGCACTGACAGGGTCGATAGGAAAATACTGTGTTATAAGAGGGAGAGGAAGAAAGCAGAGCTAGAAGATGAACACCAAGATGAAGGTTGAACACCAAGATGAACACCAAGATGAACCACGAGAATGTTAGGAAATTCTTTTTCCATTAAACACGCACTGAGGAACGTTGTAAGACTTTGGAAATACTTCGTTAGTAGGCAGGAGGAGGTATGAGTCACAGGTAATGTCATTAAGTGACTACAGAAGTTATTTGCAGTTTATACGCTGTAGAGTTACTATAACACCTCTTTCATAACCACAGCACCGGTTACAAGAGCTGGAATTTTCATCAAAGGCCAGTTTGTTGGTGTCGTTGTGTCTGGTGTGTCAATCACAGGTCGTCTTGACGTTGATAATGGTTCTGTGTCTGCTACCATCATGGTAGTCATTACTAACTTATGAAGTTAATATTTTCATTATGTTTACTCCCATCATGGTAATGATGGTTCGTTGTGACGCTGATGGTGTCCTTGTCTTCTCACGTACATCCTCAGTCCCTCGTCGCAGCAACATATAAAACAATGTAAACACTTGCCATATTAACAAACTATTAAGCATAAAGCTACGTGTAACACTTAAGACATTTTATTACTAGACGTTTCGCCCGCTGGGAACTTTCCTATATTGATAAAATTCCCAGTGGATTGAACATCTTTAGAAAATGCCCCAAGTGTTTCATACATAATTTTATTCCCACAATACATCATGTCTGTACTCGTACACAAAACAGTATTGTACTCGACGAACATCACACGTAACAGTGTTTCCTCATGCCGTTAATAACTAGCTTTAAGCATTTCAAAATGTCTTTCGTAGTTCACAGCATGTGGTAGGATTTCATGGAATGACCTATCACAAGGTCGGTGTCTCGGGGTACCGAGAGTGAACGTTGAACTTCGGCTGGGCGCCCATACTTATTCTAGGATCTGGCTGAGTGGCGAAGGTACTGTGTATTTTGATGGTCACGTAAACTCTAATGCAGAGAGGCGCTAAGTGTAATGGTTACTATGAGCATACTACTACTGACAGGACTAGTCCAAAATCTGCACACAGAAATCACTCCCTACGAAAAGCAAGACTCGGAGGCGGTGCAAAATCTCCCAGTGAAAAGCAGAGTGCCACGAGTACCTAGTGGCCTACACAATAAGTGTCCGGGGCCCAAGATTGCTCCGTTGCCTCCTGGCATACATAAGGGGGATTACCAATAGATCCCTGACTGTCTTCAAGAGGGAGCTGGACAGGCACCTAAAGTCAGTTCCTCACCAGCCGGGGCTGGCTGCAGGTTCGTACGTTGGTCTGCGTGCGGCCAGAGCAGTTAACAGCTTTGTAGATCAGGGCCCTGATCACCCGCGAGCCCGGTATAGACCGGCCTTAGTGTCGTTGATCCCCAGGAACTCTTCAGGTATGGGGGGAACGCTAACCGTATGGGTCATTTACAGCGCATGGGGGAAATGGGATATACTACCCCTTATAGAAGGAAGGGATAACAGAGAAAAAATGAGAGGGGATAATTGGGAGAGAGGGAAGGGTAGAGAGAGGACGAGGGGGGAGGGAGGTGAAGGGGTGTGAATGATAGGGAAGGAAAGTGACAACATCGCCTCGCCTCCCTCCTTCCTCCCTTCCCTCCCTCCCTCCTCCTCCAACGTCCCTCCTCCCTCTCTCCTCACTGCCAAATGAGTTTATTTTAGGTACGTTTCCAGAAATTTTGGGTAATAACAAAGGTTGTAAAGCAACATACTTGCTTTCATTATTATGCTTGTAGTACCTTACTACAAGTACCTCTACCCAGCGGCAAATCAACCAGACTGTGGTGGCTATATGGGTTAGAGAGCCTCCAGCAGCAACAGCCTGGTTGACCAGGCAAGCACCAAACAAATCTGGCCCAGAAAAACCTTGAAACTCTGTAGCTTCGTTCACCAGAAGTGATATAATAAACAATGTTGTAAAACAAACAAATGCCAGGTTACTGTGTCTACCCTGACATTTACAGCATTATCCTGTGTCTACCCTGACATTTACAGCATTATCCTGTGTCTACCCTGACATTTACAGCATTATCCTGTGTCTACCCTGACATTTACAGCATTATCCTGTGTCTACCCTGACATTTACAGAACCATCCTGTGTCTACCCTGAGATGCCAATACCAAAATAACAAAACAATAACAAAATCCCCCCAACAAACACAGAATACAACCTCGTTCATATTTGCTAATATATCATGTGGGAGTTCGACACGTGGATTAGGTAAGAAATACTCACGTAGGCTGGTATTACGTATAATTACAGATAAGGTGGATAACGCCCTTACAGCCGTGACCTGCCTCCTTGCTCACTCTCGTATAACTGACCGACTGCCTGGCCGCCCAGTACCCTGTGAGAGGGTCTTATGCCAGGTCAGCACAATATGAATATATGAATAGACAGTGACTCAGGCAGAGACGGTTGGTCGTGAGTCAACTGGCACAGTGGTTACTGGTAACTGGTTACTACTACTGAGAGCTCGGCGATGCTAACGTATGTCGTCCCGACTTACAAACTAATTACAAACTAGAGATGGCAGGTATACGGCTTGGGCTGATTCTATACAATGTCAAAGTACACAACAATTAAACATTATAACATACATAAGTAGAACATTGGAATGGGAAGCTTACGTGACTGAAAACTGTTAATGCAATACAAGGTATACTATAGTACTCAACTTAAACTCAACAAATGAACACGAACTCAACGTTGAGATTACAAGTGATAAAAAAAAAAAAATTTTGATTCTCGATCGATCTGTATTCATGTGATCCACGGATTCTGAGGATGGAATATATACAAAGAAAGAGTGTTTAACAGAAAGGCAGATTCGGTGCACGCAAATCTAGACTGTTAACTCTCAGAATGCGGACGAGAGAACATGAACACAAAAAAAAAATTTTTGAATACTGATAAGTTGATACTGTAATTATTCATCTATACAGGTTATTTACATTTAACCCCAACTCTGCTAGGGTAAGATTGCATATGCAGAATGGGTGTCATCTCTGGGAGGATCAAACTCTGAGCATTGGCTAACTCATGCTGTATTTGAGGCAAATCTGAATTGGAAGTTACAAAATGATACTTGAGGATTTCTCAATACCTGCCCGTGTACGTAGGGAATAACGACATTCAGGTTGATCTCTGACTGAGTATCAGAGGAAGAGAGTACAGGATCAGGAGGATTGTCAGAGTCTGTCACATTAGTCTGGGTTGGAACATCATATCATCACATACTAACTTCATATGATCCAAATGCGATTCTTTATACTGACCAGTACTAATCTCTCTAACCTTATACTTATTACCAGTGATATGTTCAACTACTCGATAAGGACCAACAAACCTTTGATCAAGCTTTGGCATAGCAGACGTTTTGTTAAATTAGTCAGCATAACTCTCGAACCTACTTTGATTTTGGATGGCTTTGACTCGAGTATTTGCGACTCTTGTAAATTCAGCTGTTGATTTATGAAGTGTTTCACGGATTCTTCTAAAAACACTTTGAGCTAAGCTGGTACGAGTTGCTACGAAATCATCAGGGTTGTAATTTGGTTTCGGATTAGAATATAACAACTCATAAGGCAAACGTTTATCTACACCATACAATGCATAATGTGGAGTGTCACCTATAGAAACATTGTAAGCAGAATTTATAGCACACTGCACATCAGGTATAACTTCATCCCAAGTTTCACTGTTGGGATTGATAGTGGCTCTCAAGACATCAAGTACTTTCTTATTGGTTCGTTCCGCTAACCCCTTGCAGGCAGGATGATGAGGAACAATGGTGGATTTAGGATCTTGTACAAGGTACACAAATTTTTCAAGAATTTCATTACAGAATTCACCTCCATTATCTGTTACTAGGGACTTAGGGGTGGTATGCCTGCAGATAATGCGTTCTTTAAACGCTTTAGCTACTGTCTCGGCAGTCTTATCTGCAATAGGAACTAACTCACAATATCTGGTGAAATGGTCTTACCATAACACACAGATGTTTGTTCCTTGGAGGGAACATTGGAAATTAGTTAACAAATCTAGCGCAACTCTTTCCCAAGGTTCGCTAGTAGTTGGATACACTTGGATTGGATTAGGACCATTAGCATTGCCTTTATGTTGCATGCAGACACTACATTTCTAACATACTCAGAAATATCAGTTTGCCATACGAGGCCAAAATATTTCAATCTGGCTGGGTTTTTCGAAGATCCCTACCAGGGTGTGAACACCC